>JAIXMG010000012.1:0-600000 GCA_025201345.1 Thamnidium elegans | reverse complement strand
AGAAACCCTTCCTCATAAAATGATGTGAGATAAAGTACTGATGGAGTACATATCTGGAATTTTTTTATTTATTTATTTTTAAACCTCAATTAAAAAAGATGCAACTGGTCAATCATTATTTTTTATCTGTAAGAGTACTTGTTATTCTGGTGATTGATACATGACCATCTTACCAGGCCAACCTAAAAAATTCCAAGGGAAGATGATTTAATAAACTTTTTACAAGCAAAAACAAAAAAACAAAATTTACCTTGAAATACGTTAAATAACACGTCTTTTAAATACTTTTCTTGTAATCCTTCCAACTCACGCGGTAAAGCCAAGTTATACACATTTAATTTTTCACAAACTTTTCTTAATTCAATCAAACAAGTTTCAATATCATTAACAGAAGGCTTATTATACGATTTCTGTCTAGTAACCAGATAAAATACATGACGCTTTTGTTGCAAAGTGAAATATCCTACTTGTCCAACCGATTTCTTATGAGCTTGTGATAGTTGATTAGCTAATCTTTGGCGAATTGAACCCGTCACACCTTTACTTGCTAATTTTAAATCCTCAGTTACGCATAATACGACGCTATCAGTAGGCACGATCGATTCAAATAGATCGCCTTGCTTTTCTTCAAAATCAAAAGTCATTTAAAAAAGGAAAAAAGAATAAAAAGGGGGGTTGATATTCTTCATTTGTTGTTGTTAGCCACGTATAAACAAAGGAGGTATTAAAGGAGTACCTAGTGACTCTTTTTTTTTTTTTTGTACAGGTTTTTGCGTACTTTATTTTCATAGGATGTTGAAGAATCATATTTTTTGAATCACCGATAGTTGTACTTCCAAATAATGCTCAGCTTTTCGCTACAGGCTTCGTTTCAGCAACCATCATCGACTCGTGTTATAACATTTGTACGATCTGGTTTCACTTTTAAATGTTGTCAAGAAAGTCTATGCTTGCCGTCAGACTAAACTAATATCTTATTTTATGTATCTAGCCTTAGAAAACAGGAGAAAAGCTTCTTTAAGTGTATTATATTACTCACAGTTCGCTTCTTTTTTTTTTTTTTTTTTTTTTTTTTTTTTTTTTTTTTTTTGCTGCAGGCTTCAGCTATTATCATCGACTCGCTTCATAAATGGTTTTACTTTTTAATCTTGCCAAGAAATTTTGTGTCTGCTGTAAGACTAAATTAAATTTCTTGTTTTACGTTTCCCAGCACTATAAAAAGCAGGAGAAAATCTCGTCAAATGTATTTATTACCTGTTCCTTTGTTATTATAAACGTCCAATTGAAAAGTTTAATAGATACATTAGTTGATAGTCGAGTTACGATAATAGGTGACAGTAACAATAATACATGTAGGAAAATAAGCTTCTCTATGTGTATTATTACTCATATAGGTTTTCAATTGCCTCGTAAACCTCGAATGAAAACTTAACGTATACATCTGTGATAGTCGATCTAATAACAATTGAACTATTAAAAGTAAACAGGCATCTGGATATAGAAAAAAAACAAACGGTATATAAACTTTGGTATCTGAGTATTAAACGTTTGAAGGGTCTGTGCTGTCATACACGCAAAATAGCGAAAATCGCCAAATGTAAACTATGACCGAGCCACCGGTATCACTAAACCTCAAAAAACCATTGTTACTAGTAGGCAATTCCGAATACCTCTCACCAGGCTGGTATCGACACATTTAATAAAAGATACGAATAAAATGAATATGAATTATCTAAACCTAGACCTAACCGATCTAAAATATCGATAATATATACTTTTAGGATAGATGGTTTGACGGTTTAAAGCTTTAAAAAAGCTTAAATGCTCCCTACAATTTTTTTTTTCATTGGTGCTAAAAGAATATATTTGTATATAGAAATTATCACATATATACGACCGGTATAACTTAGTGTTCCACGGAAACTCTATTACTTGGGGGCTGATGGCTTCTTGTTACAAAAAAAAAAAAAAAAGTTGAAGGAGGTTAAAAATAAGTAACACTCAATATATATTTTATTCTTAAATGGCGTGCTATTGTTAGAAAGAGAAAAGAAATGATTTATTCTTGGGTTTACCGAAGCAAAACTTTCCGGATAATTCAGTGCCAGCCATATCAAGTATCAATGGAAGTTTATAGCGACAGTTCTAGTATTTTATATTACTCACCCAATTCAATACATATCTTTAGATCGTTCTATATCTTTTTTCTTTTCTTTTTTTGAAGAGAAAGTATCTGGTAGTAATGGGATCAAGGAGGTAAGCGTACTCTTACTAGCTTCGTCACCGTGACCGTTAAAATTTAGTCTTTTCTGTTTATCTCGATTACCGCAGGTTCAAAACGTTTTGACGTAGAATACAAAAACAATCGAAGAAGCATTTCGGTATTAGTAACCGAAAAAAAGGGTTTTTTTTACGCTTTTCTCACACTTTTTCAAATCAATAAGGTTCGATAATAATCGTCTGTTTTAGGAACCGAGAATATGTCTTACCTTAGTAAGAAGAATTCTATACTTCGTGTACATAAAAAGCAAAGTAAGTTTTTATATCTACTGTCAGTCACAATATAATCGCAATATGATGACTGTCATACGTAACCATTACCGAGTAAAATAAAAATAACGTCTTCTTTCTTTCCTTTTTTATTTTTCGAAAAAAAAACATTATTCTAACCCATTCTTTCAGTTAAAATCTATGGTAACGATAGAATGCCTGGGAAGAGAAGAGAAAAAAAAAGAAAAAACGATTCAGTAAAGTCGATAGTTTTAGCCAGACTGGGGAAATAGCTTGTAGTACTTACCCTGTATAAAACCAATTGCGATTTTTTTTTTTTGAAAAAAAAAACAGAAACTTTACCGTATCTTGTATCCATTAAATGCAGAAAAGTTACTTTCTATTCAATTGATGAATATTTTAGATACGTAAAAAGCCTATCGCTTAGATAAGAGGGAATTCTACTAGATACAAAAAAAGGTATTTTATATTTTTCGAAACAATAAAGTAATTGTCAAATTTTGCTTATATGGAGTATCACTAAGTCAACAACTACAACGAGCACTATTCAAGCAACCCATTTGTGCAACTTATGTTCCGAGATAGCGTATTATATTTGTTTTTTGTACGAAAGACAGGTGAGAATATTTTTTATTTTTGAAAAAAAAATTTTTTTTTTCGCTCGCCTCTCACCAATAATAAGCGCAAGTAGTTTATATATCCTTGTACAAATCAATTAAAAATGGATATTACTAATCATACTTAAATCAAGTTTATCGTCAGGAGAGATTTGCTAATAGAGAAGAAAGCGAAAACAGTCGACTTTTTTTTAAAAAACAGGGGGAGAAAAGGTTTGTTTTTCAACATACCGAGTGAGAAACTTATTTTTATTGCCAATATCATCGATATGTAGACAACTTGATCATTTTTATAAGCCGTAGTTCGTTATTTAGAACGTTTCGTCAGTTAAGTATAGTGCAAAGAAATACAAAAGAAAAATTCTATTTTAGTTAATTTTTCGCAAAAAAAAAAGTGAGTAAAAAAAAAAGGAAGTAATAAACAGGAGAATTGAGTGATAGTAATCGATTATAACATTGCATGAGTATATATTAAACACACATTATTGTTGGAATTACTCTTTTGACACTGATATATAAAAAGGAGGGATTTTAGTGTATTTTTTTTTTTAAAAAAAAAATAAAAAAATATTTTCGAAAATAACATATAATAACAAACAACTGATATATTCTTTTTCTTTTCTTTTTTTTTTATAAACTATTCAAAGATAGTTATATACCTTTAACAATCGAAATTTTTTATTCTATTGCTGAAGGGATTATGTTTATATTTTGACGACAAAAAGTTAAGAAGGATTTTTTTTTTTTTTTTTTTTTTTTTTTTTTTTTTTTAGAAACTGTAAATATTTATAACTTAGTCTAATAAAATAACTCTAAATATATGTTAAGATAAGCTTATCACGAACCAAACTGCATATTTTTCGCGCTTCCCCCCTCTCTAACAAATCTGATTTCGTATTTAGAGTATATATTAAAAAAAAACCCTTAACAATGATGCACTCTGACCGTACCACAAAAAAAAAAGGATGAGGGGCAATTTTAAAAAAAAGCTATATCCGCAAACAAATAGCCTATTTTAACGCGACAAACTAACACATGCGTTAAACAAAAAAAAAAAAAAAAAAAATCCCTAGCAACTCACATCCAACCTTCTGGCCAAAAATCGAGTACCCTTTTTTTTTATTTTGTTCTGCATCGAAACAAGGGAGATAGTTTTTTTCTAAAAGAAGATCTTTGAAAACAAACAAAGAAAAAACTATTAATCAATAATAGAATTAGTCGAACTGAGAATTTGTTTAAATCTTATTTATTATGTTCATATTTAATTTGTGCAAATATACGATTATGTAGGACATCAATAATGATAATGAACGAACACGTTAAAGCTTTGTAAAGTAATGAATACCTTTTTCTTTTTTTTTTTTTTTAAAAAAAATAGTCTAGGTTGAAAAAAGGCATAGTGCTTGTTGTATATTTAATTTTCATAAAATCATGCTTTTTTTTTTGTAGTTTTTTTTTTCATTTTTTTTTTTTTTTTTTTTTTTTCTTTTTTACAAAAAAAAAAGGGGGAGAGAGGGCGGGTGAGTTGTGTATATGGTGGAATAACTGTAACAATACATAGGAGTGTTTTAGGAAAATAGTAACAAAAAAATAAATAGAATAATGTATATCTACTACATTATGTTATATATGAATAAGTATTAAGATATTAGGATTTTTTTTTCTGTTTTGTCTTGTTTATCGTTTTTTTTAAAAAGGTTAGCTTGGGCCACTTGCTCTACGATATAATTGATGTTCTTGTTGTTGTCTTTCAAGCTGTTGTTGTTGCTGTTGCTGAAAGTTCAAGTTATACTGTTGCTTCCTTTTTTGTTGTTGGTGGTGTTGTTGAAGATGAAGTTGGGAGAGTTGTTGTTGTTGTTGTTGTTGTTGTGGCTGCGAATGTTGTTGTTGTGATTGTGAGTGTTGTTGTTGTGATTGTGAGTGTTGTTGTTGTGATTGTGAGTGTTGTTGTTGCGGTTGTGATTGTGAGTGTTGTTGTAAAATCTGATCATTTGTTATATAAGGCGTGGGGAATATGTTTTGTGGCGGATGAGAAGGGTAGGAGGGAAACATGTTTTGCGAGTTATCATTTGCTTGTTGAGCTATATATTGCGTTTGTTGCGACATTATCTGAGGCACGACTGCCGTGGAAGTTCTCGGAGGAACAGGGCTAGAAGGCTGTGCAAGGGTATCCCTAAAAGACGAATAAAATCTTTGCTTACCTATATGAACGATAAAATTAGAAACAATTAACCCCCTCCCCCCTCGAAAAAGAGAAGCTTACCGTCATTCTCTTCAATCATATTTTGCAATTGGGTAAAATTGGCAGGATAACCATTAGGACGTACAATCGACGGATGCTCCATTGGAATTCTAGATGGTGTTCTAATGGAAGTAGGGATAGCTGCGCCGAACGTCATTGAATGCGGTCTCTCGCTGATACCGTGTTGAATGATGCCCATCTCGTTTGTAGACGGCTGTTGAACAAACGGGTCATACATCACTTGCTGCATTGACCGATTCGTACTTGTGTTTTGATTCATATTTCCTGAAGAAGGGTATATATTGGTATTATCGGCAGGTGGCGCAAATGTATGTTGGTTCAAGTAATGTGTTTCTGTATTACCACCACTTCCACCGCTTCCACTGTTTCCTCCATAAAATATAGTATTGTTATCCTGTACAGTAGCCGTCGAAGGGGCGCGATTAAAGTTGGGAGCATTGATCAATTGACGATCATGTGTTTGCGTCGTCGTAGAAAATAAAATGCTTTGCGAGTTAGAAGGTGAAGATTGTGAGGACATATCATCTAGTTCATCGTCGATAATTGAAGACGTTACTTGTCTCGATAACTTTCTAGGCGGCGTATCTAAATCCATCGAGTCTGTGTCTTCTTCAGGGGCAAACAACGCCCTCGAGCGCCTTCTTCTGGGTTCCCGATGCTGAGCAACGTATTGCAAATGCGAATTATTTCCAATTATATTATTATTAACGTTCGTATTTGCCGAAGATCTTTGCATATCGAATATAGCTCGTCTTATATCTCCTGCTGAATTCTGGCTGTACATTTTAACGTGAAACGTATGTTCCGGAATAGGCACAGCAAGGTACCCTTTTGGTAACGTTTCAAACGATTTTCTTGTATTAATCGATGATGTCGGTGCTGATTTAGATTCGATTAGCTACACAATATCAATTAGTAACAAATTCCATGTTTTTTAAAAACATTTTTTTTTTTTTTACATCATGATTGTTATCGTCTGGCTTTATTGATCTATTGGAAGTCTTGCTAGGGCCACCCATACTACCTTCACTTTCGCGTTTAATCTCAGTTTTAACCGAGTTAGTGCTTCTCTTTTCTTCCTGCCGTGCAGAAAACGTATGTTGCTGTGGTGTGGAAGTCTCAGTAGATGTCGGCAAGGGAATAGGCATGGCGATGGAATTACTATTGACATTAGCAAATTTACAAGTATCTTCTAATAAACTTAGTAGTTTACTTTCTACGTAATGAGACAAGTCTTCACTTCCAGAATTAACCATACAGATTTGGGCACTCAAGTTAACAAGACGAATCGTTCTCATTGCAGTGTCTCTCTGCTTCATCTTTTGACGTTCTTCAGAAAGTCGATTGTAAAATCTTCTGTCATCCCAAGAGATGTCAGGGTATTGTTCGCGTACTAGTTGTCTAATCTCGTTCGTAGGTAATCGTTGTCTTGCCAATTCAAAGATTTTTTCTGATACTTCACGCGGCCATTCCTTTTTAATTTCATCGGGTCGTAATAATGGGTGGTTATGAATGAAAGCTTCTGCATTTTGTGATTTACGAAATTCCCAAGTAGTTTTCAAATTTTCAAACAGGACAATACGCCATCGACATTCACAGCGTTGAGAGTGTCTGTTTCTTTGTGGGTTGACTTTTGGATTACGATGAGAATCGGGAAGTCCTTCTCTGGAACAATAAACATAAATATTCTACAATGAATATTAGTATTTTAATATACACTACAATGTTTTTTTATTTTATTATTTTATTTTTTTTCACCTTGTGAGTACTCTGTTCTTGTTTCACCGTAAACCCATGACTGGAGCAAAGGTCTCTACAGAAGGTAATAGCTTCTGTACTTGTAATAAACGTCCTTGATAACAACGTAGCATAAAATGCATCCAACTAAAATAAATAATTAATAAAAAAAGTACATATATGTTTATATATATAAAAAAGTCTTGTACTTTACTGAATAATATGCTTGTTCTGGACTATGGTTTTGAGTAGGAACAGGGCTACCAGAATCAACTGAAGTTCTTATATTCCTTCCAGTTGACATTTCGTTGTCGAAATGAGTAGCTTTTTGTTTATAAAAAAATTGCGTGGTTTGCTAAAAAAATTTCAGTGTGATTTTTTTTTTTTTTTTCCAGCCCTATATTTTTATTTTTGTTTTTGTCAAAATTGGGTTAACAATAAGAAAGGTGGATAAGAAAACAATTATACACAAAGCGTAGAAAGTTGATTTTGTTCACTCTCTCTCTTTTTGTTAAGTTGGGCAATTCAGGCACGGGATTTTAAATGAAATCACTACTCTATTTTCGTCAGATAAAAAAAAAAAAAAAAGGAAAAAGGGAAAAGAAAAAACAAAAAGAAGAGAAAAAAAAGGAGGGGGGGAAGGTTGTGAGGAAAAAAAAAAAAAAAAAAGGTTAGAATAATTTTTAATCCATAATATTTGTGCTCGTTGAGCAATCCAGTTATCATTAAATAAAAATGTTATTTAGCCTTTTATTGAGAGGAACATACTCAATGAAACAAGGCCAATTATAACGAACGAAGCTGAAATGGCTTTACGTTTACAGTTTAGTGTTACATCTAAAGCTCTAACCTGTCCCCGAATTAAAAAAAAAAAAAAAAATAGATTTTTGAATTTAAATCAAAAAAAGTACATATGTCAATATGTAATAAATGGAGGAGGTTCAATATAGACTAGATGAATAGCCTGCCTTTTTTTTTTGTTTTTTTTTTGACACATTAAAAAGGTGAAACCATGGGCCCGCTTGGGTTTTTGACCTGGATTGATGTTAATCTCGGAATGCAATAAGATCGGTATCTTAAAATTATGCTCCGTGCGTTGATTTTCTTTTGTAAAAAAAAAAAATAGACCTGTTTTCTATTTTAAAAAAAAAATGTAAGCAGAAGAAACTCATTACAAATAAATATATCGATCAAATCAAGAGATCTAATGTTTCTTCTATCTTATTTCTACTCGATTAACTCATTATATAAACATATTGTCAAAGCTTGTACACTTTTTTTTTTTTTTTTTTTTTTTTTAGTAAAAATGCAAAACTTAACAAATAAGCTAAGGAATTAGAAGAAGTACAACTTGAAAAGAATATCACGGGTACATCGAGTTAAGAAGGGAATTATAGGAAAATCTGTAGAACAAATACATACGCACACGCACACACACATATTGATATACATATACATATACTTGTACACACACACACGCACACACACACACACACACACACACACGCATTAAATTATATGTTTATGTTTACATAGAACATAAAAAGATCGATTCTTCTCTCCCAAATAGAATAAAACAATAAATTTTTTTTTTAAAAAAAAAAAAAAAAAAAATTCCCAGATTCGTTTGCGGTTTATCAAAAAGTCGGGAAAGATGGTTAATTTTGGTGAATTGGGTTGTTTCACATTTTTTTACAACAAAAAAGATACTTACCCCATACAAATTCTTATCTCAAAAAAAGAAAAGTATAAAGGATTTAACTATTGCATGAATTTTAAAATGAACAAAAAAAAAAAAAAAAAAATAGAAGAGAACATTATTATCAAATAGAAAAACCGTCTATCTGAATTAGTTTTACGAGTTTAAGGTGCATTAGAAAGTATTTATTTTCCTTTACTACCAATGTCATCTATAATCAAAGCGTGGCCTCTATAGTTACCAGGTTACCGTTGCACAAATGGGGAAGATTTCATTTCTACTGTGCCAAACGTAGTTTATGGATTATAAGCAATTATCCTTTATTTAAGATAATTGTTTAGTATTATAAGCGTGGATTTAACAACAAATATGTCGACTTATAGTCCATTGCTATAAATTCCATTAAATTTAATATAAAAAAAAGTGTGGCTCATGGATCATACATCATTTTCGATCATACATAAATAATCACCAGTCTATTTTTGGATAGATTCTCTAAAATTAAATATAGAACCTTTATTTCTTTTTGTTTACTATTAAAGCAAGCTTCTCTTCTGTCCAAATTCGATTTATAAGTCTATCTTTTATCCGTGCTGCAGGAGAGTATTAAGAAAGGGGACTTAATTTGGCGGAGAAAACTACCCTCCTCAGATGGAATAGTTGTACCAGGCACCTTCAAATTTAAGTTAAAAAAAAAAAAAAAAATTAGAAAATAAAATTAAAAAAATGACAGGTCCTATTTTACTTAATAGTACACACACACACACACACACTGACAGCTCGTGATCTTTTCATAGCTTCACTACTTAATAAGATGGCAATACTTTTTTTTTAAATGTCTACTGCGCAAGTCGACATATATAATTATAAATCTGAGAATAAAGTAATGCTATTGCACAGCTAAGGTAGTACCAAATCTCGATGAAAAATCTGGTTGGGCCTGTTTCAAAGCACTTCATTTAACTTTTGTAACTAATGATTACGAAAAGAAGCAATTCAACATGATGGATCAAATTTGTTTGGATTTAAAAAAAAAAAATGTCTGCGTCCTTTTTAAAAAAGCGATTCTTCTTTTTTTCAAAATAAAAATGCAAGAGATTATCGTGATAATAATAATAATTTATTTATACAATGCCATTATATAGCTAAATAGATATGTGTGTTTGTTTTCACAAGTTTCCTTGTTCTGTCTTATGGGCTTTGATATCTTCTGGAGCAATAGCCTGGCCATTTAGGTCTTCAGTAAGGTATTCTGTAAAATCTTTATTGCGTTCTTCCTTGCCAACCAGAACTACAAAAAAAAAAAAAAAATTTAGTACATGATTTAAGATCTGTAAAGATAATTTCTTACTGGCTATAGATAATCCGACGCACACGCAACCCATAAAGATGGCTTGTGTTAAGCCGTAATCGGCTATACGCTGACCCTTTGAATTCAATCGATAAGTTCCATCTTCATTTTGAATGGGGTACTTCTCACCGATCGTAGCCTCGATCTGACTTGAAGCCGCACTTATCTAGGAAACGTGTGAGTTTTTTTTTTTTTTTTTTTTATGTCGTCATGATCAAAAAAAAAATTCCCCCTTACCAAATTACCAAGTTGGTAGGCTAAACCTGGCATCAAACCGCGGAATGCAGCTGGAGATAATTCATTAATGTGAGCAGGAATACCTAAATCAATCAATTTAGATTAATGTACACTACTAATTAAAAAACACCTACATCCCCATGCTCCCTGAACAAAGAACTGCATGACAAACGCTCCAAATTGAAGCGCGTAAATATTAGGAGCATAGATCCATAAGGGAATAAACGCGCCAGCAAAGATAGCACAAAGAAATATAATGAAACGACGGCCAAAGTAATTAGAAAGATAACCAAACAGAGTACCGCCGATGATAGCGCCAATGTTCATGATGACGCTTGTCACCGTCTGTTGAGTTGATGTGTACTCTAATTGTGCGGTCAAAAATGTAGGGTATAAATCCTAAGAAAAAAAAAAAAAAAAAAAAAAAAGTAAATATCAAATATATGTAATACAAAAAAAAACTCTAGTTACCTGACTACCGTGCGAGAAAAAATTCATAAAAGCCATCAAAATCACCATATAAATCATACGTAACCAATGGTTTTTCACAGCCAGTTTAGCTTCAGACCATAACGACCGCCCCAAAACTTTACGCGCTTCTTGTTGTCTTTCGAACGTTTCTGATTCAGGTACCCAGATACGTATCACAACAGCCAAGAGGGCGAAGGCAGCTCCAACCCAAAAAAGAACTCGCCAGGAAGAATCTGTTTCTACCACCGCGTAATTGGCTAAAGCTGCCAAAAGGTATCCACATGCGTAACCTTCCTGATATATACCGGAGAATAAACCTCTTGCTTCCACCGGAAGAGCTTCTAAAGCCAAACTAGCGCCTAAACCCCATTCACCACCCATAGCAATTCCAAAAAGTGCACGAAGTCCGATAAAAGTAGGAAGATTAGGAGCGAAACCACTGGCCATGTTAATGACTGAAAATAATACAATATCTATCATTAAAGGCCAACGACGACCATATTTATCTGCTAAAGCACTAAAATTATAAAGTAAGTATTTTAAAAAAAGAACAGATTTCAATTAATCTTTTTTACCCAAAAATTAAAGCACCAACAGGACGTAACATCTAAGAAAAAAAAATAGAAATTTAGTAATTTTCGATCTAAAACTTTTTTATTTTATTTTTACCAAAGTAGTTGTGATAGCACCTGAAAAAAAAAAAAAGTAACACATACATTTAGCTTTAAATTGTACAAAAACAGGAAAATTGTACTTACTAGTAACATCTGATGGTTGAACACCATATGTTTCAGCTATAGACGACACAATTAGACGCGAGGTAATATTTTTTATCTTTCATATAACTTACCTATACGAGTAGCAGACAGAGAGACAGAAAAGAAATCAAACGCATCAAGCGTCCATCCAAAAAATGCTATATATTTCATATCAGCAAAAAAAAAAAAAAAGACGAAATCAGGTAGAATTCGTATATATTTACCTGCAGCAAACGTGATTCTTTGAGTATTTGTCAAGTTTGTTAATAAATGCCACGCGTTATGTGTTTTTTCAGGTTTCTGGTAAACCGCATTCTTGATTCGAACCAACAGATTTTTCTTTTTAAGTCTTTCTTCTTCTTTTTCTGTATACTGCTTGAAACTCAAGTCACCATCACTAGGGTTATCAGAGTGTATACTCTCAACCTGTTCAATCTCTGCTTTTTCACCAGTATTACGAGACATTATTCTTTAATAATTAGATAAAAAATATAAAAAAGAAAAGATGAAAAGGAATAAATAAATCGAGGAAAAAAGGGATATGTTTATAAGGATTTTCATGATTCTCCTTTAGCATTTATATGTGAAGATAAGGTTTAAACTAGTGTCACAAAAAAATTTGTATATACGCATTTGAATAAGATATAAACAAATAGAGATGCTTTTTTTTCCCCACATATACAATTGCAGTTTAGTGTACCACAAAATGCAATTTATACAAGGCGGGTTTTTGTGATCTCAATATCGCGGTTCAATCTAATCTTTTAGTCATGCTATCATAATTACTCCAGAAAAGTACAATTAGCCATTGAAATCCTTATGACTCTTTTTGTGTGAATTTTCCCATCCCTTAATATTATTCGGAAATATTTATGCTTTGTGTGAACACACGATAGTGTTATTTTTAACTTTTTTTTTTTTTAAAAAAAAAAGGATTATATTTGTTTCGTGTATAAGCAACTCATTTATTCTGGAATAAACATATCTGATTAGTATATACGGATTGTCACAAGTATGGAAATAACTAGTGTTTTAAATCAGAATATATATATAAAAAAAAAAAAACCTTCTTCTCCTCCGGATACACTTATAACCTTAAAAACCATACTGGGAAAGTAAAACGGGAGATCAATTAAATTAGTAGATAGAGTTTGTTTAACCATTTGACAAAAAGTCGCAAGAATATTCCCCATTTCAGGTTTATATTTCGTAAATCACCTCAACTTATTTGCTTACCAAGCCTGTTTTGATTTTCGTAATATAACCACTTGAATGAAACTCGTTTCATAAGAGAATCAAACTATGACCGATCTTTTTTGTGTTTTGTTGCATTTTGCTGATAACTTGATCTAATCTGCATATAGCAATATTATCCAATACGGTACTGACGGGTCCAAGGAGCGGATTTCAAATCGAGTAATTTTACCAATATCGAAAAAGTAGAATATTGTAGGATGCCTGTATATATTATGTTTTAGTTATCGACTTATAGGCCGTAATATTTTTATTTCAAACAATAGATGAATTGACGTTTTTTTTTATCCTGATAATTAATTTAACTTGCTATTTATTTCTTTTTAATGACGAATAAAGCCAATTTTGTTCTTTTTTTTAAAAAAAAAAAAAATGCCTAGTGGTACGTATTTCTTTATCGACATCTGTTTTTATTAGAAAAAAGTATGCGAATACAGAGAGGGAACTGATATATATATATATATATATATCCGTAAAACACATATTCAGTTCTACGATCTAACGCTATTGAACATTTATGAACATTTACAAGCTTTTTATTAACTGGTATTCTACGATACACTAACAAATATCGACAGAATAAAATGTATCAAGGGCTATTATGAACTTCGAAACTCCTGAATTCAAAGACTTTGATGGTAACTATATCAGAATTATATAATCATCATTACCACCCCAGTACTAGTCTCTTATACGTCCATTTGTAAGAAACCCCTTCTCGTAAGTGGAACCTCAATAATTTTGAGTTAAAACACGAAAAAAAAACACTTTTCTTTGGATTCGGATACTCTTGTTGAGCCATTTTCAGACGATGAGAAAATAGCTAAACTAACACCAAGACTAAAAAAGGGGGCTAAACGTAATATAGTAACATTATAATGCCTCTAGTAGAAACTCTTCAGATTACGCTTTGTGGGAAAGTAAAAAGAAGAAGGTTTGTATCTGTTAAAAAACTTCGAATTATTTTTTCTGAACGGTTATATCACTATTGTTGTAGCAACATCTGGATAGTACTATGCCAGAAAGAGTCAAGCGAATGACCGAACGTGAAGGTAAGTATATTATTATTATCTGTACTTTATCTGGTACTAATTTATTTTGCTTTATTAGCTTCTTCGTTTTTTAGCGATAATATATCATCTTAATAGGTATACAATACCAATGAAGTAATTATAGTTTTTAACTCGTATATTAAAATATCTTATATTTTCATTTCTGCCTTCATAGGATAATAGTATTGAAAATGACAATGTTTTCCTTGACGGCTGTACTAAATCAATAGGAACTATAATTAAATAAGCAGAAAGTGGTTCCTGATTTAATAGTTGGTTTACTGACGTTAAATGTAAGTACTTGGTTCATTAAATGTTATTTTCGTTGGATTATCAATATGAATTCGTATGTCTTATAGTTATGCACTTTTTACAGAAGAAACAATCATACAGAAAAATAGAAAAACTATCGATACAAGAACTTCTTCGGCACTTCTAGCGGTAAGTCGTCTGAAGTACGCTACTGAACAAGACCAACATACTACACGCCACCTATGGAAACGAAAACACGTCTTCCAAATTATTACGATTAACGTCTGACCTTTAAGCAGAAGAGTACAGTGGCATACATATTCTACGTCTCAATTAATTTGTACCCTAACATTTTCAAATTATTCATAAAAATACACCTTTTCTTTACCAATTGTGATGTTTTCACGGAAAAAAAAAGACGCGGCCAAAAATGGGTACTGTAAAAATGTGTATTAGACAATTCGCATGATTTGCTTTTAAGAATTAGAATGACTAATATTTTTTTTTAAAAAAAAGTAACATCACACACACACACACACAATTAAGATTGTCTTGTACAAACGTTTCGTTCGTTTATTTGGCATGCATATTTTTTTTTTTTTTTCATAGCGGGAAACCTTCAGGTGGCAAAATAAAGAAGCAGCATTAAATTAAGGTACATGACAGAGATGTAAGTATACACATGATTTTTTTTTTATGGTGCTTCACCTGATATACTATAAAAACCTTTTTATGTTGTAATACTATGATATTTCCCGGACTTTTTCTCCTTGATCGCATATAACCTTTTGTCGTACAAACTACTAATTATCTCAATTCTATCAAAGCGTGAGATGATCTAAAATAGTTCCAAACTGATAAGGGGGAGTCTTATCCAAAACGTTTATAAGCTCAAAATGTAGTCATTTTAACCAGGCTACCAAGTTTGTGAAAATAAAGGGAAATTCGTACGATGATTTTTTTCCCCCTCAAATACAAAAAGTAAGTATTAACATACGACAAATGTAATAGTTAGCCTTTAATGACGTAGTAAGACCAAAACGGTGTTTAGTTATTGAGTGAGAGCTTTTCGAATTAATCATATATCCATTTTATAAAATCAAATGACGATACAAACTGTAAAATAGCTATCAGGGAGTATTATTAACAACCCACTTATGATAAAAGTTAGGGATTTGTGTAAGACAAAATATATTATTTGCTATAAGAGAGTATTTGACATTTTCGATTCAAGTATGCTTTTTTTCTTTACGTAGCTGATGATGATTTATTCGAAGGGAGTGGGAATAGAACAATATTTTATAAGATCCTTTTTATTATCAGTTGACAGTTAATAAATGTCTGCTATCTGTTTAATATTTTAGGCATTTAATAAACCCGCTCATTTACAAAGGTTTTATGGATTTCTTCTCATTTACATTATCTATACGCAATATCTTTGTATACTTTGCCAAACAAATAGCATATATTTGACATCAATGAAGCAACGTCTAAAAAAGAGGAGTTGCCACTTTAAATGGCAAACAAACAGTAAAAAAAAATAAATAAAAAAATATGCAATGCTGTTGCCTATGTATTTACAAGAATAATTTCCGTTTGCAAGAAACTAATAAGCACAATATATTTGATCGCTCACTTGTATATCTTGTTATGTTTTGTACATCATATGAACATTTGAATATATACGAAACACTTTTATTTTATGTTATTTATAAGCAAGAACCAAATAAGTCAGAGCTCTTTTTCTCCAACTTAGCAGCAGTCTCAGTTCTAAGCTTTTTAGCCTTTTTCAAATCGAATAATGCAGGATCAACACTAGAATTACTTCTTTTGATGCTTTGAACTTGCATTTTTGTAGTAGAGGAACCAGACGTAGAAACTGTAATTGTTTCTGACTTTGATGTATCTTCTTCCTTGAATGCATCTTCTTTGGGTGCTTGTAATGCTTCTCTCTTTGCCTTTTGAATATCAAAAGCAATAGCTTGAGCATTCATACGGACCAAAGTAGGACAAGGGTTACAACAACCAATAACGCCACTAGAATCTACAGGCATACGTTCAACCAAGGCAAAAAGCATATGATTAGGTAACACATAACGCCACGATTCATCTTCTTCTCTTGCTGTGTGATCACGCCAGCTATGAAGTGCTTTAAATGCAGCAAGTTGTTGAGGGTTCATAGCGTATTTCCATTTAGACAACATATTTTTCCAGCCACCGGGACCAGTACCATTAGCGGCATCATAGATTTCTTTATCGTATTTTTGAAGAGCTACTTCATTTGATCTTTGAAGACAGACGCGAACGAGGTTACCATCAGTAGTTGACTTATTTACTAACTCGTTACGAAGACAGTCGTAAATATAAAGAAGGAAATGAGTATCAGAACGAGCATACTCTAACATCTCCACTGGTAAAGGGCGAATTCTCCAATCTGCTAATTGATATTTTTTATCAGCATCAAAGTTACAATACTTTTTCAAAAGATAAGCGAGACTGTGATGAGGGAACTCGAGTACTTTGGTGGGGAAGTATGTATCAAAGAGGTTAACAATATAAAGGCCAAAATCACGTTGAAGCCAAATGATATCAGAATCAGCACCATGAAGAACCTTAACAATGTTAGGGTCAGCAAAGTATTCATTCAACATCCATAATTTATCTCTAAGCTCCAATGTATCAATTACAAAATCTTCGTCACGAGTACTAAGTTGCATCAAACATGTAAAACCTTGGAAACTACGGTAGTTATGATGTTCTAAATCGACAGCAATCTCCTCTACGCCTTCCAAATGCTTCATCATTTCTAATAATTTTTCCTCTGTATCAACCCAAGTAGGTGAAGTGGTATCGTATGGTTTATACATTTCTGGTTCGACAGTTTCAAACATACGTTGAGGATATTCGATATGAGTGATCTCATGCACATAAGGGTGAGGAAGTGATCTAGGAATTTCGTCGTTGGAAGCAGTGAAATCAAGAGGAACAAGAGCATGAGGCTTGTACTTGATCTTTCTTTCAAAAGGTGTCGAGTTGGAGTTATCTACAGCGTCTTTGAAATGAATTTGAGGACGAACCACATTATTGGCATGTAAAAACTTGTACTCCAATTTATCCTACAAAAAAAAAACAAAACAAAACGTTGGTTTTTTTTTGGTTCATTTCCCCTCAACTCTTTCCATATCTCGAGTTTACCTTGGTTGCAATTTGTGTGACTTCAGGAGCGTCTTGCTTCATACTTTCTTGAAATCCCTTACCACGCATTTGATCTAAGCAAAGATCCTATTTAAAGAAATAAATAAGTAAATGACTCAAAACATACACACAAAGAAGAAGAAAAGAACTTACAGCCTTTTCAAGTAACCCATCACAAACGTCAGTAGTCATACCGTAACGTTGAATTACATCATCGACATCCTCAAAATTCAAAACTTCAATACCGGTATCATTAGCACACTGTTGCAATAAAGAGTTACCAATAGCTAAAGCGCTTGATCCAGCATGATCAAGATCTTTAGCAAAGTCTCTATCTAATGATCTGTAAAATCCTACTTCTTCTACAGGGATACTATTTGCTGCTGCTGTAGCGGCAATGAGAGACTTATATAAAGATTCTTGGAATCCTTTGAAATCTTTGACGGGATTTGGATACTCTCGAGAAGTCATTAATGTATTTACAAAGAACAAAGTATGCAGTAGAAGAAAAAAAAAAAAAAACTTCAGTGAAGAAAAAAAAAAAGTGACAGTTCTACATGCACTTCTGCGTGACTATTTTTTTTCTTCATTGCATTCCAAAAAGGAAATTTACTATGGTCAACTATGTAAATAGTTGCATATATAAATCATAGAAAATTAAAGTTTTATTTTTCAAAGTAACTATGATATGTATATATATATATATATTGCGGATTTCCAAACTAAGTTCAGCAGTTTACTTGGTTAGGCTATTCATGTTTTTCATTCTGAAAAAAAAAAAACTTAATCTAGTATACTTTTGTATTTTAGGTGAGACGTAAGACTTTCAAAGAAAAAATAAAGATACAAATTGGAGCTTGCATATTGATAGTTTGTGAGCACTGATACCTGTAAAAATTCGGAGCCAAGTTTCGGTGGAATTTATCGAGATTTTTGACAAGCAAAACTAGCCCTATTTGATTTCAGGTAAAACTAATACAGAATATAACGACATTGCCTTTGCTTAAATGATATAACACTATTACTCCCAACTTCATCATGCTCATAGCTAGTAAGTTGACGGGCTCGGTCTAATTTATTTTTTTCAGGGTACCTGATATTATTTCTAAAAACTTATTTATTGTGCTTATAAGCTTATTAAAAGATATAATAAGGTTTTGTATTACATTACTCCACAAAAACTTCTACCGCTGAAAGCAAAGGATTACCGAAACTACCCACACGATTACGTAAAGTCGGGAATAAATAAGATGATCTTAACATTTGGTTCTCATATGATATTACACTGCGGTACTTTTTTTCCTTGAGAGATCGAAATAATGCACCCTTATATTCTAGTTCAGTAAAGACCCTTTCTATTTTGTTGTAAAACAAAGTACCTACAATACGACGGATGATAACCTGTAGTTAAAAACGACAGCTGTTAGCTTACGCCTTCATAGACATATAATTTCTAGCTTAAATGCTGATGAAATACAAAGGAGAACATCTATTAATTCTATAACTCGGTACCTATTTCGCTTCATATGGAAGTTTTTCCCTGTCTAGTCTACATTTCTTCCTTTCGGGATTTTTTTTTTTTTTTTTTTTTGAAAAAAAAATACCGCCTGTGGGAGGTTGCTATTACGAAGAACATAATTAAAGTTCATACTCCAGAGCATAATATCTCCGGATAGATAAACTGTTACTTTAAGTTTACGGAGCTTCGATAGTAGTGCACTAGAGTATATCGATCACTTTTTTTTTTATGTTGCGGGAAGCTGGATGATGTAGAATCTAATTGATTTACTATTTTAGACCCTTAGAGATATGATATAACCCGTAATCCCTAACGTCGTACACAATAGCTATATTCAAATCCAAGGATACGGATCAACTTTTGATTATTAATTTACCGCAAGAGAATAATAATAAAAAAAAAAAATAGCCTTTCTCTAGTATAATACGGTGTTAATGTTTTTTTTGGCTTGTTAGCGAATAACCATAAATTAAACAAATGTAACATCTTCTCCATTAATAATCGATAAAAAAAAAAAGCAGACAAGGGCGGTACCCAGAGGTTTAATATAAGATGACGAGGCTTATTGTATGAGAATAAATAGTGTTAACTTTTAGCAGACTTTTTTTCTTTTCATGCCTGGACTTTACTGGAAGAGCTTTGGACCCGCTGTTTTGTTTTCTCAGGAGCCAACATTTCTTATTTGTCCCGCTTTATTGTTACACGCTTATATTGGGTTTTCCCCTTGGAGAAATCAGGCAAGGATTTTAAACCCGCATTAATTTTAGTTTATTAACCTGAAAAAAAAAATCTAATACTCGAATAGATTGTTTGATATAAGCTCTAATATACTAAGGCTTGTTGTATTTCCATGAAAAACAATGTATATAAAACTATTAAAATAGCAGACAAGAGATTCTTTACCGATGAAATGATCACAAGGGAAACAAAATCCTTGCAAACAAAACAAAAATCACGTCTTGTACTCACTTAAAAAAAAACTTTTGGTCCTACTAGTAATTTGTCTTTTGCTGCGAGTCCTCGTAAAAATCCATTCAATTTTTTCGGGTTTGTAGAACCCTTTTTTTTTTTAAAAAAAATAATTCCTAATAACCACCTATTAATGTGGGAACTATACTGAACATTCAGTTAAACCCTAAAAAGAAAAAAACCATATAAAATGAATTCAATTTTTTTCCTCTTTCCCTAATTTTTTTTTATTATTATTATCAAAAACAATTCTATCTAGTAATGCATCTTCCATCTCTTTCTACAACTGCAATTACACTTTTACTTGCCGCTAACGCTGCTACTACTCTTGTTGAAGCCAAGGTGAAGCTTCTTTCTTGGGATGCTGCCTATAGCAAGGCCGAGGCTCTTGTTAGCCAAATGTCTCTTGAACAAAAGGTTGGCATTACAACTGGTACTGGATGGATGAAGGGTGCTTGTGTTGGTAACACGTACAGTACTTCTAGCCCCGACTTCCCCGCACTCTGCTTGCAAGATGCTCCTCTTGGTATTCGTTTTGCCTATAATGTCACCTCTGGTGTCTCTGGTATCAACGCCGCTGCCTCTTTCGACCGAAAGGCCATTCGTGAACGTGCCGAATATATGGGCAAAGAATTCCGCGGCAAAGGTGTCCATGTTCAATTGGGACCTGCTATGAACTTTATGAGAAATCCTCGTGGTGGTCGTGGTTGGGAAGCCGGAGGAGAAGATCCTTTCCTTATGGGCGTCTTGGCTGAAGAAACCGTCAAGGGTATTCAAGACCAAGGCGTTATTGCTACTTCCAAGCATTACATTCTTAACGAACAAGAAACCAACAGAAAAAAGAGTTCTACCGATGTTGATTCCAGAACTTTGCATGAAATCTATCTCTGGCCTTTCGCCCGTTCCGTTGAAGCTGGTGTTGGTTCCATTATGTGCTCTTATAACATGGCCAATGGTACCTATGCTTGTGAAAACGAGTACCTCATGAACACTGTCTTGAAGGGAGAACTTGGATTCAAAGGTTTCGTTCAATCGGATTGGAGTGCTACTCATTCTACTGTCGACGCTGCTAACAATGGTCTCGATATGAATATGCCTGGTGATGTTGATATGGACCATGAAAACACTGGTACTTATTTCGGTAAGAACTTGACAGATGCTGTCGAAGCTGGTAAAGTCTCTGACGACCGTGCTACCGATATGGCCATGCGTATTGTTGCCTCTTGGTACAAGATGAACCAAGACAAAAACTTCCCCGACGTCTCTCTTGATTCCTTCCACCTGGACAAAGCTCCTTACGTTAACGTTCAGTCAAATCACGGTAAGCTCGTTCGTGAGATGGGTGCTGCCTCTAACGTTCTCCTCAAGAACGTCAAGGATACTCTCCCTATTGATCCCAAGAAGGTCAAGAAGATTGCTGTTATCGGTTCTGATTCTATCTCTGATCCCAAGTTATTCAACTGTGCCGATCATGGCTGTGTTGGTGATACTTTAGCTCAAGGTTGGGGTTCTGGTACCTCTTTCTACCCTTACCTCATCGATCCTCTTACTGGTCTCTCCAATGCTTTTGGTAAGAAGGTTGCTGTTGCATCTACTGCCGATGACTGGGATCTCAAAAAGGCTGCTGAAGTTGCCAAGGACTCTGACTACGCTTTTGTTTTCTCTAACGCTGATTCTGGAGAAGAATATATTAATATTGATGGTAACGTAGGTGATCGTAAAAACCTTACTTTATGGCACAACGGTGATAACTTGGTAAGATTTTTTTTTAAAAAAAAAGAGATTTACTTTAGAAAAAAATGCTAAACAATTTTTTTTTGTATTATAGATTAAGGCTGTTGCTGATGCTAACAAGAATACCATTGTTGTTATTCATGCTGTTGGTTCCGTCCTTATGCCTTGGATTGACCATCCCAACATCAAGGCTGTCCTCTGGCCCGGTCTCCCCGGTCAAGAATCCGGTAACTCTCTTGCCGATGTAGTTATTGGTAAGGTCAACCCCTCTGGCCGTCTCCCTTACACTATTGCCAAAAAGGAAGAAGATTATAATACCGGTATCGATGAAGAAGCTGCGTATGAATATAAAGAGAAATTACTTTTGGGATACAAGTGGTTCGACCACGCCAAGATTGAACCTTTGTTCCCCTTCGGTCACGGTTTATCTTACACCAAGTTTGACTATAGTAAGTTAAGTGTTAAGGCCAAAGCTTCTTATGACAAGAAGGACAAGAAGACTATTAAGGATGCTACTGTTAAGGCATCTATCTCCATCAAGAATGCTGGTCATGTTGAAGGTGCTGAAATTGTTCAAGCTTATCTTTCGTTCCCCGAGAGTGCTGGTTCTCCTCCTCAACAACTTCGTGGTTTCGAAAAGGTCTTCTTGAAGAAGGGTAAGAAGGAAACTGTTAAATTTGAACTTACCAAGACCGAGCTTAGTATCTGGGATGAAGGTACTGAGTCTTGGGTCATTCCTTCCGGTAAATTCACTATTAACATTGGTGCCTCCAGTCGTGATATCCGCAAGTCTTCTAGCTTCACTCTCTAAAGCAACCACAACAGCTTTTTTAAACACTTATCTCAATTAGTTTAAAATTGTACTATTAATAAATTATTAACTTATTCACATGAATTACTATCTATGTTACTGTTATGTATTGTTTTTTTTTATTGCAGCCGGAGGATCAAATTGAAATACCGGCGTGTATTTTTATTTTTGACAGGTTTACGAAATTTCTTCTAGTATATATTTTCAATTGAAATAGAGAAAAGAATACAATTAAATATGGAAATAGTATACTCTGAATAGCAGAAAAATCTAGTGATACCTTAGCATTTATATAGGTTTTAAGTTAGAGTTTTTTTAACGAGATTAAAGTTGAGTTATATTTTTTTTTAACACGCTAGAATCATTCGGATAGTACCGGAAATATCATACGAAAGAAGTGAGTACGGCGATCTTGCAGCGAAAAATAAAAAAAAATAAACAAATAAACGCCTGAAGTTCACTCCCCACACTATAAAAGTATCATTGTTTTTATTACTGATCATGGGCTTAGTAGAAAGAAAAAAGAAGTGTAGTTATGCACATGACAGGCCTTGCTTTAGGTAAAGCAAAAAGTATTTTTGGATATGAATCTTTATAAAGATATATATTTTTTTGGAGGGTTTTTATATTTCTTCTTTTTGACAGAGTTATGCTAAATAAATAGTTTTTGAAATATGCCGAGCGTGGCTGAACAAAAGAGCTTTTTTTTTTATTTCTAAATAAATGCCAAGTAGCTAATAACAAATCGAAAA
Source organism: Thamnidium elegans (assembly GCA_025201345.1). Classification (NCBI taxonomy): domain Eukaryota; kingdom Fungi; phylum Mucoromycota; class Mucoromycetes; order Mucorales; family Mucoraceae; genus Thamnidium; species Thamnidium elegans. The sequence continues at coordinate 576,818 of JAIXMG010000012.1, read as the reverse complement.
TAGCACGTTACACTTAACCATTTTATTTTTAAGTCTCCTTTGAGAATCCAGAAAAAACTATCCAATCTAACTCGGTATTTCGAGTTGTACACACTCTTTTTTTATACTTTTGAAAAACGTGATATTTATATCCAGGCATATACTTTTAGACCCCCCCCTCCTTTTTAATTCCTTTTCTCTCTTTCTCTTTTCTCTTTTATATATATTATTATTAAAAGAAGAATAAAATGGTAGCATTAAAGCAATTTACTCGATCACTGTCTTCATATGGTTTATTTACTATTATTGCTGTATCAAATTTATGGACCGGTGTAAATGCCCAAGATGATGGTTTTGGTACGTCGATCTTTTTATTGTTTAGATATTCAATGACAGCATATACTAATATTAAATTTAATAGATGATGAAGAAGATGAAGAAGAAGACTATACCACTACAACAACATATGACGATGGCCAGTATACATCTGGTAATAATAAAAAACATAAATGAAATTTCGTACATCAATCAGGTTATTTATATATATATCTTTTTTGATAACCCAGATTCAACTACCTCTACTGAATATTACGAAACTACTACTAGTGTAGACGAATCTTATACAACAACTACCGACATTTTACCTACTACCGACATTTTAACTACATCCACTGATCTCTTACCTTCATCTACTGAAGATATCGTCCCTACAACTACTACCGATGAAGTATACACATCAACTGAAACCCAAATGACGTTTACACCTACAGATATGCCTACCTCAACACCTACATCGACTATTGAATCTGCTCAAGGCAGTAAAACAAATGTGGGAGCTATTGCAGGTGGTGTAGTTGGAGGTGTAGCAGGTGTAGCAATTATTGCAGCAGTTGTCTTCTTTTTTATTCGCAAGAGAAAGGCCAATTCAAATGACCAAGAAGTATTTAGACCACAAGAAGATGATGAGGAATATAATCAGCCTATGCACCAAGACAATACATGGTCTAGTACAGCACCAAGTGATTATCCTGATATGTCAAGTGTCAACGCGCCTCCTCCACCTAGACACTCCTATGTTGGCAATTATCAGGCAGGATCTTCATAAATATTACCCAATATTTTGCTATAATAATTCTCTGTACTTTTTTTTTTTTTTTTTTTACTCCATTTTCTTATAAAGGGGAGGTGATATTATATTTGTTACTATTTAATTCTTAAAAAAAGAAAAAAAATCATTACTCCCCTCCTCCTTTTTTTTTATTTTTTTTACATTATTTACATTATCACTTCTTTTTAATTCGCCCTCTCTGTTTTCAATAATACAAGTTACATAATATCCTTAATACGACTTGAAAAAAAAAAAAAAGTTTTTTAATTTAATATGTATCGATTGTTGTAATACACTCTTATTTTGGAAAGTTAACAACATGCTCGATACATATACACGAGGCAAGATGCTAAAGTAATACAAAAGTCTAGATTGTCTTAAAAAAATATCGTCTCGTTCTATTAACTGTGCTAGTTCTATCGTATCGTTCTCTTCAATTGTCAGCGTAATTTTGAGGAGGGCGTTATATATATATATATCTCGTTTTTCTTATAAAAGCATTAGCCTATTGAATATTATGCTGAAGTGTAAACTCTCCTTTTTAATTAATCTTATACACTGGGCTTGAATACTTTGGATCGTCGACTTTACTTATTATCCAAAAGGTCTTTTGCTCTTATCAGTAAACAGAGGGTTGCTGTTGTGTGTGTTTATTGACTACCGAATTTACACCTATTTTATTTTATTTTTATCAAAACTTTTTTTGTATTTCATTCATAGAAAAAATGGAAGAAAAAAAAAACGTTTTAAGGGGAAAGACACACGATTCTTTTTTTTTTGTTTTGTTTATGTAGGCAAGACATTTTTTTTGTTTCAAGCTAAGCGATAATTTAATATCTAGAAAATAATATCCTCATCTTCGTGATCCAAGATATCAATATGACCAGACTCTTCTGCTGCTTGAAGTATTGGCGCTAATAAAATATAAAGTCTTTTAGGTTATCTTTTATTTTTATGTGTGTATGTTATGTTTTACCTTCGCGACCCTTCTCTTCGGCGGCAGCAATATCCTTTAATCTAATAGCCTCTTCAACAGCAGCACGCTCCTTCTTCTTACTTTGAACCTTCTTCAATCTATATGTACATCAAATCAGTACAACTATAAAGAAAGACTATTTTCTTTTTCTTTTTTTACCTGAAGAATTCTTCTCTGTCTTGTTCATCCAATTCAGAAGTGATATATTTAATGGTATTTTCATAACGAGGAATAATAACATGCTCAATAGCATTAACACGACGGTTAGTTGCCTTGATAACTTCATCTAAAATGACAAAGGCTGTCTACACCACGGAAAAAAAAATAAGTATACTCCGTACATTTTTGTTCCTGTGTAAAATCTTACCTGTAAACTAGCAAGTTCGACTAATGTCTCAACTGCCTTGGTATAAACTTCCTTGGCTCTTTGGATTTGTTGGCCACCACGACCAAGACCAGTGAATTCAAAAGCTGTCAAAAAAAAAAGGTACATGACAAAATATTTCAGTAACATGAATTATATAAGATAATTTAAATTTCTCTTTTTACCGTTGCCGCCTTCGTTATACATTTCAAATACAGGAAGCATAACACCAGAAACATTCTCTTGTTTAGCGCGAACACGTAATTGAGCAGACTTGGAAGATTCTTGAATTTGGTAACTTTTTTTTTAAAAAAAAAAAAAAAAAAGTTAATCTCGTCTGCTGACTTTTTGTTTTTGTTTTCCTGTATAAATAGTAAAACGTAACAAAAAAAGAAAAAAGAAAATGTACCTAATATCACCAGTAATATACTGAACTTCAGCAAGGGAGAAAGAAGCAAGTTGCATAACTTGACCCATCTTGCGCTTAAGCTAAAACATATAAACCGAAATCTCGTAAAAATATTTCAATGGAACCCCGAGAAAACAAAATAAATAATACCTCATCAATCTTGACTGTAATACCTCTGAAACGTTTGGTTAAAGCTTCAGATTTACGCTTCAAAAGTGAATGACCAGTTTGAGCTCCTTTCAACTTGAGCTTCATGTTGGTAAGGGCCCTAAAATTATAAGTATAATTGTAATGAATAAAAATAAATTAAAAAATTGTAAATGAGTACATATATATATATATATATAACAGATTGCATACATTCGCGTAGGGAAAATGTTGAGACGTTGATTATTTCCAGACATTGCTTTTTCTTCTTTAAAATAGGATGAACACGCAAAATAAAAAGAGAATAAAAAAGATAAAACGTATCAACAACACTTGCAAAAAAAAAGGGGGATGATACACTGCAAATATCATGTTTGATGTTAGTTTATCGATCTCCGACCTAACTGCGATTGTCACGTCACGCGCGCTAAAGAGCTTTAAAAAGTTAAAAGAGATAGTTTGTAAAACGTCAATACATTGCAAAGTGAGTGTATCTCGTTTAGATCTGAGTAAAACTGAGTTCATATTATTTGAATGCATGGAATTTCTGGATGCAAAAGCACAGTAAAAATAAAGAACCATAGTCATAAAAAGGCTTCTTTTTTTTTTTGGCATGATTGTAGCAGTTATCAAGCCTTATTATCAGACCTACCTGACCTAACAGATAGTCTTGTAAACAGGCATATAAATAGGCATATGAATGACTGTTTGAGGTATTATCATTTCTTGTTTTAAGATATACGATGTACCTTTATACCTTAAATAATTATTATAAACATTGTATAAAACATAATAAGAAAATAAATTGTAACAAGTTGTGGACATGTATTTATATAAAAATGATTAAATAGATCACATGAGCCGATAGACTCGCTATTTTAAGTATCTCTTTTTTTTTAAAAAAAAGATAAAACACTTTTCTTTCTCTCCTTTTTTTATTATGTATATCAGTACATATTTTTTTATGTGCCCATCTTTTTTAACGAAGTTTATATCTTGTATTGATTATTCTGCTTTTTTTTTTTTTTTTTAGCGTTTTTGTTTTCTTTACGCTTATACAAACGAATACGATTAAAAGTAACATCCGTGCATAAGAGCACTTCTTGCTCCACCTGACTGGGATGATGTATCAAAACTACTTTTTTGCACTTTATAACGGTAAGTAAAAATGTAATACACCCACACTTTTTTTTCTAACTGTGTAAATAGAATGTGCACCAAGAAACCCCCCCCCCCCAAATATAATAGTTTCTTTCCTGCCAGAAGAAATCATATTTAAGTAACCGAACAAAGAAAAACAAAAGTAGAAAATGGATAGCCGATGATAATATTGGCTTTCCAAAAAAAAAAGTGTCTTTATAGATGAGGCTGACTTTAATATCAACATCACTCGTAATAGAGGACGGCCCAAAAAGGGTACACCTGTCAAAGCGATCGTCCCTTCTACATGCATAGTATGAAGAATTTAACATCCACTAACAGTGATTTTCGCGTAAATAATTGTTTAAATGATTGTTATTGGGATACTGAAGTTTCTGTTTTAGAATCTTCGAAGCGAACCAGTTAATAATTACTGGAACGTACTTAAGTTAAAGAAGGCAGCAAACAAAAATGCAATTGATATATAAGAGGCTTCCACTTCACAATTTGGCGATTCAGTAATGCAAAGCTACAACGGAATGGAAAAGAGTGATGGATTCACTATAAAGATAGAAGCTGTAAAATTAGCTAAAGCTAAAAAGACATTTTCGAGCTTAAGTGAAGAAGAGAAAGACTCGGTTTATCTGAGTCTTTCGAACAACAGTTCTGCTCCAGGTACACAAATATCATTTTTCCCAGGGTCGGCATGGCAACAATTAAAGAATTTGGTATACGAATCTCGTACGATGCTACCGCTACCTGAAAACGTTGAAGAGGATTTGAGGGAGATTGAGCAGATAGGTCTTTTTTTCTATTTATAACTTCGATCATCATTAAGTTGATTATATTGATAGATGGCCGTTTCAAATTTGAAACACTCTTACCAATTATGCTTGAGGCTTCAGGCGAAACACGCGTTCATTCCCGAAGAGCATTATTTCGAAATCTATGCGCATGTGTAAGTCTGACAAAACGTATAAGCATGGTTCTATCTGATATGACACTTTTACTAGGCTTCGATTGTTGCATAGGAAAAATGCAATTTTAGAAAATGACAGATCGAAAAATGCCACAGAGCAGGATTTCGTCAACGAAGCCTGGACTCCGATAATGGCAGCCATTTTTAGTGACGAAGACTTGGCTTTGAAGTGGTAGGGCTGTTTATTGAAATTGAAATCATATCCTGTTGCTAACGTATGTATAAAGGGATGGTTTTGTCCTCCTCCTCCCCCCCCCCCATTTCAGCTTCAGCCAAAAAAACACAACCCTAGGAAAACGTTTTGGAAGATAGGATAGATCTCCGAGTTATGACGAGTGTTGATGGTAGTGTGTACGATGTTATGGCTGATGAGTTTTCTAACAGCAAACTCGGGCCGTCAAATTTTACCTCAGACTATTTGAAGGTATTGAGGGAATCTAAAGTTATTTTGGATCACATAGTCAATCAAATAGAAGAATTAGGTAAAACAAACGCGGCTAGTTTAGATCATCTACGTGAAAACGTATCTATCTTCCACCTGCTTAAAAGAAGTTATCAAAACAGAGAAAAATTTTGTCAAGAAGGTAACTATTTACAAATGATACTACTATTTCGACTACCAAAAAACCATTTAATGCGTAGCTCATCATCCGAGCTTGAAGTTCAATTACATGAAGTAAATAGTTATTTTTATTGTGTGTGTCTAATATGTATTAATTAGTTTAGTTCCCATTATAGGAAAACAGTAGTGAATATGCACGTTATGATAGTCCTTACTCTTTTTCTTTACCATCCGCTACGGATACTACAATTACATGTGATGGTACCTCCACTGTATCTCCTGCTGGTGTTGTTTATATTTCCTCTGTTCCTCGTTCCACTGTTGCCATCCGCCGTTCTTCCCTTCGAATCCGCCGTACTAGTAAATAAAGATAACGCAAAGTACACTAGCACATTTATTGATATGCTAAAAAAATGTTTATAATAGGATATATCCGGTGATACTTTATCATAATTCTGTGTATATAGCAACCACTCTTTCTTTTTTTAAAAAAAAAATAGTAATAAAATTCGTTTATACTGGCTATTATTTTTTTTTGTAAATCCTAAATTTATTATGATCTGAATATTCTGACTTCAATCTATAAAATACTCTAAATTCATTGAACTGAATTTTATGATCTATATGCATCACGGTCCTCAATTGTATGATGGGAACTGACACTGAATTCTATTGAAAAAATAAAAACCGCCTTTTGGAAAAATTTATCACCCGCCCTTTTTTTTAAAAAAAAAACCGCCCTTTGGAACGACTGAATAGGATTATTTTTATATAAAAGTGCTTCGCTTATTGATTGGACATTGGTTTATGTAGTACAGGTAATGTCTGTACGAGGGAAACATGAATGGATATATATATATATATATATATATATATATTTGTTGAAAGAAAGGTGTCAAGAATCTTGTTTCCTCAATGAATTGACATAATGTATATTTCTTTAAATGTACATAGTTTAGTTACTATGTTCGTAACTAACCAGTTCGATGTGTAACTTGGGATATTTTATATTATTTGATTACTATCATACAGACAGTGTATAATCCGACCGATCTGATAAACAATTTTTTTTTATTTTATTCCCCAACGCTTTTTGGAATATATATTTAAACAGAGCAAAACGTTTTAGATCAGGGTCTTTTAGACTGGAAATGTTTTTTTTTAAAAAAAATCAATTGATTACAATTAAAAAAAAGAGAGCGTGACATATTTCGAAAATGTTAAAAGATATATAAAAAGAAAACCAAGCACCCATGAAAAAAAGATTAAATAGCTATTTTTTTCGGTTTTTAATCTCACAATTTCTATTTCCAATAAAGGAGATGGTAACCTATCAAACTAAAAGGAGGCATCGTATAACCTTTCAAAATCATTCGAGTTTTTTTATATATATAATAGAAACGCAAGTATAGGTCTGGTGGGAAAGAATTACAATAAGTTGGTCTACTACATGTACGAAGTTCTGAGTTAAATTTCGAACCATAAAAAACTCAGTTTTTTTTTTTGAGTTACATAGGGGCCATGCAGAGAAAAACTGTATTCCAGCTTGTGGGTTGTACGAAAATATTGCTTTTGTTAAATGACAATCGATGGGTTACATTTATAAGAACAGATCATTATTTTGGACAGAAGAGATTGTTCTCCGCATTTTCGGTTTATCCACCTAAATAGAAAAGACAAAGAGGGACCCCTAGTCTCTCTTTCTTTTGCTTTTATAATTTTTTTTCAATTGCCCTTTTTTTTTCTCTCTCTTAAACAATGACTCACTTGAGGTAGTATTGCAATTGATTCCTATTTACCTGTACCCTTTAACTAAAAAACCACATTTTTCATCAATTAAAAAATAGTGATTTTTCATACCTTCGTAACGTGAAAATTCAAAAAAAAAAAAATGTACGCGCAAACTAAATTTTTTTATAAATAGAAAGATGCGCTATTGAAGTATATATAGGCCTTTTTATTTTAGTGAGAGTATACTTGAATGATAAATTCCAATGTCTTCATCCAAAGAAAGTTATCAAGGGAGAATTAAGAAGTGTAATTACTATACTGTTCTTTATGATGCTAGCGATGCAAATGGCGTGGGGTAAAAACCTGTCAAATTTCACCTAAATAAAACGTTTGTATTAACTTATATAAAATAGATTTCATATCCACTTGGATTAAATACGAAGAGAAATTTTATATTTTGCCAAATGGAAAAATCATTAATAAACCATTTTCTACTTGGACCGAACAACATCAACATATTGCTCAGGTACTATCATCTGTATTTTTTTTACCTGTGTAACTTTTTAATTTTTTTGGGATTTTTTTTTTAAAAAAATAGGCTATTGATTATGTTGAATGTGTAAACTTGTCTATGCAAGTAAGTGTATTCTTTTTACTTCAATGCTTTTGGAACTACCTCTCCAATGCAGTAGCAAAGAAATCGTTTATGAGTTCTTGGGAATTTAAGTTTTATATCTTTTGGTAATTAATTAGCATAAATTATTTTTGTGTGCGTAAAATGTGTACTTAATTACTATATATAGGGCGCTTGGGAGTTCTGCCATTTTCCCCATTTTACAGTGGTATTTCCGACACGACCCTTCCTTAAGAGAAACTGCACCTCAATTAGCATACTCTATTGAAAGTAAGCAAAAAAAAAAAAAAAAAAAAAAAAAAGTATACTCACAAGATAAATTTTATTAATTTTTTTCAACTAGTGCTGTTTACATCCGTTTTAGGTCTTCGATCCAACGCACGTTTCAAGAGACTTTTAAAGATGTCCAGAAACTTGAAAAACGGAAGCATTGTGATTGAAAAACTTGAGTATTTTAAAGACATGAATATTTATTTGACGGTTGTTTTGTTTTCATACGGAATTAGTTTAGCTACACTTTGTATTGACGGGTTAACTGTAGCCAAAGTGGTGAACCAAAGTAAATTTGCATCTGATTTTTTAATTGCCAATTGTAACGCAGCCGCTATTTTAATGTGGTTAGTCAGTGTATGTATTATCTCGTTAATTGATTATCATATGTTAATAACTAGTGTTAGATCTCTATCTTCCATCCTCGTCGTTCGACCGAGGAGATAGATACCTCTAGTAAAGACTCCAACGGTATGAGAAGGACCAAGACCTCTCACGGAACCGATTTAGAAATATCCGATAAATTTAATAATGGTTCGTTTTCAGATGCAAAAATAGTAGTAAATGGTCAACGACTAAGTCAACGTATGACAAATTTCATAGAGAATAAAAACGCAGGTCGGTATGATCAAGAGAATACTAGAGCCGGTAACTTTTTAAGACCTATGGGTCCAGTTGAAGTAGATTACGCGTCGCAGACAACAAGATCGTTTACACCAACACATCAATTTACACTTAGCCCTGAAAAGAGCTCGTTTTCTAAAAGTATTGCTGTAGAGGATCCTTATACCAACACACCTATTAATTTTACTATGGTGGACCCCAAGAGTCCTACCACTCGATTTCAGAATAACCAACCCAAAAGAGATTCGTTTGACAGTAGACCTACCTCGCCACAAGAGTATCCAATGCAAACCATGAGTGTTGGTATTAGTAACCAAGATGATTTTAGATTTGATCCTTTATTAGAAGAAAGTTCATTTGATTATTTAGGTACTGCCAGAACACCTACAGGTGGACGCATTTAATCTATATTTAGTTATAAATATTTTATTTATTTTTTCAGCATTTTTTTTTTTGTACTTTGGGATAATAATAACATAATAATATAATAATAAATAGTATTTTTCTAATTCATTGTGTTTTAATTATTTAATAGGGTGGGTAAGGGGCTTGACCACCACCGTAGCCACCATTAGGAGGGTAACCTTGGTACTGTTGTTGCTGTTGTTGAGGGGGATAATTGGGGTTGGCAGGAGGGTACCCAGGAGTGCCATGAGGAGCAGCGTTATGAAACGTACCTTGATGAGCCGAAAAAGGTGTACCTTGATGAGACGCAAACGGAGTTCCTTGGTGAGCCGCAAAAGGAGTACCTAAAGCCTCTGTATGAGGAACATATCCAGTAGAAAACTGTTGAGGTTCAGGGAACCCACCCACGTTGAATCCGTGTTGGCTTTGTTGTGGAGGGTGAGGACTAGCATAGCTGTTAGGGAAACTGTTTCGGTTAGGGTTGTTTCCGGATACAGGTGGGTATCCGCCGTAACCGCTGTTGGGACGAGGAGGTCCGTTGGGGTTGGATGGGTTGTAAGAAGATGATAAAAGGGAGGCAGAGGTGTGGCTGCCGTAACTTCCTGGACCTGGAGGAGAGGTAGGTCTACTGTTGGTAGGGGGTGGGATGTATGAATTGGGACGACTAGGGCGTTGTTGTTGTTGTTGAGGAGGATAGACGTGTTGAGAACCGGTAGACATGGAAGGTGTAGGAACAGGAGGAGGGTAAGGACTAGAATTGATATTGAATGGAGGACGTTGTTGTTGCTGAGGTGGTTGTTGCTGTTGTTGAGGTGGGTAAGGACTACCTTGATAAGTTGGAGTTGAATGAGATTCAACAGGAATAGGGCCAGCAGGTCTTACAAAACTGGAAGGTGGATATGGTGAAGGGTTATAAGGTCTACTTTGTTGAGGTGTTTGTAAAGGAGTTTGTTGAGGAAGAGGTGGTTGTGAAAATCCAGTTGGTTTAGGATGTCTACCACCATATCTCGTAGGTTGACGTTTAGGAGGAGGTTTCTATAGAAACTAAAAATTTTAGTACGTATTTTTTTTTTTATTATTAAAAACATAAAAACTTACAGCGGTATAAAATGTCAATTCCAAGTAAATTTCACCTGCAGATCGGCCTTTATATTGTAAAGGATACCAATCTAAAATAGATAAAAATAAACAATAAATACGAGTTTCAAGGAGTTTTTTTTTTACATGTACATATTTACCGTCAGCTTCACCATCTTCTAATACTTTAGTAATGTCTAATTCACATTCAGAGATTAACTCTTGTCTCTTTGCATCCTCATCATAAACCTGGACAATGACGAGCGTCTTTTTCTCTGGTACGGGTAAATTGACCTAAGTAGTTATTACGAATATAAATATTTAAAGTTTTTGTTTGATTGTATTGTTGGGTTTAAACGTACCTGATCATCCCAAGTTGGGTGTTGTCCACCTCTAAGATCAGTTTTAGTCTTTTTGGTGGTTTCACCTAAACGAAATACAACAAAAGGATCTTGTTTACCAACAATCTATAACAGAGATGAGAACTACATAAAATAATAATAATAAAAATAATGAAATTACCTCGCGTTCTGGAAGATGTCTCTAATAATAATAAAAAAAAAAGGGGGGAAAAAGGGGAGAAACTCCTGTTAAATAACTTTTTTTGACACAGTATAAAATTGTTGTTTATTACTTACAGCTTTATAAGCAACAATAACTAATTCGCCAATGATTCTAGGCTTCGACATTTTAAAAAAGTTTTTTTTCGAAAAGAAAAAGGGTAAAGATAATATATATATTTTTTTTTGAGGCTGATTTAAAAAAAAAAAAAAAAGAAAAAAGTACTGAGATTTAAATGAAAAAAAAAGGTACGTGTGTAGTATTATATCAAATGCATAACATAAAAAGGAATTGCTTCTATGCATTTGACAAACAAAAAAAGAGGGTATCCAAGTTTAAAGGTCTAGTTTTAAATGGTATTACAAGTTTGCATTTAGAGAAAAAAAGGTTTATAGTAAGCGTTATCAGCTGATAAGTAAAAATTCAAACTGCAAGTAATTATTTGTTTAAAATACATATTCTCACTAAGTATATTATATAAGTGTAGTGTCACACTACAAAAAAAAAAGATATATTTTATTTTAAACAACAAACACTCACACTAAAAGGTTACTCAAATGTAGACCTCCTTTTTCTCTTATGCAAATACATTGAACCAATCAAAGGGGCTTGTGTGACGTAAAGTATGCCCTTATATTTGCTTTTTCTTTTTTCTCTCTTTTTTTTCCCTTTTTTTTTTTTTTTTCTTTAGTAAATACATACACCTTTTTCATTACTTTTTTTTATTAGAGAAAAAATATACTTCTTTTTTAACAAAAAAAAAAAAAAAAGGAAAGTCGATGAAAAGTGATACATGGAACAAGTAGCTCCTCGGTCAGACGACGTAACACCTATTAACAACTCAACACCTTCTGTCAAGCGATTTCTCAAGTCTACTCATACCCACTCCGCGTTCGTTTCTGTCAGTCATATTACTACGTCTGCCGAAATAACCAACATACCTATACCACTCCTCCTATCCAAACGACAACAAAGTTTTTCCTCAATGTCTTCTTCTGAAGATCATTCTTCTCAATTACCACCATTAAACGAAAAGAAAAAGTATTTTTTTATACCAACCAATAACAGTGACGAATGTGCTTCTAGCCCTGGTAGCGAATCCGATATTTTATTCTTATCAAAAACTCCACCACATTCTTCTTCTGTATTTGCTCAAAGGTTTGCCAATAGTCCTCCTCCTGCTGGAAGTGGTGCCAAATTTATGAGGAAATCAAAAAGAACGAGTTTAATTGTAGATGGCCAAACTGATTCTATACCAAATACTCCAATTAGTTTACCTGAATCAATTAAATTTAATAATAATAGAAATCTTGTTATAGATAAACGATTGTCTGGTATTGATGATAATAAATCCGGTTCTATTTCTAAGTTACGTGAAAATAGATTACCATCACCAAAGTTGTTTGAAGAAGGTCATCATATGCAGCATAACAGAAACTCCTCTATATCTTCTATATTAACAGATAATATCAGTAATATTTCTTCAGATGGATATGAATCTTCAAATGACTATGATTCCATGTCCAACAAGTGTGAGTTTTTTTTTCTTTCGTGGTTATTATAGTAAAACTCATTCCTTTTTTTTTTAAGTCTGTAAACAAAGGCGTAAGTCGTCTGGAAGTGTGCTTCGAAATATGTCAAGCGCAGATTTTATCGACGATAATACGACACAATTGATCGATGGATTACCAGAATACCAACAATCAATTCAAAATTTTGTAAAGCGACAATTATCAAATAATAGCACAGCAGCAGCAGCATCAGCATTATTAGAAGCTGATAAAGATGTGATTGAAATTGATCTTGATGAAGAAAGAAAGGATATATTGTTTAATGAAAATCGTACAACAAATGACGGCTATCAATCTCCTGTATACCCAGCCTTATTTTTAAATGATATGATTGGTAATAATGATGAGGATTCCAGTAGTGAAACAGATATTTTTTATGGATGTACGTCTGCTTATGAAGGAGAACAAGGAGATTATTTTAGTTTATGCACCTACACACAAGGTAGAGAAAAAAAAACTAAATATATATATATATATTGTTTTACTGTATTACTTATAAAATAGATATAGAGTCAAAAAGTGTACCTATTAGACGTAAAACTTTACCTAGTTCAAATTCATTCGCCAGCAAGTTAAAGCTATCACGGTCCACTAAAATTAGAAAATGGTCAGGCTATGATCAGGCAGATCCAAAATGGATAAATTGGATAGATGAATCACTAATGGTTGATCCTAAAATTACAGGTTGGTGGAACTCTATTCAACAAAGCAAAGCCTTTAATTTACAAGAACCACCACCTGCGCAACACAGCAATAACAATCACATGGTCGATTCTCATTATCAATTTCCTGATTACAACAGTGACGATGACTATATTTCGGATGATGTTACACCAGCTCCTGCTGTATTAAAATCAACAACGCCAACTCGTTCTACATTCCGATCTTCTTTCCCACCCGCTATTACTAGTACCGGTGGTGGTATTGGCTATCGTTTTAATACAAACAAACACCCATTCTCTCATTTTGGCGATAACTTTGATTCCTTTCACGGAAAACGTAAAACAAATGATATCAACTGTCCCAGACATACAATTAAATCTAGATTACAATCTGCTAAATACGCTTGTAATTCTGAACTACGTCGTATTATTGATGGCTTAAACGAGTACGTTGAAAATGGACTACTTTATTTTGAAACAGTAGATGATGTATTCAATCACGAGTCAGATGAAGACCTAAAACAATTTGAACCCTTTATAGATCAAGACTTGGCAAAATGGGATGAGTTAAAAGATAATAATAATAATAATAATAATAAACAACAAAGACAAGATGTTTTATCGATCGTGACTGAAGACTCTTATAAACCAACTCCTTTTATATTGAAGTTACAAGACTTGATTTGCTTGGCTCAAAGTGTACTAGATACTGATCTAGAAATCTTTTTGGATAACCCCGGTGCTTGTGCTGATACCGTTTCAAGTATACAAGAGGTTGGCATGGAGTGGGATTATAATAAGGAATGGCCGTGTAAAGAATGGCATCTTCGTTTGTTGCTAGGCGTAGCCGCGTTTAATAGAATCGTGGAATGGTGGCAGATGGAAAGAGACTTTTGGGCTACTCCTTCTTCCACTCTGACTCCGACTACTACCAACTCTGCAAGTACTACAACCACAGTAACACCGCTATTTAAACCTCTCTCCATTCATTCGTTACCTCTGCCAGTTCAGCAAGATAGTAGTTTTTCGTTTGGTATCTTGAACACTACTACTACTCCTGCTTCTGATGATAATGGTCGCACAACAGCAGCAAGAGTGCCTCGTACACGTGACAACAGTGTCATGTCCACATTTATGCAAAATGATGATGAATGTCAATTACAAGAAGAGGCTGAAATCGGTCAAAGCAGTACTATTGTTATGGAACTATCTCTTACTCCAATTACCGTTCAGTACCTAAGTCCAGTTTGGCACGATGTTATCGGGTAAGGGAGAAAAGGAAGTATCTTCATTCCTTTTTTTTAAAACAAATTTTTTTTTAATATATAGTACGCAACCTCAGTCCATGGTCGGTTTAGATATTTCTCAATTACTTTCCAACGACGATAAAAACGTATTTGCAACAGCCACCAAAGAAATGATAGACGATGAATCTAAAACCGTAGAAGTTATGTTTCGAGTGCTTACAAACGATCCCAAGAAACCTTTTGAAATGGAAGGTAAAGGCATGCTGATGTACAACCGTGTCACAAGTGAGCCCAGTCATACCATGTGGGTTGTAAAGTCCTTAGGCTCCAGAAGGTGGTCTATCTTGGAGCCAAACCAAATCAATTTACCACATGACGATATTATTATCGATGATACCGTTCCCAATTTACAAACACATCCTTTATTTGCCGATTCGCCTGTTTCTCCTGCTATTAAAAACATTCAGAATGTTGCAATGAGAAGAGCCGTGTCGCAAGGCGGTGTACCAGTTTCAAGAAGTTTGGATGATGCAGCTCATTTGTTGCTGATTGCACCTGCGCTTTGTAATATTTGTGAGAGATGGGTGGTTGCTTCGTTCTTTGAACAACATTCAGAACTGTGTGTAGAGATACACAGAGCAGAAATGGATGTCATAAACTGTAATGATAGCTTGACTGAACTCAAACACTATGTACAGAGGTTATGTGATTTAACTAAATCTGAAGTAGTCGAGCTTGAAAGTAACCCTCAGCTAGTGGAAACCAATGACGAAGAGGATGATTTAGCTAGTATCAATAGTGACCAGGATTCTATCTTTGGTGAAATGTTACCGTTGGATGAAGATAAAGTCTTACCGCTTGAACGTAAAAGAGCTGAATTAGAGAAATACGTTTCGCTATTGGATATTATGAACGTCGCTCTATCAATTGCTACGCCCGGTAGTCATGACGACGAAGATGAACTAAAAAATCCAAGTGAGACCGTAGAAGAAGACATTTGTGGCCATCATTCACCTAGACTTCAACAATCTCCTCTCTCCAAGAAAAAAATCATTTCCATCTTGTACTGGAGAGCTCCTTCTGCTGATGATACAGATACAGCCTCTTTAATCTTGGATACTGAAATGATTATTAAATCAAAAGTAGATGCCGTGAATCGAATGCAAGATTGTTTAGAGTACAATGAAAGAACAAGAAACGATTTTCAACAAAACGTGATTGGAGATAACGAGTGGTCTGAATTCGTGCCGCAAAAGAACGAACAAACTCACAACGTTGTTTCTGATCTTGCAGACACTGAACCAAAACCAGAACCTCCTTCTCTTCCGTTGAAAGACGTTATTGAAGAAGAAAAAGGAAATTATAACATTAAAAAAACTATCTTTAAAAAAATCAAGGATTGGAAGTCGAAAGGAAGACGTAACAATAACGGTAAGCAATCAAAACGACTTAGACGTAAGAACGGTATACCGCCACCTGTTACGACTGCTGCTTCCACTACTACAAAGACTTCTTCTACACCAAAGATTGTGGAAATGGAAACCATCGAGACACCCTCGGCTTCACCTCGCTTTCAGTCTACCAACAGTATACCGCCACCAAGAAAGAGCAGTATCACAAACCAGCAACGGATCCAGTCTTCTGGGAGCAGTACACCGCTTGGAAAATCTCCACTGTCTCCTTTACCAGGCTCCATTACCTCTACTCGACCCGTTGCTCCTAGTATTAAAGACTTTGATATTATCAAACCGATCAGTAAAGGTGCATTTGGATCCGTGTTCTTGGCCAAAAAAAGAGTTACTGGTGATTATTACGCTATCAAATTTTTAAAAAAGTCAGACATGATTGCCAAAAACCAAGTAACCAACGTCAAAGCCGAAAGGATGATTTTGATGGCTCAGACAGACAGTCCGTACGTAACCAAACTCTACTACACTTTCCAATCCAAGGATTATCTGTACTTGGTTCTAGAGTACTTGAACGGCGGTGATTGCTCTTCGTTAATAAAAGTGTTGGGTAATTTACCGTGTGATTGGGCACGTAATTATCTAGCGGAAGTTACCTTGGGATTATCGTATCTGCACGAGAAACAAATTATACACAGAGACCTTAAACCAGATAACTTGCTGATCGATCAAAACGGTCATTTGAAATTAACTGATTTTGGGTTGTCTAGAATAGGCTTTTTAGACCGCAGAGTTCGTGACGAGTTATGCAGTGGTCCCGTCTCTTTATTGCCTTCATCACCTGCTCCTTCTCGATCCGGTACACCGCCTCAATCGCCTTCTACTATTGCTGCCATTTCCAATGGAAAACTATACAAGCATTCTTATTTCAGTCTGCTGTTTGATAGAGATAGAAATAGACGTGGATCGCTTGCTAGTTCTACTTCGGGTGGCGAACCTGTAAGTACACCCGTTGAAAATAGTTCTTCCAGTAGTAATACAGCCAGTAGTGGTAGTGCACCCATATTACCGTTACACATGCATGATGAACTGAACAATAGTGCAAATAATATTGCAACTGTAGGTGCTAGACGCCAAAGGACTAGTTCTGGTTTATTGTCTTCAGGTTTAACAACACCTGCCTTTGTACATGCGTCACCTCCGGTAATGATGATGGAGCAACAAGGTGATAATGAAGTAAGACAAGAACAAGCGGTTGGCACGCCAGATTATTTAGCGCCTGAAAGTATTTTAGGTACTGGCCAAGATTCCATGGTGGATTGGTGGGCACTAGGTGTTATCTGCTACGAGTTTTTGTACGGGTATCCTCCGTTTCATGCAGAGACACCTGATAAAGTGTTTGAAAACATCTTGTCCCGAAATATCGACTGGCATAAAGATGAAGTAAATTTACCAGATGAAGCGTATGACTTTATGGAACGGTTGCTTACACTGGACCCTAATAAACGGCTAGGTCGAAATGGACCCGAAGAAGTACGACAACATCCGTTTTTTAAGGACCTGGATTGGAATAAACTGCTGAACGAATCCCCTTCCTTTATACCGCAACCTGTAAATGAAGAAGATACAGATTATTTTGATACCAGAGGCGCTACGATGATGGGCCAAGACAACTTGCAAAATCTAGTCATGGAAGAAATTAAACGTGCTAAAGCTATTATTCATGAACAAAACCCAGACAAAATTTCGTTAATTGATTCAGAGGAAATAAAAGCTTTGGATGATGCCGATTTTGGAACATTCGTGTATAAGAATTTACCTGTTTTGGAAAAGGCCAATGAAGATGCGATTCGAAAGATTAGACATGAAAGGATAGTAGCAAGTACTTCGTCAACAGCAGTTGTTTCTTCTTCTTCGTCTATTTCAGCCGAGAGAGCTGCTTTGCATCGTTCAGCCCCAGGTATCTCGATGAGAAAGAGAAGCTCAATTGCAGATACTTTTAGTTCGAGAAGTTCGTCTAGTAGTAGCGCTTCACCCCTACTGTCATCACATCCAGCCGTTTCAATTTCTTTACCCAGTACGCCTCCACAAACACTATCTCCATCTTGCTCTTCAAGTACCGTCACTACACCTTCGTACCGTAAATCTATAGATACCGTACATCATCTACTAAGTCACGTTGAAAAGTTCCGTAAAGAAGATACTGCTCCACAACGAGTAAGATCTATTTCTTCTCCTGGGAATCGAGTTGCTATACTATCCACACCATCATCATCATCATCTCATCATAATACTGGATTAATACCCATACCTTTTCAAACACACCCTTTAGATATCGAAAGAATCGATATTAATAGACCAGTCAAGGTTTTAAATTGTTTGATTGCAGATGATAATCCGATCAGTTGTAAGATTTTAGAAACTATTTTACAGTTGTTGCAGTGTAGGTGTGTTATTGTCAGGAATGGTGCTGAAGCTATTCGATGTGCTATGGGTGATAAAGTTCAGTTTGATTTTATATTTATGGATATACGAATGCCTATTAGTAAGTGAGATTTTGTATGAATATATGTATCGAGTAACTAATTAAAAAAAAAAATTTAAAAAAAAATTAGTTGATGGTGAAGCAGCTTCAAGGATGATCAAATCTACAAATAACATTAATAAGCATACTCCCATTATTGCAGTAACCGCGTATGAAGGGACTCTGCAATTCACAGGGATCTTTTATTATACTCTTAATAAGCCGGTGACAAAAGAAGGTGTACTCAGATGTATTCGACCACTGGCGGATTCTACGTGGCCTAATTCTTCGGTTCCTTATTTTGGTACTTCGCCTCAAAGCGTGTCTCAGTTAAATAACAAACCACAATTTATGTGAGTTGTTTTTGTTTTTTGTTTTTTATTTTGTCATGCTCTCTTAAAGAATATATATATTTATATTGTATCCATTGTAATAAAGTATATGTGTCTTTAAATAAAAATGTTTTTTTTTTCTTTCTTGCAAGTTAAAGCATGTAAAAATTAGTATGATTTTACGAAATTAGAAACATAACAAAACGCACTATGCCTTTTTTCTACCTAGATAGACTACTTTTCATTACTATTATGTTAACATAGCCAAGAATTAATATGAATAAGTAAATAATTTATTAATAGTACAATTTAATAAGGTTTTTTTTGTTGCTTTAGAGAGTGAAGCTAGAAGACTTGCGGATATCACGACTGGAGGCACCAATGTTAATAGTGAATTTACCAGAAGGAATGACCCAAGTCTCAGTACCTTCATCCCAGATACTAAGCTCGGTCTTGGTAAGTTCAAATTTAACTGTTTCCTTCTTACCCTTCTTCAAGAAGACCTTTTCGAAACCACGAAGTTGTTGAGGAGGAGAACCAGCACTCTTGGGGAACGAAAGATAAGCTTGAACAATTTCAGCACCTTCAACATGACCAGCATTCTTGATGGAGATAGATGCCTTAACAGTAGCATCCTTAATAGTCTTCTTGTCCTTCTTGTCATAAGAAGCTTTGGCCTTAACACTTAACTTACTATAGTCAAACTTGGTGTAAGATAAACCGTAACCGAAGGGGAACAAAGGTTCAATCTTGGCATGGTCAAACCATTTGTATCCCATAAGTAATCTTTCTTCATAAGGAATAACAAGTTCTTGACTGATACCGGCATTGTAATCTTCTTCTCTCTTGGCAATAGTGTAAGGAAGACGACCAGAAGGGTTAACCTTACCAGTAACTACATCGGCAAGAGAGTTACCAGATTCTTGACCGGGAAGACCTGGCCAGAGGACAGCCTTGATGTTAGGATGGTTAATCCAAGGCATAAGGACGGGACCAACAGCATGAATAACAACAATGGTGTTCTTGTTAGCATCAGCAACAGCCTTAATCTATAATACAAAAAAATTTTGTTTAGCATTTTTTTTCTAAAGTAAATCTTTTTTTTTTTAATCTTACCAAGTTATCACCATTGTGCCATAAAGTGATGTTGTTACGGTCACCTACGTTACCGTCAACAGTAATATATTCTTCTCCAGAATCAGCGTTAGAGAAAACAAAAGCGTAGTCAGAGTCCTTGGCAACTTCAGCAGCCTTTTTGAGATCCCAATCATCAGCAGTAGATTCAACAGCAACCTTCTTACCGAAAGCATTGGTAAGACCAGCAAGAGGATCAACGATGTAAGGGTAGTAAGTGGTACCAGAACCCCAGCCTTGAGCCAAAGTATAACCGGTACAACCGTGATCGGCACAATTGAATAACTTGGGATCAGTAATAGAATCAGAGCCGATAACAGCAATCTTCTTGACCTTCTTGGGATCAATAGGGAGCGTGTTCTTGACGTTCTTGAGGAGAACGTTAGAGGCAGCACCCATCTCACGAACAAGCTTCTTGTGGTTGGATTGAACGTTAACATACGGAGCCTTTTCCATGTGGAAAGAGTCGAGAGTGGTTTCGGGATGGCCCTTGTCTTGCTTCATCTTGTACCAAGAGGCAACAATACGCATAGCCATATCGGTAGCACGCTCTTCAGGGACCTCACCAGCTTCAACAGCATCAGTCAAGTTCTTACCGAAATAAGTACCAGTGTTTGCATTGTTCATGTCAATATCACCGGGCATAGTCATATCAAGACCATTGTTAACGGATTTTGCAGTAGAATGAGTAGCTCCCCAATCAGAGTGAACAAACCCCTTGAATCCAAGCTCCCCCTTCAAGACAGTGTTCATAAGATAATCATTTTCACAAGCATAGGTAGCATTAGCCAAGTTATAAGCACACATAATGGAGCCAACATCAGCTTCAACAGAACGAGCGAAAGGCCAGAGATAGATTTCATGCAAAGTTCTAGAATCAACATCGGAAGAACTCTTGTGTCTGTTTGTTTCTTGTTCGTTAAGAAGGAAATGCTTAGCGGTAGCAATAACACCTTGTTCTTGAATACCCTTGACAGTTTCTTCGGCCAAGACGCCCATAAGGAAAGGATCTTCTCCTCCGGCTTCCCAACCACGACCACCACGAGGATCTCGCATAAAATTCATGGCAGGGCCCAATTGAACATGGACGCCCTTACCTTTGAATTCTTTACCCATATATTCGGCACGTTCACGAATGGCCTTTCGGTCGAAAGAGGCAGCAGCGTTGATACCAGAGACACCAGAAGTAACGTTACTGGCAAAACGAATACCAAGAGGAGCATCTTGTAAGCAGAGAGAAGGAAAGTCAGGGTTAGTGGTGCCGTATGTGTTACCAACACAGGCACCCTTCATCCATCCGGAACCAGTAGTAATAGCAACCTTTTGTTCAAGAGACATCTGGCTGACAAGTGCCTCGGCCTTGTTATAGGCAGCGTCCCAAGAAAGAGGCTTAACCTTGGCTTCAACAAGAGTAGTAGCAGCGTTAGCGGCAAACAAAAGTGTAATTGCAGTTGTAGAAAGAGATGGAAGATGCATTATTAAATATAACTGCTTTGATAATACTAATAAAAAAAACTATAGAGAAAGAGAAAATTGGCTCCATTATATATGTTTTTTTTAAGGTTCTAGCTAAATGTTAAGTATAGTTCCCACATTAGTAGGTGGTTATTAATAATGTTAAAAAGGTTCTATGTACTGTAAAGAAAATTGAATGGATGTTACTCGTAGCTAAGAAAAATTACTTGTAGGACTAAAAGTTAAAAAGTGAGTACAAGACGTAATTTATTTTTATTCTTTTGCAGGAACTTATTTTCCTTGTGATCATTTCATTGGTAAAGAATCCCCGCATTTATCTACTATTTTAATAGTTATATACGTAATTTTTTCATAAAAGTACAACAAACTTTATTATGCTAGAATTTGTATATATTAAGCAATCTATTCGAGCGTTAGGTTTTTCTTTCTTTCTTCGAGTTAACGATCTCGTAGTCGAATTAAAATTAATGTATATATTTTTGATGGCTTTAAAATCCTTGTCTGTTTTTTCCAAGAGGAAAACAGGATGTCAGCGTGTAACAATAAAGCGGGACAAATAAGAAATATAGTTCCTGAGAAAACGAAACAGCGGGACCAAAGTTCTTCCAGTAAAACCAGCGCAAAAGGAAAATCCAGATAAAAGTTAATACCATTTATTCTCATACAACTGAATAAACTTCATCTTATATTAAAACTCTGGGAACAGCTCTTGACTGCTTTTTAGTAATTATTAGTACAAAGATGTTACATTTGTTTAATTTTTGAATATTCTCTAACAAGTAAAAGAAAAAAAACAGTTATTCGTTAATACTGAATTATATTAGAGAATACCACATATTTTGGTGTTTATTTTTTGCGGGTAATTAATGAGCAAAAGTTGATCCGTGTCCGCGGATGTGAGTGCATATATTGTGTGCAACGCCAGTGATTATAGGTTATGTCATATTTCTAAGGGTTTAAAATCATAAATCAATTATATTCTGCAACATCCAGCTTCCCACGAAATAAATCCCCCCCCCCCCACCTTAATTCCTTTCGAGTATAAAAAAAAGCTATCAACATACCCGAAATTAACTTATACTGTGCTAGTATTGAAACTTCATAAATCTAATGTAACAGTTCATCTATCCAGGATATTATACTTTGGAGCGTGAGCTTTAATTATTTTCTTCGTAATAGTAAATCAGCCCTCGCAAGTAGTATTTTTTTAAAAAAAAAATCCGGGAAGGAGGTGATGTAAGTACTAGACGGGGAAAAAGTCTCCCATATGTAGCGAAATAAGGGTGTATCATCCCGATCTCTAGAAAAAAAACATATCGCTGTGTAACATCATGTTAAGATCATCTTATTAATTCATCAAGTTTATGTAATATTGGAATATTTTCAGTGACCCTTGCCTTTGGCGGTAAAAATTTTTGTTGAGTAATGTAATACAAAATCTTTAATAAGTTTACGAGCGCAATAAGTAAGACTTTAGAAATAATACCAAGTACCCTGAAAAGATAATCAGATCGAGCTCGCTAACTTACTAGCTACAATATTACAAAGTTAAAAGTAATAGTGGTTATTATTTAAACAAAAACAATGCCGTTTTATTCTGTATTAGTCTCCCTTGCAATCAAATAGGGATAGTTTTGTTGTCAAATATTTTAGAAAATCTATAGGCCCCGGATTTTTACAGTTATTTCAAAAATAAAAGAGGAAAATATGCTGAAATAAAATGATGAAGTAAATAGGAAATACCATAAAGCTGTCGCGTAAATGTGAAAGTAAAATTGCTCCAAGATTATTCTAGGTAACATAATGTATTTTCGAAAAAAAATTAATACGTGTCCCATTTGAACATTCATAGAGAAAATGTAATCTATTACCGTTCCTTATACAGCGTTTTTCTTTATGTCCATGCAAACGGATATGGGTTCTTATTAAAGCAACTACTGCGATATCCTTGGGGATCTGAGCACGAAGAACGGCCGGGTTATCAGTAATTAGCCAGCAGTCTAACGATGTGCTGAATTTCATGAATTCAATACAACAATGAGGCCTATGAGAAAGTAATAAATGATTAGACGTATTAGAGTAAATAGAAAAATTAGTGCGCTTACATATCACAGGAAGCCAAAGAGAGGGGGGTCTAGTCTGGTAAACCGTCCAGACGAACCTTTGATCATGGTGTCTGTACCAATGGGCTTCGTTAAGACTCTATTAGGAAAATAAGCCTTAAGGCGCATGCCAATATTATTTCGAGCCAGCGTAGCTTCTTTTAAATAATATGTAGAAAGGTCAACAAATTCAGCTACTTGTTTTTATTGAGACATGCTTGCGGTCTGGATAAATCCACCCTGTCACACCAAGGTGATAGGCCCTTTAATCAGGAGGGAAGAGACATCTCGGGGCATTTGAAACATGAGGATCGTCCAGGCTATGTTTTCTAATACTTATAACCGTGGAAGTATGTGTCGAGACCATTCTAGCACCAACAGCGGGAGGAATTCTTGAAGCTCTAGTGGATGAGCTAACGATAACCTTCAGCTTACCAAATAGAACATATTGCAACAGTCACGAGGGACGTTTGTGGCCAAACAACATGGTACATGTCACTTACGAGATGTCACAAGAGTTACCTTTCATGATAACATCATACGTATCAGTGTGACCGTCAGCATGGATAATTTTTAGTTCTCTACAGAGCTTTATCAAATTGGCTTGTACCAATGGACTTTGGTTACACTATGAGTAGCTTCATCCTAGATGTCGTCAATATGTGTTAAAATCAAAGATATCATTATTGTAGAGTAAAGTTGCTTCATTTAGCTCTTCGAATCCTTCGGCCTTGTATATTGCTTTGTCGCGACGTGCAAAAAAAAAAAAAAAAAAAAAAAAAGAAGCGCTAGATACATAGTTAGCAATCCATTTTAAAGAATTATCCTCCAAGCCATAAAGTATTACCGTCACGAACTAAATAGAAGTTGTAATTTGCATTCATATTTTCGAGCTTGTCGAATACGGTGTCGACTCACGACTATTAAAGTCAGATATCAGCTGCAACAGAAGGGTCTGCTGCAACATAAGAGGAGGGGGGGGGGGGGGAGAGAGGCTCATAAGCGCTACGCATAGTAACCAAGGACGGTGCCATAAGTGTTTGGCAAGATAGGCAAACGGGGCCTATCTTCAACTATCTAGACTTGATCATGGATGTAACAAAGTTTTTTACTGACGAGTCGCCACAGTTCTGGAGTTTTCGACGTCGAAAAGACCAAACGATGCACCTTTTGAAAGGTAGTCGAACAATGTACCTATAGATTTAGGTAAAAGAGGGGTACACGTTCGCGCTCAGAAAGTATAACCTATTACTTTTCACGTACCTTTTTACGCATCATTTTTGTCTTTACGTTTCTTCTTAAAGCAACCACCGTGCATAAGAGCACTTGTTAAAAAAATATACAAATATGCTTCACCAGACTGGTATACCGTAAAGCTACTTTCTTTTTATTTTAATACTATTGCCGACTAATAAATGAATACATATGCTCTTTTTAAATATACACGTATAAAAAAAAGTACTTACTGGTATGCGTAATAGAAAAAAATATATATTTACTAAAAATTGTTGATAAAATGGGTGATCATGATAAAATAGGAGGGTCTATTTGGCTATTTGATCTATTCAATCATTTTCATATACAAGTCTACAATTTGCAACTTTTAAAAGCTGCTTATTTTAACACACCGAAAATGCCGTTCTGCTGGTGGCTTTTACCGGTTCAAGTCTCCGGGTAAGACCTAGTAATATTCGTACTGATTATTACCAGCCCGGATTAAACTCAGGACAAATTATAATTTCGTGACAGTACGAGTAGTAGTTACCTTGTGCACGCGACAAAATATACGAACGTAATAAAAGTAGCCCTTTTTTGAACCCCATAAAGTTTCATAAAGAAGTGGGGAGCAGTGTCTTTAATAAATATATGCTACGACTTCTTGGGGATATATGATTATCCGCTTTCATTTGTTCAGCCCCACCGAACGGTAAACTATTTACATCAACATTCGAAACAATATAATTTACACTATTTAAAAACAATCACTGTATTTTAACTTTATAAAAAAGCACAGTTTCTTTGAATGATCCTTCTTTTTCAAGAACATAAAAATTGAACTTTTAGCAAAGAATGAGACTATATCATGTAAATTAACGCTAAGCCCACAACAACACTATATTTACAATTGAGTCAAATTCATTTTTTTTTTTTAAAAAAAAAGTAGTTTTATTTCAAGTGATTGATATGTGTATTTGTGAGATATAGTGTCCACCCAGTATAATATCGCGAGTTTTTTGCTTTGTTTCGAAAGTATCTTGATTTGTAACAACAAAAAAACATATACATTTTGCCTAAACTAGTAGTCCATTCAAAATAAAAACAAATTGGGCCTTGTTATTTATTTTTTTATTGGCTATCAATTTATATACCTGATGATTATAAAAAAAATTGCCTACCCGTTATAAAATAAAGTTACTTGGTGTATCGATCAAAAAAAAATATATATTTGTGTCAATCGAGAAATGATACCCTTGTGGGATTTACATGTCTTTTTTTTTTTGTTGCTAAGCATTTACAATAGCATCATAAATATCAGAACGATTTGTTCTCTTACTGACGTTAATATTCTTTCGTTTATTTTACATACACATAGAATACCTTTAATTACATATATATACTGTATTTTATAAAGTTATATACATACCAATCCAAAAAAAAAAAATATTCGTCTGGACTATAATTACCAATTTTATGACATCAAATCTATATTTAGCCGGCCACCAAAAAAAGCAACCCTTTATGTCACTCATCATGCTACCCTTAAATCCATAGTAGGATGCAATAGAGTGGTACAAGAATACTTTTTGGATCAAAAAATAAAAAAAAAAGCGCAATACAGCCAAAGAAAAAGATACATATTTATTAGATACATGCCAAGTTACTTGGTTCTTTTAAACGAAAAAAGAAAAAAAAATTAATCCAGTGTTTAGTAAGGACTCAAAATGAAGCTTGGATCAAAAAATAATTGTAAGCCAGTACAAAGTTTATCAGCCCCACTATTTTCCTAAAAAGAAATTTTAGCCAAGTCATACGTCCCTAAAGTCAATTCTCTATCAAACTATTTTACTTATAAAAGAGACTTTTGATATATATTTATATATATACCAATAATAGCTTGCGTATTTTTTTTTTATGTAACACGACTGGGCTTAATTTATACGCACACATTCAAAACGATATATATAATGAGGCTTCGCAAATAAAGGATATATATATCAAGTTGTTTTTTATTATTACTATTTCTCTTCTTCTTCTTACTCTTGATTAGCCCCCGCTTTTTTTACCTAGTAAACTCTTCTCTTCTCTTATTAATTTATACTTATATAAAAAATGGGTCAATATAAGTGTTGTTGTTGCATCCCCGTCAGGTAAAATAATAAGCCAATGCATTCTTTTTATGCGTACTAATTGTTTCAAAATATAGGGCTGGTGTTTTAATCATTGCTTTGCTTTCAGCCGTAAAAAAAAAAACGAATTGAAACGAATTGAAACGATAAACTAAAATATATACGTATTTTTTCATTAGGCCATTTATATCATGTCTACTGTAGGTCTTTTCTTAGTAAAGGCAAATGATGGTAAGCTGTTCTATACACGTTTCAAGACTAGTTATTAACTTAATTTAATTAGATCAATCCTATTTGAATAATACAGATTTTACTTACAACATGACTGCAGTAAACGGTGTCTTTTACACCACAGTCGCTGTCACAATTTTATTCTCGCTTGCTTCTCTCTTTGGTGTTATTGGCAGTATTACAGTAAGTAATTTAGCAAAAATAAAAAATAATAACATATATACATGAGGCTGATTATTATTTATTAGCAACATAGAAAAATGATTGTCATGTTTAAAATGGTATACTGGTTTGTTGTTATTTTACAATTTATAGTTACTGTAGCGGTTATTATTGTACTAGCTGTCAATCGAAGCGAGATTATTGGTCACTGTACACTCTCTAGCGAAGCCGTATCCTTGGAAGACTGTACAAAAGGCTTCAAATACATGATGATTGCATTTTCAGTCATTGTCATGATAATTAATTTTATCCAGGTACCAAAATATTTTTTAAGCCACACAAATTACCGTATTTAATTATTTATTTTTTTAATGTAGTTTTATTTCGCCACTGCTATTAGTGCATACGCTGCTCGTTTACGCAGAACAAACATGCATGAAAAGCTTCGTAATTTGGAAGATTTCCCTGAACCGCCTAGTAAACAAGAATTCTTTTAAAAGAAAGAAAAAAAGATATACACTTCTTTTGTTGTACATACATATCCCCCTTTCCCCTCTTCCCTTTTTTTTTTCATTTATACAACACATTCATTTTATTAATCCCCATCACATATTATATAAAATATATACATATATATATATATGTATATTAACAATAACACCAACAACAAAAATTATAACTGTATGTAATTTATACATTTATCTCCCTTTTTTATAAATAAAATATATATATATATATATATTTATATAAAAGATAAAGAGGGAGAAATGGTATCTAGTTTTTTAAAAATACACGTTATTTTATAAAATTAAAAGTAACATGATGATGATGATGTAAGAGGCAATTTTTTTTTATTTTCGCAGACAAAAACTACGGCAAAGTAACCGATTGGACACTACAAAAAGTTGGGCTTATTCATTTCTTTTTCTCCCAAGGGGGGGGGGGGGACAGAACTCCTTTTGGTTTTCAAGTCAATAAAAAAAAAGGGGGGGAAAGAGCCAAAAATAAAGAAGCGTGCCCTTTGTCGATCAAAGGAGTGGATGACAGCTGTTATAGCGATAGTTTAGTTTCAAACGATTCAAGGAGTTTCTCGTACTTTTTTGTTTACATGTAATTTTGCTTCGTTGTCATAACTAAATGTGTCAAACTATATATCATTTTATATATTAGTGAAAAGAAAGAGAGTTTGCATAATCTCTTTGTCGTGTTATACAATTTATTGAAAATGGAAACATGTTTTGCGCAAGATTACTTTAAACAAAACAGGACGAGGGGCATAGAACTGGTTTAATACTCCCACATCTCTTCTTTCTTCGGGTTTTACAAAAAAAGATTACCGTTGTGTAACTGACTACATTATTACTTCTCTCCTCTTATCTTTTTTTTTTTTTTTTTTTGTATATAAAAGCAACTACTTTGCAATAACAAAAAATATCTTTTCTTCATCCTTCCCTTTTTACTTCATTCTCTCTCTTCTTCTTTTTTTTTTAGTAGTTTGTATTTCTTTATCAAAAAAAATAGTTCGAATCTTGGGGGTTCAATTGATAAACTAGTATAAAGATTAATTCAACTACTACTACTAAATAAGAAAACCATATTTTCTCACTCAAAAATGTATAATCATTATTATCAAGACCATGAAGACCAGTCTGTTTATTATTATGATGAAATTAATGATCAACAACTGGTAGACGAATCATGTTTCGAGCAATACGATAATGATATGGTCAACGCAGTAGCTGAAGCCGATTACTACGATTATCGTAACGATTCGTTACTGGAGTTAGTAGTTGGTGTTCAAACATATTTGACAGAACAAGCAAAGTTTGATTCTCCATTATATGGCCTTCAGTATAAACTGTATACATACATGCGCCAAAGAGCTCTTGATCTTGGTGTTCAATTTTAATTCTTTTTTTTACATATTCATTATCTTTATATATTCTCCCTTCGCTCTATTATTTTTATTCCCCCCCTAAAAAAAAAATAATTATATATCTCTCATCACTTTTAGTAGCAACAGATTTTTTTTTGTAATAATCAATTTTATTATTATCCCTTTTCCATATACAATAATAAAAAAAAAATCAACTGATGCCATAAAAAAAAAAAAGAATAGTTTATGCAGTGAACCGCTTTTTTTTTTTTTTTTAACCCCGTCAAATTTGGTTGAGCGCGGGCTTTTTAAAGGGGGAGGAGTATAATTTTGTTGTCAAAAAAAAAAAAAAAAAAATCAGTAGCAAGGTATATTCAGCCAAGAGTCTTTGAATTCTATATTTTTCGACAAGAAATGCAAAAAAGTCTACAGGGCCATTTTGGTCACACCAATGTAGTTTTTGTGTGACTTTTTTTATATATATAGGGTATATAAAATACAATCCCCCCAGTCTTCTCTTTCTCTCTTTACCAACAAAAAATAAAATGGACGATCATGAGTTAGAACGTATCTACTCGCAACAACTGCACGAAGAACTCATCACCCAGACCAAAAGTGCCGTAACACAATTTATCGAACTCTGCCCACACATATTTGGTCTTGAAAATTTAATTTTACAAACGGACCAATTTTTATCTCCTATTGATGAACGCATCGCCCAATTATATAAAGACGTATCTGACACCTATCTAGAGAACGCTATCCAATTTGACAAAGCATGGGTAAAGTAATTTTTTTCTACATGTTATATATATTTTTTATGTGTATTCATAATATATCTCAAATTTAGAATTGGATTATGGTCTGGAGACAACAATTATCCTTTGAATCCTTATCAGATCATTACGGTCAAGATCAAGTCATTGCATCCGTCCATCCGCGCGCTCGAAAAGCAGTGACTCAAATCTACTGTGAAAACCTTGATAAATACATGCAGTGGTTTCCCTGGTCTTGGTTTTCCAATATGCAATTTATTGGTGCTGGTGGCTTCTCTGCCGTGTACTCTGTCCACATGACTCCTGCCTATGACCCACAACCATTAAGAATGGCCTTAAAAATAGTCGACGACAAGTTATTAAACGAGGCAACTATACTCTATTTTTTCTTTTTCTTTTCTGTATTAACATTAAATTAGTAATTTTAGATATCTGTACAATCTAAGGCATTTCTACCACTGCTATTCCAAGGCCTAACAGTCTGTGAAAGCACCAGCGACCTGATGATGGTCATGAAGTTCAGCAACGACGGTAATCTCGAAGACCACATGCAGCAAATGCCACTAGGCGATCTTGATCTCAAGACCATTACCGGTACCATTCTGCGCCTTGCTG
This sequence comes from Thamnidium elegans, assembly GCA_025201345.1. NCBI lineage: Eukaryota > Fungi > Mucoromycota > Mucoromycetes > Mucorales > Mucoraceae > Thamnidium > Thamnidium elegans. The sequence goes on along the minus strand of JAIXMG010000012.1, from coordinate 546,391 downwards.
CCAATCTAAGCGATCTGCATAAAGTCGGCATGTGTCATCGCAACGTCCATCCACGCAACATTGTCTGCACCGATTCGGACTATTTCCTGGTCGACTACCGCTTTGCAACACCCAGCAAAGAATCGTCTTCGGTGACAGCCCTAACAAAAGCAGTCTATGGTCGATTGCCCTATGTTGCACCCGAAGTGCGTCAAGGGGTCTATACCGAGAAATCTGATATTTATAGTTTAGGTATCATTATTTGGCAACTTGTCAGTAAAGTCATTTTCCCGTCACCAGACGTGCTGTTGGATGGAGATCGTACTGCAGAAGATCATGTGTATCGAATAGAAATCGTACCTGGACTGCCTAGTTGGTACAAAAAGCTGTATGTTGCCTGCTTGGAACCTAAAGCCGAAAACCGACCTGATGCAATCGAAATCATTCAAGCCTTACAGAGTATCCACCACGATTTAAACTACTCGGTACCATTGGATCGACAGGTAACAGAATATATCGTGGCAAGAAGAGCAGAAGCTGCAGATCATCTACGTACGTACGCCAAAGTGAAAGGCATTGTTTCTGCTTCAACCACTCGTTTGTATACCCTATCTAATTTGCCATCTACACAATCATTTATTACATTACCTTTTCGACATGCAACATTTCAAACTATTTGGGACGATTTATCTGCCTATATTGATTTATAAAATAAAAATATGCTGTTACACTAATAAGAAGAAGAAAAAGGCAGTGCACACATACTTAATAGATAAGGAGAGATTTGATTGGAAGATTGTTTAATGAATATAAAAAAGGGGGGGGGGATAGTTAAGAGAAAAAAAAAGGGGGGGGGGAATAATAATAATAAAGAAGAAAAAAAAAACTCTCAAGTACATGTGAGTTGTGCATTTTCACAAAAAGCTTGTATTTGTTTAATTTTCTTTGTCGAAGCATCATCTATATCATCTAAACCCCACATAATTTCTTTTACTCTTGCAGCAGCTTCACCTTTTTCCAAAACGACCGGGTCTTCATCATCCTTCTCTTCTATAAATTTATTTATCCTTCTCATATCTTTTCTAACTTCATGTACAGTTTTTGCAATTGATCTTAATCTTGAATTCAGTTCTTGTACTTGACGTTTATTGACGTACATGATTTCCTTCAGCTCCTCCAAGGACTCTGTAGCAGCGCTAGTTTCAATGGTCAGCGTCCTTATAGCAGGTAGAGGATTTTCATACGAGTAATTAGAATCATTCAGCGTATTCTTCACACACGATAACAACACCTCGATATCCTTCAACGCTTCAACTGACAAATAACTAGCTTCCTTTCGAATAGCTCCGTCCAAGTTACGCAGATAATTCGTCTGTCTTTCACGGTCGCGAGATTTAGACTGGACGTTATTGATTACTGACTGAATCACAAATTCAAGTGGTGGTGAAAAAGTCACGAGATCTTTTAGTGTTTCATCCAACGATAAAGTGTTTAATAACCGCTTGTGAAGCGTTTTGGTTTCCCATACTGCTGTATTTAAATCTTCCAGCTGTCGCTTTAATAGTTCAAACGGGTCATCATCTTCTTCATTCAACGAAGACCAGGACGACGAAAAAGAAGAGCGTCGACTACGAATACCCGTAGACGCGGACCACTGTAAGGGCGATAATAAAGGGCTAGTTACATCACACGATCTGTCCATAGCAGACATGGCCATAGTCGCTAATTTAGACGTTGGTTCAATGCTATCAGTTGCTAATTCATCTTCTATCGTTGCTGATTTTAATTCTGCTGCTAAAGAAGACCCTAAAGGTACTTCATTTAAGTAGCCTTTACCGAGAAGTTCTTCTTCTAGAGAATGTCCCATGTATTCTTCTTCTTCATATAAAGAACTTTCTGTCATCATTTTTTTATTATTATTTTTTTTTTTTTGGGCTAAAAAAGAGAAAGGGGAAAAAAAAAAAAAAGAAGTGCGAAAAAAAAATAAATAAAAAAAAAAAAAAAAAAGAGAAAAAAAACCTTGTGACGTTTTACCAACTTTGTCGACTACTCATGGTAGAGTTCTCCATCCGATACGCTCGGAGTTCATTAGTATAATCATGCATTCTTTTACCCCAGTGCTTTAATCGAACGACCTTTTTTAAAAAAGTATTAATAAAGAGTTTTCTCTTCTTTTTACTTTTTTTAAATAAAAAAGGGAAATATACTTACAACTGCTGTAACATTATCATCGCTCTGTAAATGATCTGCTGCATCCACTAATTTCTTGGCAGACAAAGAAGGCAGACTATACTGTTTAACCTACACACACACACACACACAAAATGATTAACACTAAAATTATTTAATCTGTAACAACAACTTACAATATCAACTACTTCCTGGTCAGACATAACAGATGTAATGCCATCCGTAACCAACACAATAAACGCACCTGGATTCTTTTCATTGACACTGTATCGGACAATATCGGGTTCGGCAGAGACCCCAAACCTCTTCAACTTTGCATCCCCAAACGCTCGACTTGTTGCCAACATACCCATTATACGTTCATCGCCCCATGAGTCAGTAGTTACAAACCCAGCGTACTTTCTTAACCTGTCAGTTTCGACCGGATTACCAGGATGATGATCGCCTGTGGTCAACGAAATCGCATGTCCCGTATTGGCATCGCATAACAGTATTCTTGTATCGCCTACGTGTCCCACAATGATGTCATACGCTTCACTTTCCCAAAACGCTTTTTTGTCGTGCGGTTCAACAATGGCGATACTGCCCGTAGACCCTTCGTCGTCCAGATGAGCGTCTAAGAGCCCGCTGGACTGCTTTAAGCAGACCATATCCGCATACAGGAACCCAATCGTGATTCTTTGCTCCATGGTTAAATCGTGTATATCTATATCTGGGTTCGGTCTGCCCTCCGAATCAACGCATTCTTTTAGCACGCTAGGAATTGGAAATCGTTTAAAATAGCCTCTATAACTACGTAAATAAACTAGTGTCTCGTGAAAATCTGCCAAAGTAATATTCTCAATCGTTTCGTGTAATTTGTGCGATAGCCATTCAGATACAACTGGTCCACCATGTCTTAGCCAAATAATAATTTAGACTAACAAAATTAATCTATTTTTAAAAAAAAAACATACCCGTCAAATATACCAACATAAGCACGCTCCGCTTCTTTATTCATAGTATGTACATGTGGTGTAGCCGGTATATCCAACGACACCGTCGAAAACTGGTCTTCATTGGAAGGTCGTGAGCCTCGAGAAGAACAAGTTCCAACAAGTTGATTTGTACGGTTGAGTTGAATTCTTAACAGACTATCTAAATAGGTCCCCCTTTTTTGGTATATTATACAACCTTTTTATCTCTCTTCCTTACCTCCTACTCCTTTGGTTAAATAATAGTCTTTGTGTCTTGCTTGGCTTGTAACTGAAAATTGTCGTCGAAGTGTAGTTTGACATAACTTGAATAACCTCATTACTAAAAAAAAAAAAACTGTCCTTGAAATAATGTTAAAAAGAAAAAAAGGTGGGAAAATATAAAAATATGGGGTATTTCCCTTTTTTTTTTTTTTTTTTTGAGAAGCGCTGTCTTAATCTGTTTCATGCCATGTCGTTTATCACTTCTTTTATTTAAATAACAATCATCTTTATTAGGTGCGTGTGTTTTTTTTTTGGGGGAATGATAACATCTATATTATAATACAAGGTCTTTTTTTTTTTTTTTTTTTACTGTTATTTTTTTTTTTTTTTTTTTTGGCGTCAAAAAAGGAAAAAAGTAATTTAATGAACAACTTGAATACCAACACTCTTTGCGACACCAATAATACTGCTAGTGATACTCTCCAGCGATAAATGCTTCAAATTGACATCTTGCTGCTTAATCTTTGCAATTTCATATACGTGTTTCAAACTAACCTGTCCAGCTACTTCAGTGCCTGGTGTTTGAGCTCCCTTGGTAATACCTGCTGCCTTTTTCAAAAAGTAGGTGGTAGGTGGAGATTTCACGATAAACGTGAAAGAGCGATCGGACTTAATGGTAATCACAGTTGGTAATGGTGTGTCCGCAACAATATGCTTGGTCTTGTCATTGAACTGTTTACAGAAATCCATAGACTTTACACCACGAGCACCTAAAGCGGGACCGACAGGTGGACTGGGTGAAGCTTTACCGGCTCCAATTAAAAGCTTGACAAAGACCTCTGCTGTTTGTGTCTTCTTTGACATTGTGTTGTATAAAAAATGTTTATTTCAAAAAAATAAAAAAGAAAAAAAAAAAGCTGAAAGGCACCCCTTGCAAATGTGTGGCTTATGGTTAAAAGCCCGTCCCACCCCCTCAAAATAATTCAGTTGTGATACTCTCGTTCCACTCTCAATTTGAGGATTTTGAGAAAAAATTCACGGGCTGTAAAATAAAGATTGGAAGTTCATTTCGTGGATTCTGAGAAAGTAATTTCATGGCTTATTTTATTTCATTTGATACTTAAATAAAACATTTCTAATATAAATTATACCACACTAATTTAACTGGCGCCATGGTTTGACAGCTTAAAAAAAAAAGCAACGCCTATAATACATTTTTCTAATTCGCCGCCCGACCAGAAATCATCTCTCTACAGAATAGTCTTGTAACAATGACAAAAGAAGTGAACCAGTTCATTGCTCAACATAAGAAAGTCTTTATAAAGATAAATAAAGCAGCTTTGGATGACATCAACAAAGTGAGTATTAATTTTCATTGAACCTTGTCTCCATGGCAATTATTAACTAAATTTGTTCTTTTGTAGGAACTAGACAAAAGTACTAGCAAGAGGAGAAATAATAAAAGAAAGGTACAATTTTATCGAGTCATATACGAAGTATTATTTTTATGTGTCATTTACAATATCGTTTACAATAGAAATCTGTTGTAAAGAGCAGCGCGGCGAAAAAAAAGAAAGGTTTAAATACACATCTTTTCTGATTTGTTCCATATCAAATTATTTATCCCATTTTCCTCGGTTAATTCTTGGTACACCACCATTTACACCACCAGCGCCAATTTATGGCGTAATTTTTGGTGCACCTCCAACAAACGACAGGTAAAAAACAAGTTTTTTTTTTTTTTTTTTTTTAATGCATCACCATTTACAATAACAGGTACTTTACATGTAAAAACGACTTTAATATTGTGAGAAAGGAAATTGTAATATAAATATTACGATGATTAAATAAATCCTTTTTATCATGGTTGAATAAACCTCATTTTATCATAGTTGAATTAACCCCTTTTTATCATATCTTTTTTTTTTTCCTTTTCTTTTCCTTTTTTTTTAACAATGAATTCATATACAAGCAATTGCCTTTTATATTATCAGATGTCTAAATATTTCCTTATGATATGGTGGTGTCAATGCAGGAATTTCGCTAAATTGGCACTGGCGGTGTAAATGGTGGTGTATCAAGAATTAACCTTTTCCTTTAGGTCAACACCGCAGTTTTATTTTTAAAACGCTACCGAGATGATAACAAAGGTAAAAAGGCGAAGTACTTTCAAATGTATGAAAATACACTCTTTTTTTTTTTTTTTATTTGAATGGCTATACTAATATACTTAATTTTTTATATATTAAGATTACCAAAAATTACATAATTGACACTATAGATGCGAGTAAAGGTTCACATGCCAGTTTTTTTTCAGACGATTTAAAAAAATATTTGAAAGATTGCCAGAATAAGTCGACTGAAATGATTACGCCTAAAAGCATTGGCATTATCAAAACCTTTGAGGAAAAAGTAAGTTTAATATTATTGCATATATTTATTTCCATTGCAAGAATAACATAACTGACTTGCAAAGTAAAGCAAATCTCTCTCTGTTAAGCTTATAGGAGATTTTCTCAAGTCACTATACATCCCGAATAATAGCCATCAACGCCACAAACAGTCGAGCGCTATTCAGAGCAAGATTTCATCGTAAAGTTCTGGTCGTATGCCTTCGAAGAAGTATTTAGTAATAGTGGCCTGTACCTGCATTGGTAAGTCAAAGTAATTGATTTTCAGGATCATATATTAAATTACAAAACCTGTTTTTCATTAGAGGGGATACACAGCCAAAAAAAAAGCAAAAAAGGAAAACATGAAAATGAAAATTGATTTGCGCATTTTATGTTCAATACAAAGCAATCTGACTTAATTATAAACGACTGTTACCGTATCAAATTGAACCGAGAAATTGCGCAACTAATTTTGACTGTCGCACCTCGGCCATCACCGCCTGGGACAAATATCAAGTACGGGCCATTAACCTTCTGCTTCAAAGTAAATGCTTGCTCCCTCCATTTGTAGACATTGGTTTGTCGTTTTTCTTTTAAAAAAACAGAAAAAGAAAACTGGTATGCTTAAATAATGTACAATAATTTTAATTATAAATAGATTTTATATCCTTTCTAGCGATAATAATGTTGTGTAAGTAATATGTTAAGGTGAAACATGGCTGCGTATACCCTTTATCTCGATCGACGCTTCCCCTTTGTATGGATAGCCCTCTTTAAAAACCGACCTATTACTTATTCAGAAGACGATCGTAAGTTAATAAACGATCTTTAATATCCCTGGTTGGCCACTACAATAAGCGAAAATACAGTTGAATAATTTGAACGGCTTTATTAGCAAAAAAAACTATAATTTTGATTGATTTATAAGACAAGAATCATTATAAACTTTAATAAGCTCTACAGCAAATTTTTCATACTCTGTATAAAAACCTATGTGTCCTCCAGGAAACGATATTAAATCCTTATTCAGCGCTTTTGAAAAAGCAGCCACAGGAAGATGTACAAAATCTTCCATACTTTTTATACCGTGTATAAGTAACAATTTATCTCTATAAGCTTTCACTGTTTTTATGTCGACTCTAGTAAAGAGGTACTGTCCCGACTCGTATCGAAGATGATAATGCCACCCATAATCCACTTGCCCTATTTGTTTATCAACCATATAATACCGATCCAACTTGTTAAAATATAGATCTCCATAATATGCTAAAGCTGCCTCTCTACCATCGTTCACAAATATTTCCATTCCTTTTCTATGATCCTCTTGAGCTTGTTTTCCATTTGGCAAAGCAGAGAGATCAATCATCGGCTCGTGAAGGAAGCATTTGTGAACTGTCTTTGGATATGTATTTATATAGGTCAACGCTACAATACCACTAGAACTAGACGAAAAAATAGAAAATGTCTTGTCGGTAACATTCTTCATAACCTTATACAAATCTTCAACATCTGTTTCGATACGTTTTGTATAATCTTGAGGTTCCGTCAGTTTGCTTTTATAATAGCCTCGTCGATTATATAAGACCACAGTAAAGTGTTTAACCAATAATTCACGTAAAGGCTTGAAAGGTTTATGTCCACCATCGCCACCTGCCATAAACACGATACAGGGACCCTCTCCTTTAACTTCGTAGTATATGTTTGCACCTTTTACTTTTAAATACTGTCCAGACATTATTTTTTTATCAGATAAGAAAATATAATAAAACAAACTCTAACAGTGGAGGACGTCTATATTTATACTTTTTATAATTAAGAAATAAAAAGATTGAACTTTTTTCCCAACAATAATAGAAATATAAACTTTATTATAAGGCTTCTATAAGAGAGTGCTCGATATGCAAGTATTTAAAAATTCTGCGGTTTATCAGTTACAGTAACGTAAACATGTACCCCGTATTCAAATGAGCTCCCTAACTATCCACCTTATCTCCTGATTGCTTCCTGACCATCACATGATATCCCAACTCGTTGATATATTTCTTCCCTTACATTACGATTGCGGGATCCTTTGTAAATCTGTATGGGATTTTCCAAACTCTTCTGCATCAGATAAAGCACCAAAATAGGTCATAGGACATTTAATCCAGTACTTTAGGAAGATGACACTACCGGAACTAAAGCCGAAAATTATTTTATTCATTAAACTTTTAAATATCGCCAGCTTCTATATGAAAACAATTTCTATAACCTTAGTTTACTTCCACAGTAACCGCCACCGCTATAAATAATAATAGTAATATTGAATCTCCACTATCACCACCTGGGACAAGCATATGTTATGGAGGGTTACTTCCTACCTCAAAGCACGTATTTGCTTCTTCGGCTTGTAACTATTGCTTTGTAATTTTTCTTTTAATAAATACTCATAAATAATACAGTATCAACAGAAAAAAATCTTTATCTGAGTTCATTTTTGTAAGAAGCGCTCCTTACAGAAATAAGCTCAGCTAAGAAGCGCTCCTTACAACTTTATCCGATGACATTTAATTTAATGTTTAAACACGTATTTATACACCTGCTTTAAAATAGGTATGTCTGCATATAGAGCATATATGCATTACTACATATTTTTATTACTAACGTAATACATTCTCTCTATTATAATATCCAGTATTTATTCGAGACATTCGAATTTATTCTCACAGTATTATATGTTTTTTCGCGTCTAATGAAACTGGTATTCTATCAAGCTTCAATTTACTTTTCCTAATCGCGTAATAAACGTTCCCAGACACTGAAAAAATTATGCCAAGTGTGTCAATTTCATCCTAGTCAACAGTATGAATAGTTAGAATTTTCAAAGCGACGGGCATATCAGCTCGACTATCAATCATTTAGCTGAAGTACTGTCCCATTATAAGCCGATGTACCGTTATAGCTGGAGCACGTATAGTTTTCGATCGATAGGTCAGGCAAGCGATTATACCTTATGTATATTTGTAAGCTGTATAGAAGTAATTTAAGGAAAATATATATTGTATCTGCCATTACCAACAGAATGTTGTGGTATATTAACTTATCATTATTAACATGCGAGACTACTTATTGGAAAATCATTGACTTATACGACAAGTCTTAAACAATATCGAAATTACAATAAGATGCAGTAACATTATTTGAATATAATTACGCACTTTAGGAAAGTCTAACAAATTTTTGAAACATTTAACAGATACGGCTATTCGTTTATTTAGTCAACGGGGGAGGGGGTTTATAGTTTTGGGAGAGCTTTAATAACAAAATGCTTCTCGCAAATCTTTATAAACTCTGCGGCAAATTTATTAGATTCGGTCAAGTATCCAAGGTGGCCACCAGGAAAAGGATGTAATTCTTTATGTAGGTATTTAGATATAGTTTGTACAGGCCTATGAACAAATGAATTCACACATTCAGTACTATATAACAATACCAGTTTTTCTCTATTGCTCATTATCATATCTGTATTAGTATCATAGAAAGGATAAACTCTTACTTCATGCTCAAAGTAAAGGCTCCATTCTTGTTTTTTATCTCCTAAATGATTGTGAACAACCGTTTCATAGTCGACGTCAGTAAGATACTTTTTTCCAAGCAGCTGTAAAGCAGCGTCTTTTCCTTCTTTTTTGTATAAATTATATATATCAGTGTGGAACTTTAGGATATCTTCAGAATCCGGCAATGCACCAAGATTGGTCACAGGTTCATGCAGAAACATTTTATATACTGTTTTTGGATACTTGGTCAGGTACTTTAACGAGATGGCTCCACCAGAACTGAAACCAAATATTATAAACTTTTCATTTGTTAGATTTCTCATAAGCTTATAAATATCATCAGCTTCCGTATCTAGACGGTTTTCGTAATCTTGAGGGCCATTTAGTGTACTCCTGTTGTATCCACGTCTATCATAAATAACGACAGTAAAGCGTTTAATTAAATGGAACCTCAAGAGTCGAAATATCGCACCTCCGCCGTAACCACCTGGGACGAGTATAAGGTACGGACCATTACCTTTAACCTCATAGTAAATACTTGCACCCTCAACTTGTAAATAATGCTTTACCATATTATTTTTTTTTTTTATAAAAAAAAAAGCGCAGAAAGAATATATATATATAAAAAAAAGAGTATTTAAAATAAAAACAAATGTCAAACACGCATTTATATACATAATTTCATGTCTATAGAGAGTATACATATATGGCTACATATTTTGTTACTAACGTGATAATTTCTCTATTATCTAGTATTTATTCAAGACATCTGATGTTATTCTTACAATTTCTAATTGAGTAATCAGCCCAATAATAATACTTTATATATATTTGTAAACAGCCTATAGGTGGTTAAAAGAAAAGAGATATTTTATCCGGCATTATCAATGGAATGGTGACGAATATTAACTTAGTATTATGAACATGTGAGGCTATTGATAGCTCTTTGGCTTATTTGGCAAGTCTTAAGCAATGCAGAAATGGTATCATTTGAATATAATTACACAGTTTTAGAATGACTAACAGATACAGTCGTTTCCAAAAGGCAGTTTTTTTTTTAAGAAAAAAAGTGCGACTGATGTATTTATTCCAAAGGTTAATATTAGTAGTTCAGGCTATCGTGTCCTCTATCTTGCCCTTTTTTTTTGCCAGCATATAACAAAGAAGTGGTTCTTATTTGAGTTCATTTTTGTAAGAAGCGCTCCTTACAGAAATAAACTCAGCTAAGAAGCGCTTACAACTTTATCCAATGACAACGCTTGTCAAATTGATTAATCAATGTTACAAATGCCATAATACTTTTACTGATACTGAAAACTTAAGGGCACATTTAGTTAGTATTGAAGGTAAGATATCTGGAAAACAAAAAAAAAGTTCTTGTCGAATCATTACTTTAGGCTTAAACATTGCAAAACGTTTGGACAAACGACAAAAAACACAAAAGGGTGATCTTATCATCTTTAATTTTTAAATTAGAGTTATATTTTATAAGGCAAAACGTGGAGAGACTGAAATATGGATTCATTCACGCGTTTATGAAATTATTGTTACTAACTCCATTTTCAGCCAGATAATGTGAAGACCGCATATGCTTGTCTTAACTGTACTGACTATTATGATACGGGAAAGGAGTTTAAAGGTCATTATAATAAAGATCATATATCAGGTACGGAACAGCACAGCTTTTTTTTTACTTTTATCAGGGGTAATTATGGTAATTATGGTAATTATTATAAATTAACATTCCTCAAAGGTTGTCCTTTAGTACCTCGACATATCCCGTGTACTCTTTTTGGAGCTGCGTTATTACTTCATCTTGTTCTTGATATATATCCTATAGTGCGGTACATTATTAATTGTATTCTGGTATGCCAACAAACGGCTTTAATGGCTATACAGATACGCTAATAATTCAAATAAAGAAAGTAAATCATTGTGTCTACGTAATATATGTTAACAATATCGAATTAGACATAGCTTATACAAGTACTCATATTCTCATATAGTCACTTACATAAGCTATACACAATTAGACTATTTTTACTTATATTACTCAGATACCTCTTAGCGTTCTATCGATTGAATATAAATTTATAAACGGCTGTTAATACTAATTGAATAACGAAGATAACTGGTTTACATAAATAATTGTCACGTCATTTATAACCTACAAGCCTTGGAAGATAACAGGCGTCGCTGACGTTATAATTAACCTTCTGAGGAAACTATTCTATATTAAAATTTCTCGTATATGAATGGTTTGCTAATACTGTCTAAGTCTCGCATCTTATGATAGGCGTCCATTTAAAGCCAATATGTATATAAGGCACACATATTTTCTTATAATAAAAACAATAATTTTTTTAAAGTCTGATAATTTTCTGTTCTTATATTTTATTTTTTGTATTTTGATATTCACTTTTATTTTATAACCGTCAAAATCACATAAATGATGTTGTTCATCAAATGAAGTCGGGATTTGGGAAGTACGTGGCATATGGTATAAAAATTTGCCGTCACCAGATGCTGAGACCGAGACTAGTGTAATTGCTGTCTTGACGCACTGAATGCCAAATACTTTTAGTCTTGAAAATGCCGTCTTATTTCTATTGAGGTATTTGACATGGTATGTGTTTAAAATTGCTGAAAGATTTTCTAACAATTTTAAAGAATCACCAAGAGTGTGAACAAGATCCTCTTCCAAACCATCAACAAACGTTCCTCTTGGCCAGTATAACCAATGCCGTCTGCGTATCTGTTTTTATCTTTTGTCCATGTTTGCATATCAATTAATCCTGTACTTCTACTTTGGATATATACTTCGCACCTATAACGCATTATGAACCAACGATATAAGAGCGCCAGACATTCACGAATTAAAGAAATTTGAACAGTGTACTGCGATAATGTGTACAATATTCGTTGATTTTCTTGGTTTTCTTGAATGAGGGCTGCATCTTCCTCACAAATATAAGAAACCTGATAAATGATCTTTATTATAATGGATTCCAAACTCCTTTTCCGTATCATCATAGTCAGTACAGTTAGGAAAATGGAGTTAGTAACAATAGATTCATAAACGCGTGAATGAATCCATATCTCAGTCTCTCCACACTTTGTCTTATAAAATACGACTCTAATTTAAAGATTAAATATGTTAAGATCCTTATTTGCGCGATTTATACTCACTCTTTTGTGATTTTTTGTCATTTGTTTGAAGGTTTTGCAATGTTTAATTATTAGAGGAGAACTTTTTTTTCCGGAGATTTTGCCTTCAATATTAGGCACACCACCATTTACACCACCAACGCCAATTTAGGGAAATTCCTGGTACACCACCATATCATAGGGAAGGTTTTTGAAAAAATTAGACATTTGGTTATATAAAAGATACTTGCTTGTATATGAATTCATTGTTAAAAAAAAGGAAAAAAAAAAAAGATGGAATAAATAGGTGATTTTAATCATGATAAAAAGGGGTTTATTCAACTATGATAAAAAAGATTTATTTAACTATGATAATTTTTTTTTATTTAATCATCATATTACAATTTACTTTCTCACGTACACGTACGTAAACTTGTTTTTTACCCGTTATTTGTTGGAGGTGCACCAAAAATTACCTCATAAATTGGCACTGGTGATGTAAATGGTGGCGTACCAAGAATTAACCGTTTTAAAACCTAATTGTTGAATAAGTTCGTCGTATATACTCTTCAAGAGCAAAGGTGGAAAGTAAGAGGCCGGTATACTCTGGTATTCATTGCGTTTTTGGACTACAAGAATTCATGAGAACGGACCTTTCAGAAGAAGAAAAATAAATAAATAAAATACAAAATTCTTTAACTTTTGTTCTTACAGCAAATGGTTAAAAAAGCAATCTACGTCCACGTATTTCGCGCTATTCTCGATACAATAATCACGAAACCGTTGAAAACGTTCGCTAACATTTTCGGAGCCAATTATCCAGTTGCTTCCTCCCGAAGTTTCCAAGCTATCGTAGAAAATAAATTATGAAAAACGAATATTGTTTGCACGTTTTGTTTATTATACTTACAAACCGATATGTTGAACAATATGAGCTCGAAGTTGTATCTTTTGTTCAACTAATATCATACAACTGGGACATGATAGTTTGACTACGTGATTTTTGAAGGTGTTCATGTTGTCCCTATCGTACGGTTTGCTGTTTTTTGCTTTTTGAGACTTTGAACGCGATAATAAAATTATATTATGTTTACGATGAATATGTTGCCGTACTCTTGTCTTATCAACATAGAAATCTTGTTCGTCATAATATGGGCAAACACATTTTTCTAGAATAACCTTTTCTACTTCCATGAGGACCTTTAATAAATGAGAAGGTAAAAAAAAGAACAAACACTACTGTAGAATCCGAGCTATGAAATAGTGAAGATTCAAAAATAAAAATAAAAACAAAAAGATACTAAAAAGTAATCAGTCGCAAAAATAGGAATTATCGTTTTATTAAATAAAAAAGGTGTCTGTTTATATAGCTTTTTTATATCTGAGTTTAAGTACAATTCTGGTAGTGTGCTGTATCACAATAATTGCCACAGTTTCCTTATATAATTACGAGCCGTGCTTATCTAACCTAGTCTTCGGTCAAGATATATAATTGTGGTCAATCCTCTAATCATTACTCAGACAACAGTTATTACTGGCCGATGTCGGTAAGGCTTTGTTAAAATAAATATGAATTAGTCATAAAGGGATAAAGACGTGTGAGATAATCATGTATGTGTAAATATATATGAGAATATATATTTGTATATGCTTGATCACATCAACTACGCTGTAGTGTTGGGCTGAGATCGATGTAGAGGATAGAGAGGAGTCCGATAGAATCTGGGGTTGGTGATCTAACAAAAGCATAATAAGATAAAAATAAACTTGATTATAAGCTGTATGGTACTAGAAGACAGTAGTATGAAGGGGTTGTGTATTATTCTCTGTGGTACTATTGGTTCAATATACTACGGTAACTTAAGACTAAAGCTACATGTTAAAGATACAATAAAAATTACAGAAAAGAATAAAGGGACTGATTTATTATAGAAAAGAACTGGAACTACATTTTATAGGGAGGCGTTTGGGACACCGCTAGTGTTTCCTAAACTTCACCACAACGTAACGTTCTTTGAGGGCCAGGTATTTTTTTATTCACGTGATAAGTGGTACATTACCAGACATCTTGAGACCAACAGGAGGGATAAGATAAAGAGAGGCCTTGACATCATTACGAATCCATTCGGCAAAATATAAAGAGTTCTCTTATGTAACAGATAGCATTTGGTTCTCCACTTTCGCGGTAGAGAGAAGACGACAGGAGATATCAATAACAGTCAAGTAGCGAGGATCAGAGGCAGTCATCATATTACGAGCATCAGACGTTTACGCAGTTAAATCTGAAGAACTCAAATTACGGCATTGCTGAGAACCAAAACCAGTAAGAGGAGCGAAGCCGGCCATAAAGAAATGAAGACGAAAGAAAGGAAACATGCTGACAAATAACTTACGTAAATCAGAATTTAATAGACTAGGGAAATGCAAACTGGTAGAGCCCGATTGATTCAACTAGAGAATTTGGAACCAAATATTGCAGAGATCTTCGGTATCAATACTGCATGTAGCATCGCAGTTTTCAACTAATTGATAAATGTTGAGAACGGCGTTATAAGGTCCAAGAGTCATGGGTTTTTATTTCTAGCTCTAAAAAGGTAAAGTAAGCGTCGGTGCTGTGCAGCAGTTCTGAATGTAAATATCACTACATTCAGTTATGGCCAGGGTTGCTGTATGAATCCCCACAACCATCAGGTAAGTAAGTACCGTATTATTTTGCTAATAGAGTAATGAAAAGATTAAACGTAATATTAAAAAAGGACAAATATGATTAAACTAAAGTTCAACCTGTATTTATAGTATTTTGATGTCGATAATTATAACATGGGTATCATCGATATATCTAGTAAGGAAAAGATATAAATCATAATGGAAAGTTCCTGATATCAATTATTATTCGTTACTGAATTTTTCTATTGGATAAATATTTGATATAGAGCTATTATATTCATGCAAGGTAGGATATACCCTTGTCATGTCTAGGTATTAGTGATAATAAATAAATAAATAATAATCATATATTGCTCACAACTATAATATAAATCTTGGTGAAGTAATGTGGGACAATTATGCTAGTCTTATTTACAAGTATTTACATAAAGGTATATGTATATATAAGTAACTATGGTGTACGCATCCTCAACACCAGCCGCCAATATTACTCGAGCGTACATTATCGGTGGGGATTAATCGTATCAAAGTTATGTATTATTTTCAGACCTACCAGACCTACCAAGTTTATGAAAGTTTATAGAGAAGATCGCGTACCTTCTATTTCACATCATATTTTGTATAAAAAAAAAGGATGTAATACGCGGAGAGAATGAGATACGATTAAGTAAGTGGTTACTTTATATAGAGTACTCCATACAAGGTATGATATATCCTTATCATGTAAATAATAATAAAGATGTTAAAGTAATATGGCATAATCATAAAATAGTAATGTGGGAATATGAATTGTCAGTCTTCATATATAAGTAAAATGATTACAAGAACAAGAGCAAACAATATTAAAAAAATGTTATTGAGTCAATAGCTTTACAAATTCAGTATACAGTCTCAGACTTTACTCCGAACTCGTACGTAAAATCAACAAAGACCAGGTATGTCTAACGCGGAAGCCCTAATGAACAGCAGTCTGTTACTCAAATCAGATTACTTCTCATAAAAAAGAACTGAAAAAAAAATATATATATGCCATTTTAGATATCCGAGCTATTTTGTCCAGATAGTTTTTTTCATTTTTCTCCACATAGGTTTCAGTTGATCCAGACTTGATTGAATTACATCGCCTCAACTGCTAAGATTATATTTCTTACTGGGTCAACAGTTGTTTTTGCAAGAGTAAAGTAATTCCAGCATCCAGAGTTTCTATTTCAAGAGTGTTTTAAAGGTTAATTCTTGGTTCACCACTATTTACACCGCCAGTGCCAGTTTAGAGAAACTCCTGTATTGACGCCATCATATCATAAGGAAACTTCTTTTGAAATATTTAAACATTTGATTATATACTGTATACTCTTGGTATGCAATAGTAATATAAAAAAGTTAAATAAATACAATAGTTATATATATATTCTATTGCTCAACAATAATAATATAAACCTTTGGTAAAGTAACGCTAGTTTTTTATATATGTAATTAAATAGAAAACGACAATCGTTGCTGACAAATGGCCAATCATTTTTCAGATTACTACCATTATTTTTTCGGTTACACTATATTTTGACTATTCTTCCCTGGTAGATCGACGTACAAACTTCGGTACTCCGAGCCTTCGAATCCGCTACTTATTTAGAGACAGAAATCTCTGTAAAATGCGCATACCAAATCGATTTCTGTTCTAACTCCTTTTTTTCGGATATAATAGAAAGCTATCAACATAGGTTGCTCAAAAGAAAATTAGGAAATGAGTAACGAAACGTTAAATTTTCTAATGGGAAAAAAATAAATAGGATCAAATACAATAGTTGGTTTAATCGTACATTTTTAAAGTTATTTCCATTTGTGTATTGAGCCTACACTAGCATCTTTCCTTTGATAACCTTATACAATCTGGTAACACGCGAATAGAGGAAATCACACGGGCAAACTCGATAATTTTGTGACTAATTCAGTTCAGTGTGAACCATACCATCCATATATAGAAATATTATCTTTTTTGTACTATCCTTTATCAGTTTGATATACGTTCTATTTACGCGTTCTGCAAAACATGTGACGTATTATTATTTTTCATGCGCTCGTTTATCAAAGTTCATATAAAACAAATTACAGTATTCTCTCTCACAGTTGTCAGTACGTTAGGTAATGTTCTTGGCAGCATATTAATGATATAACTGCATCTTCTTTAATTTTGCTATTTACAGGCAGACTCCTGTACTTTGCCTATTTAAATGTGATCGTGTATAAATAATATTGCTTTAAGCACATTTCTTTTAAGAAAAACAGTAACCATTATCTTTACCGGTTAAAACTGTTGAATTTTCTAGTAAATAGGGTTCCCACGTACACATATTCTAACTCCATTATGAAGTGTAAGATAGACCCTCTTTAGATTCTGAGAAAAGATAAGCGGGCATTACTCGATTTTCTTTTTCTCAGGCATAAAAAAATAACTTGAGAAAAACCCCACTTATAAGTTCGTTTTTTGATCTATTGATTCGTGATATTCTTATGGTTTAACAGACCGCCCCCCCCCCCCGCCCTGCTTTAGAGAAACTAGGATGAGAAATAAGACGTCAAAAGGTGCTTGTAATACATTGAATAGATAACATTTCTGTTTTCTCAAAAACTGGTTACACCAGTAAACCTAAAGGTATAAAATGATCAACCATTTCCTAATATCTTTTTTTTCTCTAAATTTTTTAGTTATTCTCGCGAAAAAAGAAATATACAATGAGCGAAAAGAATGAAAAGGCTACAAATTTAAACTCGGATATTGAGAAAATACAGACAGAAGCAAGTTCTATAATCTCCAATGACCCATTTATTCAATCTGAAGCAGAAAAAAAACTGGTCAAGAAAATCAACTGGATTTTCATGCCGTTTGTTTGTTTAATTCTTTTTATTCAGGTAAATATATTCTTCTTTTTTTGTTGTCAAATAGTCAAAAAACTTGCTCTAATATTTTTTTTCTCTAGTTTATTGATAAATCTGCACTTGCCACTATTAGTGTAATCCCAGAGTTTTTCATAGATACAGGTATCGATAAAGATAAATATGCTTGGTTAGGTTCTTTATTTTACGTTGGTTTTCTATGTATGCAAATCCCAAACAATTACATGCTACAAAAATTTGATGTTTCAAAGTATTCCGGTGTATGTCTTGTTATCTGGGGTACTTCCTTGCTTTGTATGGCTTGGGCAAAGAACTTTGCTCAACTCGCTGGGCTTCGTTTCATACTTGGTTTTTTCGAGGCTATGACATATCCCGCTGTGTTTCTATTAATTGGTTCCATCTATAGAAGATCAGAGCAGGTAATTTGGCTTGGTGTTATGTTTATGAGTAACAGTGTAGCTGGTATTCTAGGTGGGTTTGTGGGCGTTGGTTTTATGAAGATGCCTACGGTTGGTGATATTACTCCTTGGAAATGGGCTATGATTATTTTTGGTAGTGTCACCATTTTGATGGGTTTCGTTTACTTTTTCTTTTTACCTGATAAGCCAACATCCAGATGGTTCAGATTGACCGCGGAAGAGAAACTGATTGTAGAAGACCGCGCTCGAGATAATGCTGTTGTCGCTACTCATAAAGTAAACTATTCTCAAATACGGGAGGCACTGAGAGAACCTCGTTTTTACTGCTACTGTTTAATATCTTGCTTAAATAATCTTCAAAATGGTGCACTTACTATTTTTAGTGGTATCATTATTTCCGGAATGGGTTACTCTAGTACGGACGCTATTCTTCTAACTACTCCAACGAATGCTATGACCATTATACTTCTTGCTGCCTCAACCAATATTAGTAAGAAAAAGGGAGAGATTATTTATGTGGCAATGGCTACTTGTACCATATCTTTGATTGGTCTCCTCTGTTTGACACTCATCCCTTCAGGTGGCGCCAAACTTATCGGTCTCTATCTTCAATCTGGTGGAACTCCTACATACGTCTTAATGCAAGCTTCCATTACAAGTAACGTATCCGGATATACCAAGAAGATCTTTTATACCAGTGGCAATTTGATCTTTTACACCATCGGTAACTTTGTTGGACCACTTTTACTTCGTGACAAGGACGCTCCTCGTTATATCATGGGTATGTCAGTCTATGTGGTTTCTAACGTTATTATCATATTTTTATTTGCCTACGTAAGATACAGTTATACCCAAGCCAACAGAAAACGTAACTTGGATAAAAATTCAAACGTAGTTGCTTTACCTGGAGAAATGGAAGATCTTACAGACGTTCAAAATTTAAACTTTGTCTATCGTACCTAGTTTTTTTTCTTCTTTTCTTTTATTACATATTTTAATGTTTTTTTCGTACTATACATATCCATCCTACTACTACTGTATTATATACTTACTTAATTTTACTCAATAACAAGTTGTATATATATATATATACATATCAATAAACCTATATGATGAATTGTAATTTACATCATAATTATTAAAAAAAGAAGGGGCTCTTCTCATTTTTACGGCTCTTTATACACATTTACCTTTCGGATGAGTTGTTAGATATAAGTCGGGTCATTCGGTTTCCTGTTACACATGTTTTGAAACGTTATCGTCATATGATCCGTAAATACTTTATAACATCTCACGCTTATCGTAATACCTTTCTTTTCTTTATTATTTTTCTTTTTCTAAAAAAAAAAAAAAAACTATGAGACAAAATATAGCCGAAGGTTTCTTACTCAAAGGAAACCAACATCCATTCATTTTTGAGAATCCGGGTGGTCATGTATTCAAAATTATGATTGTCAGTAGTCAAGTAATACGCGTTCAGTATCTAACGCCGGAAGAGGCAACGTCTAAAGCTGAGCATACGATAAATACAAGTATCCAAGAAGTATCTGTCGAAAAAGACGAACAGTCAATAGAAATCAAAACGTCAAATATACGTCTAGTTGTAACTCTTGAACCGTCATTTCAATTAAGTTGGTATTCTTTAGATAGCGATCACCCTTTCGCTCAAGATTTAGCATATAGATCATACGGGTATGATAAGGCTACTAGTGATAAATGGCATTACCAGCGTAGATATGAAGACAATTTATATTACGGATTAGGTGAACGTGCAGGCTCTTTGGATTTAAGTGGTCGTCGATTTCGATTGGAGAGATTAGATTGTATGGGATACGATGCAGAAAACTCTGACCCTTTATATAAATTTTGTCCGTTTCTCATCAACTTATCACCTAGTTCTAAACAAGCTTATGGTATATACTACAATAATTTTTCGGGTACAACATTAGATTTAGGTCAAGAACTCGACGCAGTAAGTAAATAGACTGTCACTTTTGACTTCAAATATTTATTCTGTTATTTATTTATTTTTTTACTAGATGTGGGGACCTTATACCTATTACCACTGCGAATCTGGTGTGCTAGATTACTACATGATTTATGGACCTTCTGTATCTTCTATAGTTCAAAATTACACACTTATTACAAGTCGTCCTCGTCATCTTCCTCCACGCTACTCTTTAGGTTATTTAGCTTCTTCCATGCAATATGCAGAGGCAGATGACGCACAAACACAAATTGAAAGTTTCATAGAAAAGTGCCACAAGTACGAAATACCATGTGACGGTATTCATTTATCTTCTGGATATACCACAAATGAGGAGGGTGATCGATGTGTTTTTACATGGAATAATACGCGTTTTCCTGACCCTATCAAACTTGCTCAGAAGCTAAACACTGCAGGCGTTCGTATCTTTGCCAATATTAAGCCTTGGATGTTACAGAATAGCCATCCAGATTACGAACAAATTCGAAAAGAAAAAGGATTTGTTTGGAATGAAACTGAGCCTAGTAGAGTTATGCAATGGCGAGGCGGACCTAACACAATGGGCCAAGCTAGCTATATCGATTTTTCGAGCGAATCGGGGTATGCGTATTGGAAATCACATGTTAAAGAGCAACTTTTAGAAAAGGGGTACCAGTTGTGGCTTGACAACAACGAATTCACTTTACCTGATGATGGACACACGTTTGCTTGTCAAGTTTCTCCCGATCAATATGCTAATTTGGTAGATTCAAATATACCATTTCTTTCAGGTCCTGTCATTCCCAAATCTCGAACCACTGTAAAGAAAGTAGGAACCCCTTTACAAACCTTATTAATGATTCAAGCTTCTTATGAAGCTCTCTTAGAATTTAAACCAAACCAACGTCCGTTTTTAATAACAAGATCTGCTACCCCTTATTGTAACGAACTAGTTTCTCAGACCTGGAGCGGTGACAACTCTACAGAATGGAAGACTATAAAGTATAATATTCCAATGGGATTAAGTTCCGGTCTTTGCGGTATGCCCGCCGGATACGGTCATGATATAGGTGGTTTCACAGGTCCAAAGCCAGATCCAGAAATGTTTGTACGATGGGTTCAACAAGGTGTATTTTGGGCTCGATTTAGTATTCATTCATGGAACTCAGATGGATCAATTACAGAGCCATGGATGGTAAGGATACTCAAGATTTTTGATTTTTTTTTTTTTAAAAAAAAAACTATTTTAATTGTTATATGTATATTTAGTTTCCTGAAGTTTTGCCTACTATTCGCGCAGCTTTACAATTT
Source organism: Thamnidium elegans (assembly GCA_025201345.1). Classification (NCBI taxonomy): domain Eukaryota; kingdom Fungi; phylum Mucoromycota; class Mucoromycetes; order Mucorales; family Mucoraceae; genus Thamnidium; species Thamnidium elegans. The sequence continues at coordinate 524,713 of JAIXMG010000012.1, read as the reverse complement.
AGATATCGAATTATACCTTATTTATATACTCTGTATGTTTCACTTGTGTTTAGAAAAGGCGAGCCACTTGTCCGCCCTGTGTTCTATGATCATCAGCACGATATTAATACGTATAAACAAGAATTTGAATTCATGTTGGGCCCGTCTTTACTCGTAGCCCCCGTGTATGAACCTGGTAAGGCCACAAAAAAAGTATACCTACCTTCAAACACAGCATGGTATCATTATCAAACTGGAAAATACTTCGAATCGCCACAAGAAGGTAGCTTCGTTGAAGTGCCTAGTAAACTAACCGATGAAGCATCACCGTTCTTTGTAAAGGCTGGTTCCATGATGTGCTTCAGTAAAGTGATGAGTAATGTACACGCTTCTGACGATGATGAACGAAGAGTTCAGATATTTCCGGAGCAAGGTGTATCAGAAAGAAAGACATTTATTCTGTATGAAGACGACGGTGATACATTATATCATGAAACAGGAGGCGCTTTTGCAGAAATTCATGTTTGGATGGAAACTTCGGATACTGAGATTCTCGTAGGGTTAGAGATAGTAAATGATGGCTTCTTCCCGTATTACGATACAGTCTGGGTAACTTGCCCTATTGCTAGTGAAACTAGAAAGCTAGTGTTTGATGGTCAGGATGATGATGAAGGACTTTTGGCTAACCGAGTTAGTATGCGAGAACTACCAAGGATCGTAGACGATGATACCTTTCACGTTTATACTGGTTTGAAGCTAAACTTTAAAATAAACAAATAAACAAATAAACTTTTTTTTTATCATAAAGAAAACAAATGCATTGACGCTTTCGTTCTCAATACAATTGCTTCGTTTTTAACATTTGCCTAGCAATCATTTACGCATATTCTAAACTTTTGTGACTGAAGAATAGATATTGCTGCTTATCTGATTTTTATACGTTTTATAAAGACCATGAAAAAGCTGGAAGCAGCGACCTCTTTACAGCCTACTGAACGACCCCTTTTCGAACTTTTCGCTTCATGAAAACTCTTAACTTTCTGAAATTCCGATAAAAACGAGTCCCGGTTTGTGACTAGATTTTAGCTTTGCCGAAGTCTACTTCAAAGCAATTTTTTTTTTTTCTCTTTGACAGATCTATAATTCTCTTTAAATATATTCATAATGACTACAATTCAAGGATTTATGGGTTTAATCTGCCATCCTGGTAAGACTTATACTCAAATTGTTTCTGCTCCTTTCCGTATCGCCATGGTAAGTCTTTTTAAAAGAAAAATCGAAAATAGTACGCGAACAATTTGTAATTGACAAAAAACTTTTTGTTTATTACTTTAGGCTTCTCTTGACGAAGAAGTTAAGGATAACAAGCGTACCACTGTTACCGTAAACGTTGACAAGAAGGAATACGTCTTGTGTACTTTGATCCCTAACAAGGTAAGATATTAAAAAGCGTTTTAATTTTATTGATCTCGACTAAATTATATACTATTTTAGATTGAACAACAACCTTTGGATATCACCTTTGTTGAAGGTGAGGAGGTTACTTTCGCCGTTAAGGGTGAGAATGTTGTCCACCTTACCGGTAACTACGTCTTCAACGATGATGACGAAGAGATCGTTTCCGGAGACGAATCTGGTGAATCTGGTGAATCTGGTGACGAAAGCTTTGATGAGGAAGAGTTCATGAAGAACCTCCCCGAAGGTGTTTCCATGGAAGAAGTTAAGGCTATGTTGGCTCAACAAGATATGTCTGGTAGCGAGATCGAGTCTGACGAAGAAATCGAGTCTGATGAAGAGGTAGAGGAGGAGGCCCCTGTTGTCAACAAGAAGCGTGCTGCCGAAGCTGCCAAGGAACAACCTTCCAAGAAGCAAAAGGCTGAAGCCAAGAAGGCTGAGGACGCTAAGAAGGCTGAAGAGACCAAGAAGACTCAAGAAGCTAAGAAGACTCAAGAAGCCAAGAAGGCTGAAGATGCCAAGAAGGCTGAAGAGGCTAAGAAGACTGAAGAAGCTAAGAAGGCTAAGAAGGCCGAGGCCAAGAAGGCTGAAGCTAAGAAGGACGAGAAGAAGGTTACCAAGCTCCCTAACGGTCTTATTATTGAAGATGTTAAGGTTGGTGAGGGTGCCTCTTGTAAGTCTGGTCAAAGAGTTGGTATGCGTTATATTGGTAAGCTTACTTCCGGTAAGGTTTTCGATAAGAACGTCTCTGGTAAGCCTTTCTCTTTCCTTTTGGGTCGCGGTGAAGTTATTAAGGGTTGGGATATCGGTGTTGCTGGTATGAAGGCCGGTGGTGAACGTAAGTTGACCATTCCTGCTCCTTTGGCATACGGTAAGCGTGGTGCTCCCCCAGATATTCCCAAGAACGCCACTCTTGTTTTCGATATCAAGTTGGTTTCTATGAAATAAACTTTTTTATAGGGACATTTTTTTAAAAAAAAACCTACGGTACATATAGTTTTTTGTCTACTTTTTTTATAAAAGACAAAAATAAACCAAAAAAAGAAAAAAATCTTAATAAATAATTGGATTTCACTTTTACTTTGTATATTTAAATCATAATCGTAAATGCGTGTTAGTATGTGCCAATAGCGTTGTAATAACTTGTCAGTTCGCAGAAAGTAATTATTAGTAATGAAATGACTTTATTAAATTGTAGATACCTTAAACGCTTACGAAGCTGTAAAAAAAACTTTTATTACAGCATCGTTTCCAAAAAAATTATAACCACAAACGAACTTTTACAAAAAAAAAAAAACCTGCGACTATAAAACCACAACCCTTTAGCACTTATACTTTCAAACAGCTACTAATACCAGGTATACATTGACCCCTCATTGTACATAAATCCAAATTGAAATAAAAAAGTATAGTTAAGTAATAAAAAAAAAGTCGATTTTTTTTTATTGAACCCGAAAGTTTTCTATTATAAAGTGTCTATTAGAGAAAAACTAAATAATTTAAGCCTCCCAAGAAGAGGTGGCGGGAGCCTCGGTCTCATCAGCCCAGTCAGTGGTGCGAGAAGCGGACCAGTCAGCGGCGGCAGCAATACCGGCAACACCTTCAGTGGCCTCACCTTCAACAGCCCACTCACCAGTGGCAGCTTCAGCAGTGGCAGCGAAATCACCTTCCTCGATCTCGGCTTCAGCGTTTTCCTTCTCAATATCCTCAGGATCACGGTAGAAGAACATATCAACCATGACGTCCCAAGCGGTCTCGTAGTCCAAAGTACCACGGAGACGGAGGACGGCACGAGCCATGAGCCAGTAGATCAAACCAATAGCGTGCTTGGCCTTGTTGTTAGTGGGGATAGCAACATCAACATATTGAAGAGAAGAATCGGTATCAGCAAGAGAGATAACGGGGATGTTGACATAAGAAGCTTCGAGGATAGCTTGGAAATCGGAACGAGGATCGGTACAGATAATCAAACGGGGTTCACGGAAAGAACGGGTGATGTAATTGGTGAAGGTACCGGGAGTGAAACGACCGACAATGGCTTCAGCACCAATGTACTTGGCGAACTTAAGGGCAGCACGGTGACCGTAAGGACGAGCAGAGACAACAACGATGTCTTGGGGCTAAACACATAAAAAAATAATAAGTTTTTCTGGATCGACAAAATACACTACAACAAAAAAAAACTTACGTTCTCGATGGAAGCAATGACACGGGCAGCGAGGATGAGCTTTTCCCAGGTCTTACCAATGTTGATCAAGTTGATACCTAATATTACCATTTTAAGTATACTTATTACCATCATTTGACAATTATTTTATTTCTTACCATCAGCACGACGCTTGTGGATATAAGTAGCCATACGGGTGTTGGCATTCTTGGTACCAATGTGACATTGGGCACTCAAAAGGAGTTGGATATCCTCCTCGGTGGGGTTAAGAACTACATTAAAAAAATGTCAAAATGTTAGGTATTAATAAAAAAAAAAAAAGTTGTAGATTCCTTACCGGAAGGGACACGGGACATCGTGATAAAACTGCTAAAATCTATTTTTTAAAAATTCAAAAGTAATTGATGGATGATGGTTATTAATCTGTTGTCATGACTATGGATGAGTTCATCTTGATACGTACAAAGTTGGCAGGGAAAGAGAGAGTTCAATGGTTTGCTGATCTTTTGGGCACATATAAACTTACTGTGTTTGTCGGAATTGGTTATGTCTTTCTTTTTTTTTGGCGTGCGTTAATACGTATGTCCGATCGATATTATTACGTGTTCGGTCCGGACGTTATTTAACAACAATGACAAAGTAATACCCTTTCGCAAGAAATAATAAAAAAAAAAAGCGATCAAGAAATTGACATTATAATAAAGCAGGACATTTTTTATTTTAAAAATATGCAAACGAATTTACAATGTTTATTTATTTTTTAAAGGTACAAGAGTATCGATAAATGAATAGCTTAGAATCTAAGCTTGCTGAAGAACCACTTGTTCTTACCAGTTTGATAACGTTCTTCGAAGAGCTTCTTGATAACCTATATAAGAGCAGAATAGTTAATAAAAAATGTCGAAATAAAAAAAACACGCTCGAAAATCTATTATTACCTTCTTGGAATCTTCACGTTGAGTGGGTTCCTTGAAAGTTTCAGCAGAGACGGTACCCTTGATTTGTTCTAATTCCAAACCGTAACTATTACAAAAATATGTTAGTTTTCAAAAATTGTATGTTGTATATTAATTATTTTCACATACCGAGTGGGCATCATGTGGTTGTAGTTAACAATCTTGACGAAAGGCTTAACCTTGGAGCGCTTGGCAGTCTTCTTCTTACCCATGGCCTTAGTGACCTTGAGGGGAGAACGTTCGACACCAGCAACAACGGCATAACCGTAGGGTCTGTCTTTGGTACCTTCATCGTGGTCTATAAAACATGTATTAACACCTTGCTTTTTATTTCGAATGTGACAAGTTTATGTATACTTACTACGGACGACAACAGCCTTCTTACCGGCGAAACGGCCTTGCAAAATGACAACAACCTATAGTGACAGAAAAAAAATAAAGGATTCAGCATTTGAATTTAAAAGTCTCTTCTTAATTTTGTTGTAATGGATGAATCGTGAATAGCTTTTAAAAAAAAAAAAAAAAAAAAAAAAAAAAGATAATTTCTGCTGGCTAATCCATCCATAATTCATCCATCCATGATTTGTTGTTTAAAAGTTGGTTTCGATTACGTACTTTACCAGCCTTGATGAACTTGACCATTATGGGTAGTAGTTTGTAAAGGAAGAGGAGGAATCTGAGTTTGACGCATCGTACCTCAGGTATTACACGAATAAGCTAACCTACACAAATATTTTAGCAAGTCACGAAAATGCACTTTTTTTTTTGCCTTACCGATTTTAAAAAATTGGCACCCGTAAAATAAGGGAAATGTATTGAAATCGTCTTCTAATTGACGAATATTTCAGTTAAGTTAAAGGAATATTTCCCAGGGTATAGTATGTAGGATACTATAAAGGTCGATAATCTTGATAAAAAATAATTACAATTGACTGTACTAATTGAACAATGTCTTAAAGAGCAGGAAAGTTACTACCTTCCTTTATTTAAAGGTAAGCATTATTTGTAAGACAAAATATATTTGAACAATAATATAGAGTTTTTTTTTTTTTTTTTTTTTTTTTTGGTTTATTTCTGATATATATATATATATATTTATTGTAATTATATGCCTTATGCGTTCATAAACATGAGATATACTTGCACTTTTATATAGACAGCTTGTCAATAGTTCAAGTAGCTTGGACAATACAAACTTATTTTATTAATTGTCTTTCCTTTTTTCGAAATTATATACCTTTAATACTGTCATTAAATTATCTTATAGCAGTACCTCATTCTTCCTTAAAGTCCTGGTACATTACTAAAACTTTTTAAGGTATATACTCAGTTTTACAATATTCAAACGAATAAACTAGGCTAATTGAAACGTTAGGACATCAATTTTCAAGCAAGGACTCTTATCAGTAAAAACCAGTATTTTTTTAAAAAATAAAAAGGAGACTATAATCTCAGGCAGTAAACAAATCAAGGATGATAAAAAATCGTAAATAATATTCAAATTTGAAGTTTTTCTTTCCACATTTAAGGTTCTTTGCAAAGAGGGAAACCTGGCTTTGAATAAAATTACTAAACAGAGTTCTGTTTTAACGTTGAGAGCGTAGTTGTACATGTCAGCCCTGAACACTCTATAAAAGCTAAAATGAATACAGACATTTGATTGGCCATTTTTTTGACATAAAATCATGCACAATGGAAATTCGAGGCTACGATAAACTCTATATCTTTGTATGAGAGTAATACCTGTTTCTAAATCACTAGAAGCGAATGCAGTGCTTCTAGCATATAATATAAGTAGTAAAATAAAATAAAAATATGAGATATAAACATAGACTTTAGCTTTTTTTTAAACATTAATTTAGCTTTGATTTCAATTTTATATTGACAAAACACCACTTTCTATATACGAGTAAATCAAATAACTAAATCAATGTTAAACAAAGGATGAAAGTTTTTGCGTAATTAATGATCTTGTCATACGCATTTTTTTTTTTTACGATATTCCCTTATAGAAAATTATGGCAAAAGGACAGATAGAATAGGTAAAATAAATAAAGTTTAATTATAGCCCACGTCAAATTGATATGCTTATTTTTGGAAATCACTCTCAGGAGGAACAGTTTCCTTGGGATGTTTAGCCTAAGATAATATATCAGTTTAGTTTTATACATCTATGTCTACTATAATATGTACTTACTTCCATATGTTGCTTTAAAAGATTGTAATTGGCAATAGCGATAAAACACTTGGGACATTTGATCTAGTGTACGTATAAAATATTAGTTATGCACATATATTCACCTTTTTTTAATTATTTATATATTACTGTAAGACCAGCAGCACGAGCACCTAACTGAGAACCAGCTCCAGCACGCTTAGCGGCTTCCTTTTGAGCCTTTTGTCTATTTATTTATTTTTTTTAAAAAAAAAAAAAAAAAAAAAAAAAAAAAAAGTTTCGATAAGAGTCCGGTTTCCAATACATTATTACATACTAGAGTTTACCTGGCTTGTTCCTTCTGTTGACCACGAGCCATTTCGAAATTACTAAATGAATGAATGAAAAAAAAAAAAGAAAACTAAAAAACTCCAAAAAAAAAAAGATATAAATTTTTTTCTTGATAACAAAAAAACTCCGTCTCGACTGTTACTGTGCGTCCTCAAAGGGTTTTTACGGGTTGTCACTATTTATATATTTTTTTTTAAGGTTTATACGGTTGCTAGATTTTAAGCTTTTCAAATATTACTCTTTTTTTTATTTATTTTATAATAACAAAGGTAAAGTACCGATAGGCTTGCCGTTATCTTCAAGTGTTATTTTACATAATTTGTTGTTAAATTGAATGATAAGAATAATAGAACTACCATAGAATGCCTGAATAAAATTTGCAGTAGTAGCTGTCAAACTATAATTTTGTTGTCCTGATAACGTCTTAATTTTATAATATTCGTTACTACTATTGATATGTTCTAGTCGTAAAAATACGTGTTCAAAGCTCTTGATATGAATATTCTGCAGATCAATCACAAGCTCTTTCAACTGTTTGAATCCAGAAAAATTAACTCTAGTGTTGTTACTAAAAGCATCGTCCTTGACAAGTATAGGTTGGTACGCCACAAACTCAGTAATATTTGGTAACCGCTCAAACATTACTTTTAGCAAGTTGTACGAAAGTGTTAATCTCTTTGTTTGTATTTGACACATATCTTTTCCACCTGCAAAAAACTCGATCCCATTATTTTGAGAACTACGAATCCAAAACTCTTTTAATTGAGGACAGTGATTTAGTGAAAACTTTAACAAGTGAATTGATACACCTTTTAGATTTTCACGAGCTTCGATATTTAGCTCATCAGTAATCCAAGGTCCTACACCAATTGTAGCAGGAAGTACAGGCATACTAAAATTGGATACACCTGAAGCTGCATTGGTAACAAAGTAATCTGGTACCCAAATACCGCATTCAAATGTTAATATGTCGCCATTTATTAGACTAATTAACAGTTCTGGTTTCTTTTCATCTTGCGAAACGAGATAGTTGGTTTGATTGAACGTATTTCGGTTTCCTTTGATAGCACCCAAAAATGTCCAATAATTTAAAACTTTGGTTTGCACGTCATAAATGTTTTCCCTGATATTTCCAAATGAAATATAAAGGTTGTTGATACTAGTCAAGCAAGATGCAAACTCCATAGTACTACTACTACCGTTTTTATATATCCAGTAACTGAAATCAGATTCAATGGTTAGCGAAAAAGAGAGTAAATGTAGAAGAGGTATGCAGGCCGTAAAGTATTGTATTAGAGGATACGAGAATGTATTGACAAATAGTTCGATGTGCTTCAAATGCTTATTACCGTGGAATGATACAGAGGCTATAGTCGCACGAGTTTGATAATCTTCTATATTTTCTGTAGGCGTAAAATAGCCTATATAAGTAAAATCTACCAAATTTTGACAAGCATTTAATATTTGAAATATAACGATATCTCCACTATCGTTTTCTCCATTGTTAATCCTCAAGCTTGTAAGATGAGTAAAATCGGGCAAAAAAGAGACGACATTACCAGATATACCATTGATAGTATAAACCTTTTCTAATCTATCTAAATTCAACCTAGTTAAACGTTTCGAAAACTGATGAAAGGCCAATAGATCTTTTGTTTCAGTCTCGATCACTTGAAGATGCTGTAAACCTGTCTCACCAATTGTCTTTAATACTTGTAAGTACATAATTTGATCAGGACAGTCTAAAATATCAATATGAGTCAAGTTTGGAAAGTATAAAATTAAAGTTTCAAATTCTTTTGTTGTTAAAAGAGTGGATTCGGAAAGATTTAGCTTCAAATGTTTGACCCAGCGACCATATTCCGGTTGACGACAGGTTTGATGCAATATATTGGATTTAAGGTAGTCGATATTTTTTGGTAATAATATCACGCGATAATAGTACGCTTCTACTGCCAGTGAGTACCAATATTTACAAACAAGCATACACTGATAAATATTATTTCGTGAAAGGTGACTGAACACAAGTGCATATAACTCGTGCGGAATATTACAAATTGACATGTTTTTTTGAAATTACCCTTAATGAAGTTAAACTATTTGAAATGAGGGGGATTTTTTTCCAGGAAGAAAAAAAACAACTGAGGACTTATAGTGACACAACTAATCTACTTAATAAAGAAAAGATGTAACACAACAAGAGTCTCCGACCTTTGAAGGATAAGATTATATGATGCGCCTAAAGAGGAACTAGCGCTTTTAAAAAAGAGTACAAATCAATTATGCGATATTGTGGATCGTCTCTATGGTCTACCACAACTAGACCGCAATTACTAGTTACTGTATGTTACTACTTGGATAAACATTTCAATTGCTCGTTTTTATATTGTTTTTATACAGCTTTTTATTAATCTTAATTATCACAAAATTGCTTGGATTATACCGTGATATTTATCTTGAAGATGTTATAAACCCGTCTCGCTTATTTTCGCTAATATTTTTAAATTCGTAATTCGATCAGAACAGTTTAAAATATCAAGTAGAAAGTATAAAATTAAAGTTTCAGATTATTTTGCTGTTAAGAGTGGATTCAGAAGGGTTTAGCTTCAAGTGTTTGACCCGGTGACCATATTCCGGTTGACGACAGGTTTGATGCAATATGTTGGATATAATACCACGCGATAATAATACGTTTCTACTGCTGGTGAATACCAATATCTACAAACAAGCATAAATATCATTATGTGAAAGGTAACTGGACACAAGTACATATAACTCGTGTGGAATATTACAAACTGACATGTTTTTTTTTTGAAATTACAAGAACTTAATAAAGTTAAACTATTTGAGGGATTTTTTTTTCTTCCTGAGGGTTTATTAACAATTGCGTGACCCAATTATTTATAATAAACAAATTACAAAAAGTTCATCATCTCCGTTCCAAGTCTATCGGCAGTGTTACTTATAGTGTTACACATCGTGTAATTTTTTTTTTTTAAAAAAAACAGTTTGGACACACCTCTCTTTTTTAGGGGTTCAGTAACAGGCTTTTATCGGTTTCCTTTTTTGCCTTTGTTGGTTATGCTTTGTTGTTTTGGAAGCGAAAACGCGGTTTGTACCTTTTGTAACTATAAGGAAACTATTGGTTCTAGAGTGGTTGCCCAAGTAATAACTGAGTATATATATTGCCAATATAAAAAATATAAAACTAATAAAGTTTTTAATAGACAGAGACATGTGTTGCATTTCATGATCGGTCTCCTTCGGCTCAATTGCATTTGCTAGTGATATCAAAAAACCATATTCGAACAATAAAAGATCTTGATGCCGGTGATGTTCCTTTATGTAATGCAGATGTAGTTTTTTTTATTTTTATTTCTATTTTTTTTTTATTGCGCCGAGAATTTTACTAAAAGGTTTCTTTAGTACAAGAAATGATTGATCTAGGTAAGACGTTATTAAAAGAACAAGGGTTTAATCCTGATGATGATTCTCAAATACGGTAAAGTACACCCCCCCCCCTCTTTTTTTATATATTATTGCTAAAAAAAAATATTTTTTAAAACAATAGACTCGGATTTCATGTGCCACCTTTTAACTCGGTAAATCATATACATTTGCATGTTATCGGTTTACCATTTAAGAACAAATTTAGACAACTAAAGTACACCAGTGGTTACCCGTGGTACATGGATGCTCGAACCGTATTAAATCGACTTATTGATGGAATGAGTCCTGTATAAATATTTATATATGATATCATGAAATCTAATTATGCGGTGGTCCCTTGATTTTGTCAAGGCACACACGTACATCTAAAAAAAGCTAAACTTATTTATTTTAGACTATTTTTTTTTTTCTTCTTTATTTCTTTTCTTCTTTTTTTCTTTTCTTTTTTCTTCCTTTCGTTTACACACCTACAAAAAAAAATCTACTTACACAAATGTCTGTATTTCATCAGCTTAAAAATATATTTCGTAATCATGTAGATAATAATAATAAAACGAATAAATATGAAGCTGCCGTTACTAAAATTGTAAAAGAAGAAAACTTAGCAAAGTCAAAAGTGCCTGAATATGAAGGATTGGAAGGATTTACGTTATTAAATAAACTGGGAGAGTATGTATATTTGTATGATATAGTTTTACTTTAGACACTTACATATGTACATAATTACAATGTGTATTTAGGGGTGCTTTTTCTAATGTGTATAAAGCAATTGATAAAAAGACGGGTCAGCATGTAGCAATAAAGATAGTTAGAAAATTCGAATTGAGTCAAATTCAGGTAAACTTTTTTCTCTCTTTTTGTTGAATAAAAAAAAAATCATGGGTTTTCTTTGTATAACATAAATATTACACTAAAAACTTAGAAAGCAAGCGTACTTAAAGAAGTTCAAATCATGCGTACATTAAATCATTCTTCCATTATAAGAATGCTTGAATTTATTGAAACAAAAGAAGTAAGTTCAAATAAATAAATAAAAAAACTGCAGGTTATCTTACTAATAAAAAAAAAATAAAAAAAATAGTACTTTTTTTTAATTTTGGAATTAATGGATGGTGGCGAGATATTTCATCAAATTGTTCAGTTGACTTATTTTAGTGAAGATTTAGCTCGTCATTGTATTAAGCAAGTGGCAGAAGGTATTCGTTACCTACATGAGGAACGTGGCGTGGTACATCGGGATATTAAACCTGAAAATATCCTTTTTGAATCTATTCCTTTAATGGAACGTAAATCAAGTCCGTTACCTACCCAACCAGAAGATGATGATGAACCGAAAGAGGACGAAGGTGAATTTGTTGCTGGTGTAGGTGGTGGTGGTATAGGTAAAGTCAAAATCGCTGATTTCGGTCTATCCAAAGTCGTATGGGATAAGCATACCATGACTCCTTGTGGTACGGTCGGATACACTGCACCGGAAATTGTACGAGACGAAAGGTACTCAAAATCAGTTGACATGTGGGCTCTTGGCTGCGTATTATATACCATGTTATGCGGCTTCCCTCCATTCTATGATGAAAGTATCCCTACTTTAACTCAAAAGGTAGCTAAAGGGCACTACACTTTCTTAAGTCCTTGGTGGGATCATATCTCCGATGAAGTCAAACATTTAATACAACATTTACTAGACATTAACCCTAAAAAAAGATATACTATTGATCAGTTTTTAGCTCATCCATGGATCAAAATGAATGAAGCCCCTAAAACAGCAACTCATACTACTACCGAAACTACTACTGCAACTACTACTGCAACAAGTGAAGTGACAGAAGAACCTACAGGTCAAGAAAGAAGAAAGAGCTCTCCCGGGCTAATAGTCCCTCCTTCCACTACAACATCTGTTGCTGCCGAAACAATTTCTATTGTTCCTTCATCTCCCCAGAATATACCGAAAAATAATAATAGTAGTAACAATCATAGCAGTAGAAGAAAAGAAATGTTTTTATCAGGTATTACATCAATGAAAGAAGCATTTGATGTATCCTACGCAGTTCATAGAATGGGAGAAGAACGGGCTCAAAGAAAAGAAGCCAAAAAGCAACAAATGAATAACCCCTATTCTGTTCAAAATCGATTCAAAGTTTTTAACGCACCCATTATGAACGATCACGACGAAGATGATGAAGACGTAATGGCAAAAGAAGATTTATCAGATCCTAGTTCTTTTGAAGAAGAAGAAGTTCAAAGCCAAATCAATTCGTTATGTAATGACTTTGATTCTGCTCAAACAATGACTGAAAAGAAACCCAGCTCAAATGATAATCTACTAATCAAAAAATTAGCTGGAAAGTTTCATGATAGTCCTCCTACTGTCAATCGTAAAGCCAGGAAATCGTTTGAATTAAATATGGGGAAAGCTACCTTACTTGGAAGAAGAAAGAATGTACCAACCTTGTAAAAGAATATATATTTGCCATACTACTACATTTTATCTAAATACAAAACCTTATAATAAATATACAATATAATACGAATGACGGATACAGTTAGCGCAACACTAAAGGGCGATTTTTTAAATAAAAGGGCGGTTTTTAAAATTCTCAATAGGCGGTTTTTTTTTCTCAAAGGGCGGCTACTGTTTTCTTAAAGGGCGGTTACAATTTTCTCAAAGAGCGGTTTTCGATCCTCAGTAGATATTTTTTACAGTTGTTTGTGACATTTTATTAGATAGGATTGCTTTTTAAGCAATCTTCAAATATGTTTACCGAACGCTGTACAAATGCTCGAAGATGTTCTGGAGGAACATTATTGCAAGCCTCAGTTATTCTTGTTGATAAGTCTTCTTTGGTTTGAAATTGACTACGTTTGACCTTATTTTTAACTATGGACCAAAATTGCTCAATAGGATTAAGCTCAGGGGAATAAGGAGGGAGATAAATGCACTTATATCTTCTCTCTTTCACCATAGTATCAATCTCGTTAGATGTATGGATTGGTGCATTATCCATAACTATATAATATCCTTTCATTTCCGGAATGCAACCCATTTCATCCATTGTTTTCTGAATAAAATTCATATAATGGCCAGTGACAGTTCCTTTGGAAGCAGGCTTCTTTGGTTTTGATGGTGCTTTTCTTTTGCGATTACCAGAATTGATTTTTAACCTTTTGAATGTGTGTTCCTGAGGATTTCGAAGCTCCATTGACACGACATACTTCGCCGAGATTGCACCCAAAACTGTGTTTTTGTTGATGAATCAGCCTTCGATATCAATATGAGACCTCCAGGAGGATGGTCTATTAAGAGCACACCAGCTATTGTAATCACTCCTACCACCAGAGCAGTATCACACACAGTTTTGGGTACAATCTCGGCGAAGTATGTCGTGTCAATGGAGCTTCGAAATCCTCAGGAACACACATTCAAAAGGTTAAAAATCAATTCTGGTAATCGCAAAAGAAAAGCACCATCAAAACCAAAGAAGCCTGCTTCCAAAGGAACTGTCACTGGCCATTATATGAATTTTATTCAGAAAACAATGGATGAAATGGGTTGCATTCCGGAAATGAAAGGATATTATATAGTTATGGATAATGCACCAATCCATACATCTAACGAGATTGATACTATGGTGAAAGAGAGAAGATATAAGTGCATTTATCTCCCTCCTTATTCCCCTGAGCTTAATCCTATTGAGCAATTTTGGTCCATAGTTAAAAATAAGGTCAAACGTAGTCAATTTCAAACCAAAGAAGACTTATCAACAAGAATAACTGAGGCTTGCAATAATGTTCCTCCAGAACATCTTCGAGCATTTGTACAGCGTTCGGTAAACATATTTGAAGATTGCTTAAAAAGCAATCCTATCTAATAAAATGTCACAAACAACTGTAAAAAATATCTACTGAGGATCGAAAACCGCTCTTTGAGAAAATTGTAACCGCCCTTTAAGAAAACAGTAGCCGCCCTTTGAGAAAAAAAAACCGCCTATTGAGAATTTTAAAAACCGCGTATAAACAAAATACAGAAAAAGGTTTCAAGGCCCTTTTTGTGTTACAAACGTAGGACACCAAACTCTTCGGACTGCTAAAGAGCTAACGGGGATACGTCATCTCTGTTTTTTTTAGCTGTGGCGAAATGTGAAGGCGCAAAGATGATGATGATTTATTAGGAGCTTTTTTTTTTTTTTTTTGTTATTTTTCCCTTCTTGTTTAAACCAAAGAAAAAACTTTTTCGACCCCTTTTTTTTATTATTTAGATACATTGTAAGTTCATCTCTAATGTCAAGAATAATAAAACTAATACTTATCTCTCTTTCTCCCTTTTTATTAAACGTAGTAAATAAAATATTAATATGAGTGAATATTGGTTAGTCTAAAAAAAAAGAAAAAAAAACTCCATCTAGGAATTAAAAAAGACTTTTTTTCGTTACTAACATGTCATCCTTTTACTAGTCCTGTTTATGCACCTTTCTTCGGTACCATGGGTTGTGCTGCCGCTATTGTCTTCAGTTGTAAGTGTCTATCTTTTATATATATCTATGAAATACGGGAAAAGTTTCGCGTTTTTTTTTTCTTCTTTTTCTTTCCCCCTTTATCGTTTTACAAGTTTTTTTGTTTTGTTTATCGTTTACTGATGTTATTATTTTAGGTCTCGGAGCTGCTTACGGTACTGCCAAATCTGGTGTTGGACTTTCCGCTATGGGTGTCTTGCGTCCTGATTTAGTATTGAAGTGTATTGTTCCCGTTGTCATGGCTGGTATTTTGGGTATTTATGGTGTTGTTGTATCCGTACTTTTATCTGGTGGTCGTAAGTGATCTATTAAAAAAAAAAAAAAATCCCCTGAATGTTTCAACACCGCGTCTCAAATTTTTTAATCGCATCCTTTTTTTTTATTTGTATAGTTGCCATGAAGCAAACTCTTTTCAGTGGTTTCATCCAATTGGCTGCTGGTCTTTCCGTCGGTCTTTCATGTCTCGCTGGTGAGAAATAATAACAAAAAGATGATAGTAACTATTTACTAAACTTTCTTTTCTTAGCTGGTATCGCTATTGGTATCACTGGTGATGCTGGTGTCCGTGCTACCGCTCAACAACCCAGAATGTTTGTCGGCATGGTAACTAAAACCTAGTTGTTTATCTTTTGATTGTAATCAGTCTAACTTTTTTTTAAAAAAAAAATAGATTTTGATCTTGATTTTCGCTGAAGTTTTGGGTCTTTATGGTCTTATTGTTGCTTTGATTCTTAACACCAAGGCATCTGGCCAAGAGAACGTCTGTAACTAAAAAAATTTCACATATACACAACAAAAAATGAAGAAAGAAAAAAAAAATAGAGAAAAGAAAAAAAAGGAAAACCTCTTTAGGATCTCATCCTTTTTTTTAACTCTTTAAAAGTTTATTCCTCGCTCTTTTTTTATTTCATACATCTTGTTTTTTAACTATTAAAAAAAAAAAAAAAAAAAAAAAAAAAAATAGCCTTCTTTTTTGTTATATATTCTAAAATGTTTTATTTTTTTTTAAAAAAAAGAAAAAAAAAGTATTATGTATGTAAAATAAGGAAATGGGAATAATGTAACAGATGAAAATACAAGGGAAGAAAAAGTAAATTACTACATATTTTTGAAGTCATTATTTAAAGCTTGAATTGCTGAAATAGTACCAAAAATTAAGCCTACAACACCGAGTAATACCGTTAAAAAGGCCAAGATGTAATCCCACCAGGGCTTGCCTCTGAACCCAGTCAACTTGTAATAGAAAACAACTGGGAAAATAAATACAAGTGCACAGTTGGAGAAAGCACCCAACAAGGCCATAAAGTCACCAAAGAAGGGAACAAAGATAGCAATAACTGCGATAACAACAATTAAAGAACCACGGAAAAGGAAACGTAAAGCCCATTCAACTGCAAACGAGCGATGTTCAGGGTTTATCTTGAGCATCTTTTCGACATCAATAGCAAAAGAAGTTAATAAAATAGGTGTAGCCAAGATAAGATGAATGGTGATAATAATAATTGAAGCTGCCTTGGGTCCACCTTCAGGGAGGTTATCATAAATAGGCGACTTTGAATCTGTACCATAAACATAGTATCCAGGAACAGCAACCAAAAAGTATAAAAATACACAGAATGTAAGACCAGCAATAATGACCTTATTCCAGTCTTTACGGTTACGCATACCAGCTTCGACATGTGCATAAACGGGATTACCACCTATTACATAATTTTGTTTTAGCTCAAAAGTTTTCGTAAAATATATATATATATATAGATAAAATACATACCGAAACTAAAAGCGATAGAACTTAAAGCAATAGGAAACATATCCCAAATAACAGAATTATGAACAACATTTGTTTGATTAGGAGCTTCCTTGACAGCAACACCCAATACGATTAAAATAACAACTACAGTAGACAGCATACCAAAGGCACTCAAGAAACCGATTTCCTTTAAAGATCTAAAGAAACAGAAGGGAACAGCGACAATAGCGGTACAAATGATAACCCAAATAGGAAAGGTTAATTCGGCAGAAGTACCCTTAGCGACATTATGAAGATTTAAACCAGATAATAAAAGGTATAATACTGGAACACCCACTAAAGTGATGGCAGTAAAAAAGAAGGCAATCCATCCACCAATTTTACCAAAAGCAGCTGTAGCAACTTCTTGGTAAGAAGATAAACGTGTTTTGCCGTCATAATACAAAGAACGAATTAATAAAATACCGGTATCTAAAAAAAAAAAAAATGAGTTTGTATATTATAATAATTTGTATGACGAAATTAAAACACACTTACAAACAGATAAAATCCAACTAAGAGCAAGAATAAATAAACCGATCCAGCCACCTTGTGATAAAGCATAAGGTAAACCAAGGGCGCCTGTACCAGCAACGACACATACAACACTGAAGAAAGCAGTGAAACTGGATGCTTGGTCTGATCTATCAATGCCAAACTCTATATTCTTATCTTCGTTGTTGTCTTCATTATGAGACGTGACATCTTCCGAGACTATATAAAATGAATTTTAGTAAATGAACGCTGCAAAAAAAAAAAAAAAAAAAAAAAAAAAATTTGTTTGCTTACTGGAAGGAGCTATATGTTTACCGACTTTATCGCCTCTATCACCATTGACAGTTGAGCCCGAGTAACTTGCAGCTTTAGATTTCCTCAGGTGTAAGTCTTCACTCATTATTTATATTTTATAACAGATCGAAAAAAGAAAAAAGAAAAAAGTAAACCAAGAGAAGAAAAAATTTTATAGAAAAAAAAAAAGCTTGTACCGGAGACATAAATAAGCTGTCAAAAAAGAAACGTAAGACCGCCTCAAAAAAAAATCTTTTCCATAATTGATTAAATACCAGCAAAACTCAACTTTCCCACAGTCATTTTTTTTTTTTCGTTACCAGGTAACATTAAACAATTTTAAAACGCTTTGACCTGCACTACCTTTTGATCTTTTTTAAAAAAAAACTTGGGTTTCTTGATCCGTTTCGTTTTTATTCAAGCTGAATTTGATTTTATTTATACGTAAGTCGATTGGGTATGAATAAATATTTTTTTTAACTCCTTAAAGCCGATATGCCCATTCGCGGGGAGAATTATAAGCTAGTTATATCGTCCCTTCACCAAAAAAAAAAAAAGATAATTTCGTTTAGGTCGGGATAATTATATATCGGGGTGATCATTTTCCTTTTCTTGTTAAAAACAAAATATATCTGTGTGGAAAATGAGTTTGTATGAATCAAAAACCAATACCTTCTTCTTTTTATTACTGGCAGTTTTTTTTTTAAAAATTATTTGATAAATACATCTGTAAGCATGTATTTGACTTTGACTTTACTCTCTTTGACTTTGACAAAAAATTTCCCCGCTTAAATTTAAAGTTTTGTTTCATCCTAAACAGTCGTTTAACTTTATTATCAAATCGATAGAACAATAGAATGTATTTGAAATTATATGTAAAAAGGTACTGTATTTGTGTATAACTTATATAAGAGACATATAAAAATATGTCTTGTATAAGTGTATATAAATTGGTGTTATTGAAATATAGCGCGTAGACACATCACTCCTCCTCAAGATCAAGTAATGCCACTTCTTCCCTTTTTCTTCTTCCAGGATCAGGTTCATTTTTTTATAATTGCTAAAAACGAGACGACGGAGGGAGAGAGAACATCAAGTAGCAGCTTTGAAAACTCTGCCAAATGATCGAATGATTTTAGCATAGAAAAAATACCCTTTTTTGTAGGCGATAGTATGATCAGAAGTCAAAATACGAGTATCAAATATAGTAAGTTTAGTCCCTTCCCACTGGCAGGTAATCGCCTCGAGTTTTTTTAATAGCTTACTACTTTTGATTTGCTTCAACCGTTTTTTAAGCGTCATATTCTGCATTGCCTTGCCCTTCTCTATACCACTCTTCACTCTTTTTCCTCCAGGCTTTTCTTCAGTTGAAATCAAATCCGAATCACCATTTAAGTTTCTGAGGATAAAGTCAACGTGCCGATCGCGTTCGTTAGGGAAGAACATGGTAATGTTAGAATAGCATTCACTGTGCTTAGTCCCAAATTCTTCATCGTTAATAAAAGCATTGTAAATCACATACGAATATAGGTGAAGGCTATACCAATCTTCTCTTTAAAAGCTGTTCGGACTCCCATATAGATTGTGCCGAGGCCAACGCCAACCGGATGAACCTAGCGTTCATGATGTATCCAAGTAATATTAAAGTAATACAACTTAGATGTAATTTTTTTATATGTGTACTTTTTAAAGGAGCTTTTAGATAGCCATTGATAAGTAAAATAATAATAATAATAATAATAATTACAAATAGTAAGGTAAACGTTTTTTTTAATGCAGGTGATACTCTGCACTTTTTTTATATGACTGAGCGATACGGTATTTGGACTTTTATTGAATTACCACAAGTAACAATTCCTCTGGTTTTGAATGATCTTAGGTCTATTATTACGTATCTGAATGACCTCCTTTCTATTAAGATATTGCATGAAAAGATAAACAAAAAGGAGTTCGAATCGCGACCACCAGTACCAGTACAGTAATTCTCTTTCGATCTTATTCAAGCTATCCATTCAACATTACCTTAAAAAAAGAAAATCTTCCCTCTCGCTTGCTCATTACTAGTTTATAACCACGATCCCCCCCCCCCTATCATTATAATATTATACATGCTTCCTTTAAACACTCTGTCATAGCTTTATGATAGTATGTACTAAAGGCAATTGGCCTGGACAAATTAAATAATAAAGGTTTAAAAATACTTTTTAAAATCATTCATAATTAAAAAAAAGAAAAATAATCGTTGCAAAAAAATGAATAGACTTTACTATGCTTTTATAAAATTAGTGCTTACGTGTTTTATTTTGACATAGTATAATTATGTAATACAAAATGCTCGATCTGCATTGTGCGATGTAGAGAGATGGTATTTTAAGCATTTCTCCTCTTTATTCTAAGCACCATCCCACAACAATTTAAAAGACATGAGAGTCTCTCAGTATAAACTTGGAAAGTGAATATATAAGTGCTAACTTTTAGCTTTTTTATTTTATTAATACAGTCTATATATGCATATACTTTTTTTTTTTCCACTTAAGGCAAATCGTCACTGGTATAAGTGCTAAGCTTATCAAAAATTCTTTCATCTACTACAATAGGTGTATCATTTTCCTTTATAACTTCAGCAGTTTCGTGTCCAATCCAGTACTTCTTTTCTTCTGTACCCAAATCCTCATCTCTCTTTTCAAAAGGTCGAGTTTGATTCAAGACAGCAGCAACAGCATACCTTCCAATATCATCAATACGCTTATAATCAGCATACCACATGTAAAGTCTATAAGGAACATTTGCCCAACCAATGATATTGACATGAGGAATATACATGACAGGTGAAAATTTAGGTGGTAATGAGAAATGATCTACTTGTTGTTCCTCTTGACTTGGTTCCATCATTGCCTCAGCAACGGGTGCATTTTCACTGTCTTGCATCTTCACTTCTTCAACTGCGGGTGTTTCCTCGGTTGTTGCATCAGTGTTGACCTTTTCCTCAACTACTGCAGGTACTTCTTCAACAATAGCAAGACTAGCATCACAACCCTTTGATAATCCACTGAGCACTTCACGATATGCAATTCTGCCAATAGCTAAAATACCATCGGATACAACCTCAGTAGTTTTCTTATTGGTTAAATCGTCCATCTTGGGTGACGAAAAAGGGTTGTTTGACTGCTGTCCGTCACTTTCGATTTGCTTTTGTTGTTCTAATGCTGCTTCTGCTTCTCTACGACGCTTTACAACTTCTTCAATAACTGCACTTTCAATTTGACCAGCTGTCTTGGCTTCCTTTACTTCATAATCAACTGCACCAGCAACAAGGATAGGCTATACAATTTTGTTGTTGTTAGAATACATATTTTTTTTTTTTTAAAAAAAAAAAAAAAAAAACTTACCTTGACATATTCACGGAACCAAACTCTACTCTTTTCAAGACCATCACCAGGAGGTCCAGTAATATATACAGTTACTTTACGAGGCATTTCCTAAATATTAAAAAAACTAGGGGTTATTTATTTTATTTTTTTTAATTGATCGATTCAAAACTTACATGGACACCACAAGGTCTTTCAGCAAGGAAAGAAACACGTTCGACCAGTCTCTTTCTTGATTCTGCAGCATACTTGTTACTACTGTAAATAGTTCCACTAATGGCACCAGCAATACCACTGAAGATAAGTGTGTTCTTGGAAGGTACTTTTAATCCAAAAGGCAAAGGCATTTTTTTTTTTTTGTGTTTAAAAAGAGCAAAGAAAGAAGGAAAAAAAAAATCGCCCTGGGGTCCGTAACAGTTTTTTTTTCTGTGTGACCAATCATAAACAAATAAAAAAAAATCTCTTGTAAAGTAGAGATGGTATTAAGACCCTTTTCTGCTCTAGTTTTTATAATTGAATGCTATCGAGTCAATGAAGTGAGAGATAGAGAAAGGGATTCTATCATATAACCTCCCCCCTCCCCACAAGACGCTCTGCATATTTTGAAGATAAATGTGATGGTTTTATTTTTGCAAGAGACCCTCCCCCTTTTGGCAGTTAATTCAAGTCACACCTCTTTCTTTTTTTTTTCTTCCTCTATCTTTTATTTAAAATAATATATCATGACCTCTGTTGCCGACATTTTTGAAGATTATGTAGAAAGTAAGAAAAGACACCCCTTTTTAAAAGCGATACCCGACAGCAATGCTAATACTTTTTTTTTAAAAAAAAGGTTTACAAAACTTGCCATCCGAAATTGATCAAAATATGCACGAATTGCGTAGCATGGACGAAGAATTTCAACGTATTGTGTACATGCAGTGATCTAGAAACACATGAGTATGTGTGTTATATACACAACAAAAAGACTAAAATATTTATATGTATAGGATTTAGAGAAATTTATACCAAACATCGCCGTTCATATACGAAACTCTGCAGAGCTTCCAACAACAACAATACAGCAGCAGCAAATAACCTTACCAGTTCTCGAATTCAATTAGAAAAAGATTATAAATTAGCGTTACAGAAACAAGATCAAAAGATTGATTTAACTAAACGAATGTACGATTTAGTATCTCGTCATATCGAACGAATTGACTCGCAAATGGCCAAGAGTGATATCGGAGACGTGGATTGGATGGGTCAAGCAAGTAGAAAAGGAAGTCAGGTCGAAGATACTAACTGGAGATTAGATGCAAATGCTCGTAAAAGACCTTCACCTCATGGCGCATTATCCGTTAGAAAAAGGTAAAAATCCGCAAAATCCACAATCTTATTTTTATACATGCGTGTTAACCCCCTCCCCCTTTTTTTTATTAGCAGAACACTTCATTCTTCAAGGCCGAATCCTGCTATAGGGCATAATGGAACACTTCCGGAAATAGAAATTGATCCTAATGAACCAAGGTACTGTTACTGTAACCAAGTATCATTTGGAGATATGGTTGCTTGTGATGGAGAAAATGTAAGAGCTTTTTTTTTTTAAAAAAAATTATGTGTGATACTAATCAAATTCATTAGTGTGAAAAAGAGTGGTTTCATTATGCTTGTGTTGGTTTAGCTGAACCACCAGTTGGTAAATGGTACTGTGATGACTGTGCTGCAGAAGAAGGTTATCGAAAGAAATTGAAGCGTTTTACTGAAGAAATGTTTTAAAAACAATAAAAAAATTCATGCTGGGGGAGATATCTTCTGACCAATTACTAAAAAACGAATGATATCGTCATAACGTTGATTTTTTCTTTTTTCTTTTTTTTTTCTCTCTTTTTTTTTTCTTCCTTACTTTATTTTATCAATATGGAAGATAGTTTTGCTGTATGTATTTATATATTAATCTTTTGAAGTTACATTAAGCAATTACACTTTAGTTTATAAACGATCCTCGTGTTTCAGCTGATTCACCTACACTTTCAAACCAAGAAGTAAAACTCTTGTACTCTAAATCAAAAGTTTATGTTCATCCTTCTACTAACGTCAATGACTTTATTCCTGGCTATTTATCTCTTGTCGAGAAAGTAAATACTAAAACAAGGCGTTAACATTCGTTATTAAAAGGTTTTATTGTAGGCCACGCATGATTATCTCGTAGCTTGGACTCCAGAAGCGTTAATACCTTCCAAAGATATGGAAGCTTTTGTACAAGTAGATATAAACCCTGAAAACACAGAAGAAATCGATTGTAAAATTATAATTGATATTTTTTTTTTTTTTTTGCAACTAAATTCTCTTTTTTTCTTTTTTGGTAGCGTCAATTATGATCCCATCATTATCTGAGGAACACTCACTTTACGCACTTTCCGCACCTATCGACACAATTAATTCATTCTTGATAAAGGCACCTTCATTTTCAAAATGGTACGGTAGTATCATCATAAACTTTAAATCGGGTGAAAGTGCAGGTCCCTTTTGGTTTCATGACGATGAAAGTAAGAGTACCATGCTTCAAAAGAATACGCAGGGCGGGAAATTTACCGCCAATGATCATGGTCAAGTAAGATGGGGAGGTGACGAATTCATTGAAAGATTAGGTCAACTTGTAAAAGTAGTAAAGTAAGTTATACTATTATCTTGCGCGCAATACAAGAATCTAACAATGACTTTGGACTTAGATCAAATGACGCCGAGAATTTATATCTGGTGGGCACTGATAATAAATTATCGTCACAAAAAGCACCCGCAGTAAAAGATGTATTTGAATCCACTCAAATGGATCCCTTTGTCGCCGTAAGTTGAATATATTCATATGTATATTAAAAACTAAAGTGTGTTATGTTAGAATCTAAAAGAGGCTCGCTGGAACATTTTGGAAAAACTATCTCGAGTCACCAAATTCTCTCGAGAGGCAGCAATGAGTGTCCTAAGCAACCCAGCCTCCAAACCCTTTGTACCTTTATTCCCTCCTAGCGTACAAGAGCTATGCTTGAACGAAACCGTGAAAAAAACCGTCGATGATTATGACTCTGCTCGTATTTTTTTAGCCAAATGGGCTGCAGGTTTAGCGCAGCAATCAGAAAGTGCTGCGCCGCGCGAGAGAAAGTATAGAAATGTAGGTGTCTGGGGCCATGAAGGATGGGAGGAAGATACCGCCCTTGGTGTATTCGAAGTATTGAATTCCGAAAACGATTTTTCGATTCCAACCCATACAAGAACAAAACCTGTTTCTGAAGCCGATTGGCGCTCGTATTTTGATAGCGAGGGTAAGCTGAGTGTCGGTGAGCCAGCTGTACGAAAGAATATATTTAGCGGTGGATTAGAACCAGCCATACGAAAGGAAGCCTGGTTGTTTTTAACTGGTGTTTATCCTTGGGACTCCACCACCGAAGAGCGTCGATTGATTGATACAGATAGAAGGTACATGTGTATTTATTTTATTTTTAGTGTGTACTTACGCCGGGAAAAAATATATGTGTATATAGAGAGGCATATCAATCATTAAAGAATAGATGGTGTCACGATGAATCTCGTCGAGGTTCACCTGATTTCCAAGATCAAAAGCATCGTATTAGTAAGTGTATTTTTATTACTTGGATTGAACAATTAGATCCTCGGCTTAAATATATTATCCCTTTTAGATAAAGACGTTCACCGTACGGATAGAACTGTCGGCATTTATATTGACGAAAGTATGCCTAACCCAGACCCTGTTATGAACGTCGGTACCAATGAAAACCTCGAGATTTTAAAGAATATTCTATGTACCTATAACGAGTTTAATACCGAACTTGGTTACGTACAAGGCATGTCTGATCTTTTATCGCCCTTATTTGCTGTTATTGGAGAAGAACCTTTAGCATTCTGGGCCTTTTCAGGCTTTATGGATCGAATGGTAAAACATTATAATAATTTGCAAAAAAAAAAAAAAAAAAAAACTAACGATAAAAAAAAAGAAGTCCAATTTTTACACAGATCAATCAGGCATGCATAAACAGTTATTAACTATGGATCTTTTATTGCAATTTATGGATCCATCGTTATACAAACACTTTCAACGTACAGATAGTGGCAACTTTTTCTTTTGCTTTAGATGGTTATTAGTTTGGTTCAAGCGTGAATTTCCTTGGGACGATATGCTGACTTTATGGGAGGTACTTTGGACAGATTATTTGACAGATAAATTCCATATATTTGTTGCCCTGTCTATTTTAGATCAAGTAAGAGCATATATAATCATATGCTATGTTAATATATATATATCTAACTCCTTTTTTTCTTAAAAAAAAAGCATCGTGATGTTATTATGGAGTACTTGAAAAACTTTGATGAAATCTTGAAATACACCAATGATCTATCCATGACAATCAACTTGGAAGAAACCTTACAACGAGCAGAGATTCTCTACTATCAATTTAAGCAACGTGTAGAAGCCGTAAAGAACAAGCGAGAGCAACTTGAATACATGATTTCATCTAAATCAGGTTTTACCGAACAAGAGATTGCTGTAGCAAAGAACGATTTATCGAAACTACCTCGTATCAATGAAGTGCTTAACGAAATACTTGTTTCTTCCTACGCAGATAAAGCTGCAGCGAATGAAAAGTGCGCACAATAAATGTATTACCCTGTTTAACTAAACTCAATCTTTAACTTTATCTTATACTCAACGGATCTTCCCCCCCCCCGAAAAAAAAACTAACATTTTTTAATTATGTAATAATAATAAAAAAAAACTATTTGATAAAATGTTAAAACCAATATCTGTAATTCGTTCTAAAAAAAGTTACCAATAAGCATCGTATCCGTTTCTATCACGTACCCAATAATTGCTACTCGGTAAAATAATACTTTTTTTTGCGGTCTTAATCGAATGATAATGGGTTTTAATGCGGGGGAATTTCAAATTCCGGGAAACGTCAAAAAGACTTCTTCAAACAATTGGTGCACATGATTCAGTATCTTTGTGTTACTATGTCAAGATTGTGGAGTATGTCAATCAGACCTTGATTACACTCTATAACAAAAAGAGTTTTTTTTTTTTTTTTTTTTTTTTTTTTTTTTTGTAACTTGTGTATACTGAAAATACTAGTAATATAATATACACAACATATATATTTCTTCTTTTAGTAAAAATGTTGTTGGGGAGTAATTAGATAAGATTATCGCTAAAAGGGATCGACTTTTTTTGATACTAGGCGGGGATAGTATTTAGTATGACTGACTGGCCTTATTTGGAACTCTGACTCATCGTTTATCATAAAAAATACGAAGAGATGGGATTCAATTCCGACTCTACTCGCTTTAAAAAAAATAAAAAAAAAATTGATTCATACCTACACACTGCAAATAATGATCAATTGTATAATTGCAGTAAAAGTAGTACAATTCAAAAACTCTAATATTTGTTTATACTGTTAGCATACTTTCAAAAAAAAAGTGGCTTTTACAAATCATGTCATCAAAGTATACACTAGAAAAAAAAAAAAATATGACAAAAAAAAAACCTGGGTTTTAATTATATCAGTTTAACCCCCCTTTTTTTTTATATAAAAAGAAGAACATTTGACATAGTTTTCTTTTTTTTTTTTCTTTTTCATATCTTTATATACATTTATAAAATAAAATAATGGCTGCTAACAACAAAGGAAAGGTTCTTCTCGCATACTCTGGTGGTTTAGATACTTCTGTCATCTTGGCTTGGTTGATTGAACAAGGTTATGAGACCTTAGCTTATATTGCTGATGTTGGTCAAGAAGAAGATTTTGAAGCTATCAAGGCCAAGGCTTTATCTGTTGGTGCTTCCAAGGTCTTTGTTGAGGTAATTAAACACAGTAAAAAAAGCGCGTTTTTTTTTTATTATTATTTTATTTACATTTTTGTATTGTAGGATCTTAAAGCTGAATTCGTCAAGGAACAAATTTTCCCTGCTATTCAAGCTAATGCTATTTACGAGTCTATTTACCTTTTGGGTACATCTTTAGCTCGTCCCGTGATTGCCCGTAAGCAAATTGAAATTGCTGAACGTGAAGGTTGTCAATATGTTTCCCACGGTTGTACTGGTAAGGGTAACGATCAAGTTCGTTTCGAGCTTGCTTATTATGCTTTAAAGTCTGATATTGAAGTCATTGCTCCTTGGAGATTGCCTGGTAAGTTTTTATTGTTAGTTTTTATTGGAAAGGGTGTATAAAATATTAAAACCATTTTATTATTTTTTTAGTCTTCTTTGAACGTTTCGCTGGTCGTAGTGCTCTTTTGGACTATGCTGCTGAACATAAGATTCATGTTGCTCAAACTAAGGCTAAGCCTTGGTCCACTGATGAGAACTTGTTCCATATCTCCTACGAAGCTGGTATTCTCGAAGATCCTAACGTTACCCCTCCCAAGGAAATGTGGAAGCTCACTGTTGATCCTGAGGATGCTCCCAACACTCCTGAACGTATTACCATCACTTTCGAACACGGTATCCCTGTCAAGGTTGTTAACCACAACGATGGTCAAGTCGAAACTGAAGCTGTCAAGCTCTTTACTTACTTGAACACAGTTGCTCGTCGTAACGGTGTTGGTCGTATTGATATTGTTGAATCTCGTTTCATCGGTGTCAAGTCTCGTGGTTGTTATGAAACCCCCGGTGGTACCATTTTGCGTACTGCTCATATGGACCTTGAAGGTTTAACTATGGACGGTCAATTGCGTGCTCTTCGTGATCAAAACATTACTGTTCCTTACGGTAAGGCTCTTTATAATGGTCAATATTTCTCTCCCGAATGTGAGTACTTGACTCAATCTATCGAGTTCACTCAACGTAACGTCTCTGGTGATGTCAAGTTGAAGCTTTATAAGGGTAACACCATTGTTGAAGGCCGTTCTGCTGTTGGCCCTGGTGCCAAGCTCTATGATATGCAAGAGTCTTCTATGGATGAGCAAGGTGGTTATAACCCAGTTGATGCTGATGGTTTCATCAAGGTTCATTCTATCCGTCTCAGAAAATGGACTCCTCAGCAATAAATCAAATAACTTTTTGATTTGCTTTTTTTTGTTACATAAAACCCTTATAACCCGTACATAAATAAAAATTCTAAATTTTTTTAAATCTCCATTTTTTTTTTTTGTTTCTTATCAACCCCACACACAACTCATCGCTTGTTATAAAATCTAGCCTGATTTAGTAAATCTATCATAGCATGTACTACCATTTCTCTAAACGTGGCCATATTCTTATATAATCACACTGCGCTCTCTAAACAATTTACTTGTAAGGGTAAAAAGATATATTTTTAATCAGTTCGAAAAAGTTATGTAAAAATGCCTCTAAAATCTCTTGTAAGGCATTTTAGTGTCACCGCATTGTTTTAAACCAAAACACCAAATAAAAACCGCAACAAAAATATACATAGTTATCTGATCTTTTGTGGGCGCCTCTCTTTTTTACTAGCGGGAAAAAAAAACACGCTCTACTATCAAATTAGCATATATAAACGTTTTACCGACAATTGTATTACGCACTCGGCTGAACATTTAATAGCTATCCATTTTTTCTTTTTTTATAAAAAACATATAATAAAAATAAGAATAAAAAATAGTTACTACATACGTTCTTATAAAACAATTAAATATTTACTTTGCAAGTGTTTACTATTAATTGGTCTTATGACGAATTGTACTCGCTTTTTTTTTTTCTCTCGGATAATGGTTTAGTCAATTGCCCGTTATAACAGGGTCCTTTTTTTTTAAAAAAAAAAAAAAGATATCATAATCCATTACACAAGGAAACCCTAAATACATATATATAATACAATAAGTACGCATTTATAATATATATAATATATGCGTATACGCGTAAAGATATTAAGAACGAGTAACAGCGTCGTTTTTGAATCGTTTCTCTCTCTATTTTTTTTTTTTTTTTTGGCCCTGGAAGGTTACAGTAAAGACCCCCGCTAGTTTTTTTTTTTTTAAGGTAGGACTTGGGTTTTTTTTTTTTTTTATATAATATTTTTTTTTTAAAACTCCCAATTTTGTCCCTCTTCTTCCCATTATTTTATTTTTTGTATAATGTTCTTGTCTCGTACATCTTCTGCTGCACTCAAGGCTTCCGCTTGGTCTTCCATCAAGGTAAAAAAAAAACATAAGAGAGACAATAACAATTATGTAGATATACTTACCCTTAAATAATATTGTAGACCAACGCTGTTCGTTCCATCACTACTGCTTCTCCCAGTATTACACAAGCCTTTAACGCATCCAAGAATGAGAACGTAAGTTTTTTTTTAAAAAAAAAGAGAGAGAAATAGAATAAGCCAGAAATAAACAAAGAGAGAGAGAGAGAGAGCGAAGCGTTTTAACATAATTATATATATATAGGGTAACTACCTTGTTACTTTAATTCCTGGTGATGGTATTGGTCCCGAGATCTCTCGTTCCGTCAAGGATATCTTTGCTGCTGCAAAGACACCTATTGAGTGGGAGGAAGTTGATGTCACACCTATTATTAAGGACGGTAAGACTGCCATTCCTGACGAAGCTATGTACAGTGTTCGTAAGAGTACTGTTGCTCTCAAGGGTCCTCTTGCTACTCCCATTGGTAAGGGTCACGTTTCTCTTAACTTGACTCTTCGTCGTACTTTCAACTTGTACGCTAACGTTCGTCCTTGTCGTTCCATCAACGGTTATGAGACTCCTTATGAGAACGTCGATACCGTTCTTATTCGTGAGAACACTGAAGGTGAATACTCTGGTATTGAGCACGAGGTATGCAAACAAATATAAATACATAAAAAAAGGTTTCTAATATATTTTTTTTCTTTTAAAAAAAGGTTGTTGACGGTGTCGTTCAATCTATCAAGTTGATTACCCGTGAAGCTTCTGAACGTGTTGCTCGTTATGCTTTCAGTTATGCTGAAGCTATTGGTCGTGACCGTGTCACTGCCGTTCACAAGGCCAACATTATGTAAGTTTATTGTTATTATTTTAATTTCCCTTGCCCCTGTACTCAATTTTTTTTTTTTTTTAATTTTTTTTTAATTTTTTATATATTTTTTTTTTATTATTTTATTTTAAAAAAATATATAGGAAATTGGCTGATGGTCTTTTCTTACAAGTTTGTAAGGAAGTTTCCAAGGATTTCCCCAACATCAAGTTCAACGATGTTCTCTTGGATCGTGCTTGTCTCCACGTAAGAAAATGACTATTTTGTTGTATTTTTTTTTAATCATACTAATAACAAAATAATAACAGATCACCTCTGATCCTTCTCTCTACTCTGATACCGTCATGGTTATGCCCAACTTGTATGGTGATATCTTATCCGATTTGAGTGCTGGTTTAATCGGTGGTCTCGGTTTGACTCCTTCCGGTAACATTGGTCGTGATGCTTCCATCTTCGAAGCTGTCCACGGAACTGCTCCTGATATTGGTAAGTAACTTGTTCAAATGTATAGAATAAGAAACTAACAAATAATCAAATTATATAGCTGGCCAAGATAAGGCTAACAGTACCGCTTTACTCTTATCGTAAATATCTATTAATATATAATATAATATTATGTAATACTAATTTTTTTTTTTTTTAATTATTATAGCGGTATCATGATGTTGAAGCATATGAGACTTTATAAGGAAGCTGCCAACATTGAAAAGGCTGTTTTCGATACTCTTGCTGAGGGTAAGCACTTGACCGGTGATTTAGGAGGAAAGGCCACTCTTACCGAATACACCAACGCCGTTATCTCTAGATTGTAAAAATCTTTTTTTTTCATGCATTACCAAACATAGAACCCAAAAAAAAAAAAAAAAAAAAACTTCTCCAAAACGACATACAAATTTACAATGCAAAATAAATTATAAATTTATTTTTTTATATATATAATTTGTGTATTTTTTTTATTATAATCCAGATTTTCTAATTTTTTTAACCTTTTTCCCGCCCTTCTTTTGAAAATCCCGCCAACTATTTACACGCGTATCACGAGAAGCTTCCCATTGTTTAGCATCTTCTGCCTTTCTTTTTCTTTCATTTACAACTTCTTCTGCCTTTCTCTTTTCCGCTCCTTCAGCCTCCATTTCCTTCTTCATTTGTCTACGCTTACGTAATTCCATTTCAATCAAAATCTCCTTCATTTTTTCCTTGACTTGAGATTGACCTTTAGGTGTTTGTAAGTAAGGGTATTCTTTTTCATCCACCACTGTGATAGAATCCAATGAGGCCTTTAATCGGGGTCCATCGGCATCGGTTGTCATGGTAGGAGCATTCACAACCACCTCTGTCTTTACTTTATGTCCATTTTCACGTAATACTTCCACACGAGCTTCTTCTATAACAGTCAATAAAAACTTGAGTCTGGCTTCATCATTTAATTCCGATTCGGCCTTTTTTAAAATGGCAAACGCATCTTGCGCATGATCATGCTTTACTTTATCTGGATGAATCATTAAACTCTTTTTACGGTAAGCGACCTTTATTGCCTTTGGATCAGGTTTGTTGTATGGAAGTTCAAGGATACCAAAAGGGTCAAGTTTAAAGCACCCTAATACTCTTTCAATTTCTACATGCTTTTCTGTTGCGGAAAAGTATTTATCTAAATCTTGTTCTGTTGACATGTTGGGTGCAGTATAAAAAAAGAAACAAAAACAAAAAAAATATATCTCGAGGGCTTAAATTTTATTTTAACATGACTGCTGGTAAGGGGCACTGTTGCGGATAATTATACATCCGTAAGTAAAATGTTTACTTTTTAATAAGCGTTTACAGATATAGTATTTTTTTATATAGAATAGTTTTACATATACTATCCATTTTCATACTGAATAGTATCAATATTCCAGATCCCAAAAAGGAAATAAAAAATGTTAGCTTTAAAATTTAAATTCTTTAAAATATTTCTACTTTACCCGAAGTATTCAAACCGCTTTAAAGCGTGTATTTTTCAAGTGACCAGGCGAAAAAGATATATATTGTTAACATTTAGAAAAAGGAAGAAAGTTTTGTTTAAATTTTTTTTTTTTGTCCAGTAGGAACCATTCCGATTATCAAGAGCATCATAAGTATAACAAGGAAGCCTCTTACGTTCTTCTTCTTTGCGATGTTTTTTTCGTTTTCTTTTACCCATTTTTAGCAGAAGGAGAACAGTGGAGGAAAGAAAAAAGAAAACAAGCTGATAGCTTTTTATAAACATTTTTTTTATCAACTGCTGAAAATACGGATAATATATCAAAATAACACGTCCAAGTTATTATTTATCATTTTATCTATCTCTGAGTTGTATCTATAAGCAAATGTACCCTTTCCGAGGGAGGTACAAAGTAGTTCAGTATTGCTAATGTGTGTTCTTTAATAAAACACTATGGCTAAATACCTTTAATTTCTTCTTTTATGGCAATGTAATTAAACAACATACAACACCAAGGCTTTTTTAACCCAGTTTGCTCTCATCAGTTTTTTTTTTAACAAAAACCCCCGTGGAAAAACTGGATCTGATGGGATAAAAAAAAAAGTTACTCTTACAGATAACGAGATTTATTGTATTAAACAAAAAAAACACTTCTTTTTACAACTTTAAAATACAACAGTGGTGAATAAATTATACGTAAAAATAAAACAATAATATAAGGAATAAATTATGAGTTCAGTTTATTATAAAGTACAAAAAAAAACAATATAGCTTATTACATATAGAACAAAAACAATTAAACTGTCTTATAATATAAGGAAAGAAGTGATATATAAATTAAAAATGATAGATACACATATAAATAAACGTTCTCACCATGTTTTAAAAGCATGGGTGTAACGCTCTTAAAATCATCAGCTTCAGCTTATAAGAATTCTCTGTTACAGGTAGCTATCTGATATTGCTATTCACCGCGTTCAATGGTGGAACTCGTGTCTCCAAAATACCTTAGGTATTTTAAAAAGTATTTTATTTTAAACACTGAAAATTATGAATATTTTTTCTGTCTCAAGCAGAGTTGGAGACCACTGGTCCACTTTTATTCGCATACTGTACAAGAAACTAATAAAGTGTAATTTGAAAAAAAAAAAAGTCAAATTATATGATTAGTTTTTTTTTTAAAAAAAAAATAAGAAAAAAAAAATATATAGAGGTTTCATAAGAAGAAAAATAAAATAAGAGGGGATAGAAGGGGATGGTCATATATTAATTGACATAAAAAAACAAAGGGGGGGTATTTCCAAATTATCCATTTACTTTAACGGAACCAAGAAGTACGTTTTTGGTTCTTTTCAGGTAATTTGTCATCTTGCAAGCTAATAATAATATTTATGAATGTGAATATAAACAATAAAATGTATATTAGTTTTTAATTTTTACCTGTCAGTAGCAGCTCCTCCACCTCTTAAAGGTTTAGCAATTCTGTTAAAGTTCAACATGGAACCACCTTGAGATTTGTGAGTACGAGCTTGTTCTAAACGGTCTCTGACAGCTTGAAGTTGATTCTCGAACCTATTTTTTAAAATAAATCATTATTATCACAAGCATAAAAAAGTAGTAAACAAAATCAAAAACTTTTACTTTTCATTTTGAATCAGCAACTTGTTTTGGGCTTCTTTTAACAAGAATTCCAAATTCTGAATGCGTTCATTTCTAGCAGCCAATTTACGATCTGATAAAGCAGCTTCTTTTTTAAGATGGGAATTTTGCTCAACCAGCTAAATAAATAAACAAGTGAATACACTGAAATAAACAAAATCAAAAAAAAAAAAAAAAAAAAAAAATTACTAACCTGCTTTTGTACGTTGGTTAATTGATCTAGATTTCTTTCCAAGAGTGACATCTTCTTTTGTTGAGCTTTACTACTGGTTGCCTTTAATAAATTATTTTGTTGAATTCTAGTCTCGTCCAATTGGAACTCCAATTCAACCACCTTTTCACAACGACTTTGAAGATCACGCATCAAAACCTTCTTCATTGTTTCAAAATCTGCCAATTCCTGAGCCATGGATTTACGCATCTTTTCTAATTCCTTTTCTTTTTGTTCTACAGCTTCTTTAGTATCAGCAACAACAGGCTGAGCCTTCATCTTTAAAAGTTTTTCTTTTGTCTCTTCAAGTGCCTTCATCACGTCCATCAATCTATTCTCTTCTTTGGCCTTTTTCTCCATATCAGATTTAAGCGATTCAATTTCCTTTTGTAATACTTGGCTCTTCATAATAAACTGGCTTTCCAATTTAGTCTTTAAATCAGCAATAGAATCGGCAATATCACTGGTTTGTTTTACATCCATTTCTTCCATAGCAATAGTTTTATCTAATAATTCTTCATAATCTACTTCAAGGTTGGCAAATCGGATTTCAAGGTCATCACGTTTCACTACAAGTGAGTCTCTTTCTTGTTCAAGGTTATCAACCGTGACCTTGTGTTGTTCAATCATAGCCTTTGTTGCTTGTAATTCTTGACGTAACTTTTGAATAGCTTCAGGCGTAATATCTTGAACATTTAATAGATCTGATTCAATTTCCTTTTCCTTTTCTTGAGCATGTTCAACAACAGTTTCAGCGACCTTTAACTCTTCTGTATTCTTTGCTTCAGCCAGTTGCAATCTTTCCAACGTAGCCTTTAACTCGTCCAATTCAGCAGTGTATTCCAAATTAGCTTCCTTTAAAGAATCAATATTGATTTCACCTTCCTTCTTCTCATAAAACTCCTTTTCCAACTGAACCTGAGCCTCGCTTAATTCAGAAGACAAGGCCTTATTGTTATTTCCGCACGTCTTTTCTTGATCTTTTAATTCTTCCAACATTTCTTGAATTTCATTGATTTGTTTTTCACGGTTAGATAAAGCTGCTACTTGTTCATCGATCTGCTCCAATAAATCTTGTTCACGCTTCATGAATTCGTCTTTTTCGTCTTTACCAAGCACCATGGCAGGAGTAGAAGGTCTAGATGCATCATCATCCGATGTTGACAGCTTAAATGCAGGAGCAGGTGTTTGAGGAGGCGTCATAGGCGCATCACCTCCACTTGCCACTTTTTGTTTACCATTAGGTGATGCCCAACTTGTTTCAGATACTTTTTTACCCGATCGCCATACACCAATTTCGTTTTCTAATGCTGCAATATATGCTTTAAAAGAAACTGCGTCTCCCTTCACTCGCTTCAACAACGCCTTTAATTCAGCAGGTGATAAATCTGCATTGACCTTGGCCTTATTCTTAATCGTCTTTGCTCGCGCACCAAAACGTAACGTAGAAATCGATTCTGCTTCATTATAAGAAGAAGGAGAAGAGTTGATGATAAGTGTAGTACGAGAATTACCACCTAAAGATTCTTGCAAAATACGAGTCAACTTTGAATCTCTGTAAGGAACATGGCTTGACTGGAGCAGATAAAAAATGAAGTAAATAAAATATAATTAAAAGGTTTTTTTTTTTTTTTTTTTTTTTTTTTTTTTTTTTTTTTTTTTTTACCTTGCCGTCAGTCAAGGAATTAATAACCATGCCTAAAGCAGTAAGAGATTTATTGATTTTTTTGGCTTCTTCTAATGTTTGACCAGAGGCACCCGTTTTGCCAACTTTTTCAGAACCTGCTAAATCGACCAAGTAAAGCTTACCACTCTTTGTGGCATTTGTATCTACATTTCTTTGTGTAATTGTAATCAGTACAATCGAATGACTTCTTGAACTTTCAGCATTCATATCTATGATTATGACAAATCAATATAAAAAAACCCCCTCCCTTATTATTGCACATGTATATATTAAACTTACTGGTACAAGCAACAACACGATTATCACCACCAATTCTCATAACATCATATACTTGATCAGTATCAGATACATAAATCTCACTAATTCCCTTAACATATACGCCTTTGGTTTTATCTTCGTGAATAGGTAAATTATCATTTTTAGCTACATGACATATGATATATATATAAAAAAAAAAAAAAAAAAAAAGTAAGTAAATATAAATAATAAACAATTTATTTATACTTACGAACTAAAAGATCTTTTACTTTTTCCATATAAATTTCCATATAAGCTACCTTGACAGTAAATTCCATATTCTCTGGTGTACTTGCAATGCTTTCAAAGATTTGTTCAATAATACGAGGGATGATACCCTTATTTTCTTCGTCGTCAATACTAGAACCCATCATGGTGAAAGTTTTACCGGAACCCGTTTGACCGTAAGCGAATACGGTACCATTATAACCAGCAACCACATCTTTTTTGTTGTTAGTTTCTTTACTCTTTTTTTTTTATTTCTTTATTTATTTACCATCAACAATAGACTTGATAGAGTATTCAAACACTTCCTTTTGTTTTGTATCGGATCCAAAGCATTTATCAAATGAAAATGAATTTGTATCTTTTCCCTACACACAATTTATGAGTTCAAAAAAAAAAAAAAAAAAAAATCAGGCACAAAAAAAAAAAAAGGGTACCTTTAACGAAACCCCAGTTCCATCTTCGGATATTTCAATGATAGGTACACCACCTTCCCTTATTTCCATTTTATTTTGAGGTCGAAAACGACAAACTACTTTAATATTATTGCCTGACATATTTTTTTAAATAAAGAATTCTATTTTGATTTAAATAAAAAAAGGATGATGTTCACAAGATGACAATAACCCAAGAGATGTATATTTGCTGTTGCTTTAAAAAAAAAACAAAAGAGAAAGAAAAAAAAAAAAAAAGGTAAAAAAAATAAAGAGAAAAGAGAAAAGAGAAAAGAGATAGAAATAAGAAATCAACAATTTGAGTGTAACAAAAAAAAAAAAAAAAAAAAAAAAAACTCATGACGTCGAATATATTGTGTTATATCGGATTTAAATTATATTTATGATTATTGAATGAAAATGCTATGGAAACGTTCAAATTCAGCTGCACTAGTAAGGTCTATACAGCGACGACCAGTCGTATTGGTATTGGAAGTGTTGGGTAATAATCTTGGTATTTTAACTATACCAAGTGGTTGATGAATCTTATTTGATTTATATATTAGTACACTTGTTTAAATACAAAAAAAAAAAAAAAAAAACATTACCTTTTCATTGTTGTTTGGATTCAATAAGGTGGTTGTAATTCCAAGATCATCCACCTTACGTCTCAGCTGTACACTACGTTGCTTGAGTGTATACAATACAGATTGTTGTGTTTGATATTGATAATCAGGTGATTTCTTGTTACTATTCCATGAATTCAGTGTAGGTTTTACAAGCTGAACAACTCTAGGTGATGCACTGGCAACACGCATATCTTTGACTAATGCACGTGTCTCTCGAGCAACCGAACGTAATTCTTCTGTTTTACCACCACCGTTTGCTTTACTTGTCAACACCGTACTCAAGTCTAAACTTCTTATAAAATCAGCACTCTTTAGTTGAGCATTCTCTGCTCTCAAGTAACGAATCGATGCCTTAAGCGTATCCATTTGGCTGGTCATTTCATAATAATTACCAGCCATCTCTTGTACAGTAGCAGAAGAAGAAGAATTATCATCTTCTCCTTCAATCGTTAAATCAAAGTTAGCTTTTCTTAAAATAGACTGTCTCTTTTCTTCTCTCTTGTTTGCTTCCTTCTTTAAAGAATTGTTTTCTTGCTCTAATAAATCATATTCGCTTTGAAGATTTTCAACTGCTTCTGCATACATTTGTTCTTGATTGGATGATTTGTCCAGTGCTTCTTCCAAGGATTTAATATGCTCAACTTCCTTTTTAGCTGTCTCCATTCGCTTTTCAAGTAAACTGACTTTAACATCTGATTCTTGAAGTGCTTGATCCTAAATAAATGATATGAATACTATTTTTTTTTTTTTTTTTTTTTTTTTTTTTTTGGTTTATGTTTACCTTTAATCGAACATCCTTGATCAACTTTATAATTTCTTCATTATGTTGTTGCAACTTATGCTCCAACTCATGATTAATAACAACTTCTGCTTTAATATCAGAAGCACGTTGAATCCACGGTGCTACCTTGGTTGTAACTACACGAAAAAAAAAAAAAAAAAAAAAAGTTAGTTTCAAGAAGAAAAAAAAAAATACATTTCTACTTTTACTTTTATCCAACTTATCATCACGTTCAATTTGTGCATGAGTTGTTTCCAACTCGTTTGATAAAGTCTTTAATGTTCTTAAAGCGCTTTCCCACATGGAACTGTCAGCCATTTCAAATAATTCATCTGCCTTCTTACTAATAATCTTCTGAATAGCAGATAATTCAATTTCTTCATGGCTACCTCGTTTTGTATCGACATAGGTAGTAATTTCCTTACATGTCTATATACACCCTAATGATTAATATACCATACCTTACTTTAGCCGATGATTATTATACGTTACCTCAAAACAGAATCGACATAACTTAGTACTAATAGCATATAACATCTTAAAACGATGTAAATGTTCAGTTTTGAGTGTCATGGCTTCTTCAAACATATCTTCCAACTGACGCATCAATTTCTTTGCCGTGATTTTACTATTCTTGGCCTGAGCAACCAAACGTCCCAAGGGTTCCAAATAATCCTGATCCATCTGCTCCGTTCCTTCCAAGATCATCATGCCTTCTGTACGTACCGCATTGTTTAAGGATTGTTTAACAAACGTCAATATAACAATCATACGGTCCGAGTTCAAATCAAGCGCCTTGGTCAACCCAAAGAACTGATCTGCGTTACTCTTTTCTTGCTGACTCAAGTGGTTTTCTTCCAAATGTTCAATTTGAGCAATCACTCTTTGAAGTTCAGACAAGCATTGGCTTTCGTTGACTTGGTCCGTTCTGAACAGCTCGACAATAGCGTTCATTCTTCGTTCGACGCCGATTAAATCAAGGTACACTTTACCCATCTTGGTAAATGTATCCGGGTCGCTGTTCTTGATATGTGTTTGGAATCGAGTCGCAAGAGAGCTCAACCACCCAGCCCGTTGTTTCATTTCACAAATGGTAACTAAACTCTCCGTGACATTATCCATAATCTTTTCGCTGATAGGATACGTTTGTTCCAAATGCTTCACGATCAACCCAGCCTTAAACTCCAATCGTTTAAACAGCAACAAGCAAGAGATAGGGTCGTTTTCGGTCTTGAAGAAGGATTCGGGTAAATAAGGTTGAATCATATTAAGACGATCATTGGCCTGCGACGCCTCCAATTTACGCAACTCGATATCGATCGCCTTCGCTTGTGCCTTCATCACCGTTGTCTGCAGTTGGAAATTAAGAGACATCATCGCCTGAGACTGACTACTCAAACTAATCTTTTCTGACTGCTCGTTCTTTTCCTTATGCTTGAACTCTTGCAAATCATTCTGCAGCAACGTCACCAGCTCTCTAAACTGACCAATGGTCGTTTCATAATCTGCTGTTGTCTCTTCATTTGCTCTTAACCTATCCAACTGTTCTCTTAACAGCATATCACGATGATCGATCTCTGCTTGCAACTGCTTCTCGGTCTCCATATGGTTTTCTTCCAACTCGTCCGCGAGCTCCTTTAGGGCCTCTAAATCATCAACAGTGGCGCTTAATTCGTCGAGTTTCTCGGTCAGGTTCAAGTTCTTTTCTGTGAGCTGGTCCACGAGGTCTTCAGCGCCAAGTGCGTCGTCCAGCTGCATCTTCAAGTCCTCGACCAACAGATCCGTCACGTCTAATTTTTCCTTGGTTTTTTCATAGTGAAGTTTGATTTCTTCTAATTCATAATTTTCTTGTTCTAAAGTCCTGATCTTGTAATTTAATTCGTTTTCTTGTTCTGTAGCAGCGTCTCTCAATCTACAAAAGAAGGTTAAATAATCTAGTTACTCATCACTTTGTTTTATATATATATATATATATATTTACCTTAGCAAAGCCTCCTTTAATCTTTCGTTATGTCTTTCCAGCTGAGTGATCTCCAACGGAGTTCTTTCCTCGCTGCTCTCCATATTGATCTCTGGCGGTTTGTTCAAGATATCCGCCTCCTTTTTCAAGATATCCAGGTCCACGCTAATTTCCTCGATCCGGTCCTTGAGCATACTGGTCTCCTGCTGCAAATTCTCTGCACGTTCCTCCGCTACTTCTTTATCTAGCGTCAACATCTCCATGGACTCTAGCAATTCATTGTATTTCGACTCAAACGATTCCTTTTCGCTACTGGTCTCTTTCAGCTCTCTTCTCGTGTCTCTGACATCCTTTTGAAGATCTGCAATTTTATCTTGCAGTTTATTCCGAAGTGTCAAAAACTGTTCTGCCTCTTCCTTGACTTTCTCATGTTCTCTGAATCTCTCTCGGTCTTCGTGTCTCTTGTTTTCAATAATCTTGAGTTTGAACCGAAGTTCTTCGTAGTCTTTAAGAGGTACCGTTTGGTCTAATTTGCTGACCGGTTTCGAAGAAGCCAAGGTACCATAGACTGGTTTTTCTTTTACGGCTTCTTCTCTTACTGGTTCTTCTTTTTCTTCTTCTTCTTCTTCTTCACTCTCCTCTTCTTCTTCTTCTTCTTCTTCTTCTTCTTCTTCTTCGTCATCGCCATCTTTATCTAAAGAAACAGGACTAGCTACCAGCATGGACGAATTAGCGTTTGTATTATTCTGACACAAATCATCAAACGCTTCCTGTCTTCTTCTTTCTTCCTCTTCATTATTATCTGGCGTCGAAGGCGCCGTGAACGGTTGTCTTGTTCTCAATACAGATACCGGGGACTGATTTCCACCTTGCGTATTGGACCTGGGTCTTCTCAAGATACCCGAGGCAATCGTAGGCGTAGTTTGTTGTTGCTTTGGTGGAATGATAGATTTTCTTCTATTGGTATTGATAGGAGCAACGGAACTTTTACTAGATACAGGCGTACCAGTACGACTTGTATTATTAGTAGATTGCAAAAGAGACGTCGGTCTCTTTTGAGTAGAAGCAACCGGTGGAGAAACGATCGATTTTCTTCTTTGTGGTGGCGGAGAAGCAGATACAACTGATTTTCGTCTTTGTAATGAAGCAGTAGCTGGAGGGGCAACAATCGACTTTCTTCTTTGTTGTAATGTAGGTGGCGGTGGCGGCGCAACAATGGATTTTCTTCGTTGTTGTAAAGGAACTGCAGTAGGAGCAATGGATTTTCTTCTTTGTGGTGGGGGTAGGGTTGGAGAAGAAGGTGATGACGGTGCAACCATTGATTTTCTTTGAAGCGATAATCTATTACTACTATTTGGCTATGATAATATAAATAAATACACACAAAAAAAAAAAAAAATTAATTCAAGAACTTACTACTTCAAGTTTTATACTGGCAGGTCGAACAAAAACACCATGATTATTCTTACAATCAAAATATCTTTTGCCTTGAACAACACCACTGTTTTTACCAGTTGGTTCATCTAATTCTACACCCACCCATTTTCCTGTCTGAAAACTTGTGTTGCCGATAAACCGAACTGTGCCTGAAAGTTCGTTATTGACAAGTACTTTAGATCCAACAGTACATTCATCACTTTGATTAACTGACATTCGTTTATTGTTGATGGACATGATGAATCGAGATGATGGAACTCAATTGGGAAGTTTTTTTTTTTTTTTTAACCTTGTCTATCTTTTTTCTTTTTTTTTTTAATATTTGAAAAAAAAAACAAGTTTTTCCCCCTCTTTTTTTTTTTTTTGTGCTTTGTAAAAGA
Organism: Thamnidium elegans; assembly: GCA_025201345.1. Lineage (NCBI taxonomy): Eukaryota > Fungi > Mucoromycota > Mucoromycetes > Mucorales > Mucoraceae > Thamnidium > Thamnidium elegans. The sequence continues at coordinate 483,121 of JAIXMG010000012.1, read as the reverse complement.
ATTTCTTTTTTTCTTTTCCCTTGTTTGTTTTTTTTATAAAAAAAAACTATTTTTTATATAAGATAAAAAAGAAAAAAAAAAAAAAAAAAAAGAAAGTAAAAAAGAAAAAAGGACCTTACATTTTAAAAATCAGTTTTTACAAAGTTATATATTTTTTTTTTTTTGAGCGGGTATTTATTTATATTCGTTGTAACACAAGCATTTTGTAATAAAAAAGAGAGAGTATGCACAAAACTAGTTAATTGCATATTATTTTCATTATGATAGAAAAGATGATTAGTATTTATATTAAAAAAAAAAAAATATACAAGTAAATATTTTCTTTTTATTTTTTGTAGCGTGCAAACGTAAGTAGATTGCCCTGTAAAACCAATATAAATAAATAACTAAATTCCCAATTAAGGAAAAATTAGAGGGAAAATGACACTTATTATTTATACATGTATAAAAAAAAAAGGAGAAAGGTGTTTGTGAAAAGAAAAGAAAGAGACAAGATAATTCAATAGATACAAAAAAAAAAAAAAAAAAACTACTTTTCATGGGAAAAGGGACAACTAGCACCATTGCGACACCCTTCAGCAGAAGCGAAAAAGTTACAAACTCGGTTACTAAAGTTACGATTGGGTCCACCACCACTACCACGATTTCTGTTGCCTCCTCTGTTCTTGGTAATTTTTGGTGGTGGTCGGCTATTATTGTTTCTATTTATATTTCCATACATTTGGGGTTGGTTGTAACTCATTGTTTGTGGCATTGTACCTGTATTACCAGCTGCCAAAAATGAAAGATTTTTTAATGACTGCATAATTCTGAAAAAAAATAATATTAGTATTGTAATATATACACACATATATATATATATATATATAGTTACCCCGGGTTGTTTCTAAGCATGGCTTCAACTGTATGGTTTGATATCTCGGGTTGTACAGAAGCTACTACAGGAGCTTGAATAACAGGAGCAGGAGGAGCACGATTGATTTGTGGTGATAATGAATAAGAAGTATCCATAGCAGCAGCAATAGCAGCAGCAGCACTTAATGTAGCAGGAGTAATCATTTTAGGATGAATCGTTTGAGGAATAGGAGTAGGTGCTACTATATTATTACTATTACTATTACTATTATTATTATTATTATTGTATGTTGGTTGGCTATTGACATCTTCTAATGGAATAATTCGTGTATCAATATTAGGATCGGGAAATTCGTCTGGCTCTCCAGGAGAAGATGGAATATGTTGTGCACTGGTATAAATAGCAGCAAGCACAGTCTTTTCTCGAGTATCTTGTGCTGCTGATTCAATAGTTCTTACGTGTTTAGGAATTATTAAACTAGGATTTTGTTCCGTATTAAAATTCAATTCCAATGGATGATACCAATCAACTGTAGGAATATTATAATAGGGTGTTTGCTCAGATTCATCATATACACTGAGCTCGTTTTCGTCATAGCCGTCCTATATGTATTATTGTTATTATTATATATATATATATCTATATGTGTATTTTTTTTTAACAAAAAAAAAAAAAAAAAAAAAAAAAAAAAAAAAAAAAAAAAAAAAAAAAAAAAAAAACTTACAAAGCTGGTCCACTCTTCAGGATTCTTTTCATATTCTCTAATTTCAACCAACTTTTCAGCAAATCGAACCGTCTTTTTGCTAGGAGAAGCTGATTTGACGACAGATGAATTACTTTCTTCTTTGACAGTTGTAGGATCAACGCTGTAAACCGGTCTAACGATTCTAAATCTCTTTGGTTCCGTGCTAACAGAAGGCGCAAAGAAATTCATATCTGCCATTGCCTTTGGTCTAGCAGGAGGTTCTTTTTGAATCGCCAATCGAACTTTCTTATGTTCTGTAGGTGGTGAAGTAGAAGAAGCTTCAAATTATGATTATTATGATTATTATTTTAGTAAAGAAAATTATATATAAAAAAGCAATATTGATTCGTTTTTTAAAATAAAATAAAAATGCCATACATCTTTCGGGGCTATCTCTCTTTCCACTCACTTGCCCTTGTTTCGTTTGTAACTCTTTCCACTCTTTGATCAGGTTGGTCGTTTCATCCGTAATTTGTTCATTGTTCTCCGAAATCGCAATCTTTTTAATGTTCTTGATAGCGTAACCTAAATCGTTATCTACTAAATTTGATAACTCAAAAGGTATATGTTTCAACAACTAACCCTCAAGATATTAGTTTTATTGGTCAATTATTATATGTATGTATGTGTTACCTTTAATATCTGTAAAAGCGCTTCCGGTTGCCATGGTTCTGTATTTTTAGCAATGACTTCTTTAAGTCTTTTAGCTAAAAACCGAGATTTTCCAATTCTACAAATACAATGAAATTATCAGCGATTTAAACAATCTATCACACGAAAAAAAAAAAAAAAAAAAAAAAAAAAAAAAAAAAACTTACTCTGTTAATAATGATTTATCTTTAGTTTTGAGAAAAATGTCCACATAGTTTATCGGAAAACTATCGACATTTTCAACTTGTTCTGAAAGCTTTTGATAATCTGTTAATGATGTAAGACCTACTTGTCAAATATATATATATAAGTAGATGTTTATTTGTTTCTTTTCTTCTCCCGTTTCATTACCATGCTCTCCTATAGACAATTCTAATAAATAAATAGGGATAATTAATCATAATGATTTGATGTCATTTTTTTTTTTTATCTTACTTGATATCCCACTGTTCACGTTCGCGCTTGTGGCTGCGTTAATTATAGTAAAGAAAATAAAGTTTATTAGACACAGGTATGCGTGATTTAAATATTGCTTTTTTTGTAAATCAAAATCTCAAATGATCTCCCCTCTCTCTATTCTTTTTCACAGACACAACTGCTTTCTTTTTTTTTTTTTTTTTTTTTATTAATATTTCATTTGTTGGTAAATCTTATTGGATTCATACACATATATAAAAATGTACATATATCACTGAGAAAAAAAAATCGAGATTGTATACTTTGATGGTTAGTAATTTTTTTTTTTCCTTCTTTCTTCTTCTTTTTTTTTTCAACGGTACTTCAAAACGTTAACACATTACTCAGTTACAAAAAAAAAACGTAAAAAAAAAAAAAAAATAGAAAGAGAAATAGAGAGAGAAGAGATATTCGTTCTTGTAGTCTTTTTTTTTTTCAGTGTAAAAAAAAAAAAAAAAAAAAAAAAAACGAGATTAATAGATGAACTAAAAAAAAAAAGGCTTACCATCTGCACCCTTTGGAATGGAATACATTTAAAGAGAAAGTATAATAATATATGTATATTTGTTTTTTTTTAAAAAAAAAGGTAATGTTGTTATACAATATTTTTTTTTCTAGGTTAGAGTGGAAAAAAAAAAGAGAGAGAAAAAGTAAACAAAAATTTTTTATAAGTATTCAAACCTACGACAAGAAAACAGTCACCTACGAAACGTCATGTGTTTGTCTCCATACACTGATATACGGACTGTGTTTTTATTTTTACCAAGTAAAATAAGTGTTGGTAAGAAAGGTTATAAATAAAAAAAAGGCTGGTATAAAATATAAAATAAGTTGAAGTTTGATGAAAATAGATAAAGTGAATAAAAGTGAACTACAGTATTTAAAAGTAAAATGAGAACGGAAGTGTTTCAGGAATAACAGAGAATATCACAAGCGAGAGAATAGAGATATAAATAAGCGAGTCACCATAAAACAACACTACTATTTAAGATACCTGGCTTGGGTGTGTCGAAAGTCATATTTTGATATTATTTTTTTAAAAAAAATACTATGCTATTTTCTTGAGTTGTGCGACACTCTTTTCTACTGTTTCTTGCAGCATCTTTTTGGCAAAACATGTACGAGAAAAAAAAAATTCTAGGATGTACCCTTGCGCTTGGTCAATAAAATATAGAAGATCAATTTAAATAGTTTCAGAAAGTGGTGTATCAAATACGGATGAGGTATATTATCCCAATTGATAGACCTACTGTATATATAGCTCATAAATATGTCCCACATGATTGTCAATGATGGCACTTCGCTTCTACTTTTCTGCTTTATTCGTTAATAACGAAAAAAAAACAGGCTTTTCATTTTGAAACCGGTTAGAAATTTGAAATGATTGGATTAAGCGACCGTTGCAAATTAAAAGATAAAATAGTTAGTAATTATATTATTTATAATAGCTAAAGGGCAATAAAGCAGTGTATTGATGATAATGATTCCAATCACATTACGTATACCAGACTAGACGTTCTTAACCAAAGCAGCTTTGTAAGTAAGCAACAAAAAAAAAGGCTTAGTAACCGCGCGGCACGTCGTCTTAGTAGCTAAGTTGGGTTTCCCTCATAGTATTTCATTGTACTCAAGTGAAGCAGATCTGTATCCGTACCAGGGGTGTTGAAAGTATAGCTAGTGAGAAGTGCGGATCGACTTATTTGATCATTAAGGCAGATCATTGAAACGTGGTTGGGAATTAATTTTTATTTCTGACTTGTACTACTCCCTTCTTTTTTTTTGCATGAATTGATTAAGTTTAAAGATAACTCACATGGAAAAAAAATACACTTATTCGGCACCATTAGAAACATATCCGTTATTTATAAGACTAAGTCGACTCTCCCGTTTCTTACCGTTAAACTTGAAGAGCTAAATCACATTGTAATTACAAAATTATTATATAATATCCCCTTCATTAATTTTCTTACACACTATGGCATTTTAGTTTTTTTTTTTTTTTTTTTTTTTTTGTCTAAAAGCCTTCAAACCAACTGAAATTAAACAAAGGTTTATGGTTAACATTTTTAGTACATGATACAACTACAGTGGCGGCTCTATTTAAGGGTGACCAAAATTTGGAAGGGAATCTACCCTTAAACCGAACAAAACTTTGTATCAAACTGAGATATACAGCTAAGAAGCTAACTGAGATATCACCGTTTCAAAAATCGCTCACTTAAGAAAACACTGCTAATTTTAGCAGCTATAAGAAATAATGGCCTTTAATTTATTAAAAAACAGAAAACGCGTTTCGGACCCAAGTTGTATAATACAAAATAGTTGTTTCGAATACATCTTTGATAAAAAACATTAAAAACGTACTTTTTTTTTGTTTTTTTTTTCGATTTTCATTTTTGGGGGTCAACCCCTTTTGTTTTTTGGCCAAAAATCACGGTTTTTTTGCGATTACTCCGGATCCAAGTTTTCTTTCTTTGTGAAAAAACAAGGATAATGACGTACTTGGTTAGACGCATCTAATCCATTTTAAAGCAAGTTTTTAATTCAAAAATGGAAAGAGTAATCACTGTTTAAAAATATTTTTTTTTTGGAAAAAATGACACGCGTTTTTTGTGTAACTATTTTTCTCGGTTTTTTCATTTACGTGGTTACGGAAAATGTATTTTTTTACTACTATTTTTAGTTATAGCAGCGATTATAGATCTTTAAAAACCCTTTATTGTTTACTTATAAATGAAAATGATACAGCCAAAACTGAGCGAGAAAACGCGCTTTAAAGAAAACGCTATTTTAAGTTCCGCTTAACTCGAATTTTAGTAAAAAAAAACGTCTTTAAACATTGATTACTCACTCAGTGTTTTTAGTAAAAATATATTTTTAGATGGATTAAATGCGTCGTAAAGAGCACTTTATTAGCATTGTTTTTTTCACAAAGAAAGGCAAAGCAGATTAGGAGTAATTGCGAAAAATCTGAGAAAAAAAATCGAAAAACAAAAGGGGTTGACACCCCAAAATGATCAAAAATGGCCAAAAATGAACAGCCGAAAAAAAGTAGAAAAAATCGAGAAAAATATAAAACAACAAGCGGTTTTCAATATTTTATGTTAAAGACAATGCCTTGAAGACTAACTTTCACTAAGTAACTTGGACAAAAGAACCATTTCCTGACTTTTAATTATACACAGAAACACCTTATTTTAAACACTAATAAAATTACTTTTTTTAGAAGTGGTGCCTGAATGTTCGTATAGAAACGAATGTTTTAAAAAGGATAACGGACGAACAATAATAGATTATAGTACTTTAAATAGTTCTTGAACTCTTCCAAATTACTGCATGAAAAATTATATTCTTTTTTTGCGAGAGTTCAAACATTAGAACCATTTCAAATTTGCGATTAAAAATTTTACTGTTGTCAATTAAATCTGTATATTCGGTAAAGTCTGTTCATGTAACTTACAAATTTTCTTTCCCTGCTTTCACATTAGCTGCAGTGACTATCTTTCTAGAGTATCTGTTAGCAGACCTAAAAATGCGATTAACCATGAAATTAGTTTACTTAAAAACGACGCCTGTCAAAAATTAGATGAAGAACCCGTTCCTGATTAAACATAAAAATGCGAAAAAAAAAAACTAGTAGTAAAAACGTTTTTACATGTGTATGTATTCAATAGAAAGTAAACAATAGCACATATTCTGAGATTCATTTAAGTATATGTTTTATCTCTCGCTCTCTCTTTAAAACCACGTAATTATACCGCATATGATAAAAGGAATAACACTCTTATAAACCCTTAGAGTGTAACACTTCTACCATGCTGTCATATACCAAAAATAGTCCTTTACATCCAAATAAAAATTAAGCTACCAATAGTAATTTAAGAATGCAGTAAACATTACTTACTCTACTCAGCTAGATCACAAAATTTGTTGTAGCGGGAAAATAATGCTGTAAGTTTTTTTTTTTTTTAAAAAAAAAAAAAAAAAACGGGCTTGTGCGAACTGGGAAAAGTAATATTAAGATTCCCGAAACTACTGTTAATTTCTCCAATTGGTCGCTGTCATTTCCCGGATCATAAATATATGTCCTTGTAAAGAAAAAAATCTCCGGGACTCATAAATAGATACTGTGAGTATAGATGAACAAATCTTAGCCCTACCTGCGACTGTATGTAAAACAACTCATAAGCGACAATAGTATTTGCAGGTATAGAGCGCACAAGCGAGAGAGTTTTTTTTTTCTTTTTTTCTTTTTTTTTTACTTTCCCGTATTATATTAAATTCTGCATAGCTTACAAATACAAGCAGTCCGTTCCACTTGCAACTAAAATATCCCGCCAAAAAAATAAAGTCAGTACGGATATTCTTTTATTTCCATAATATTTATCGCATGTTACGTTAGTATTACCCGTAGATGGTATTTACCAACGTCCTCCCAGAAACTTTCGCATATACTGATGTTTAATTCAAGTAGATATTAAAAGCCCTAAAAAAAAAACCAGTTAAAAAGTATTTGCCGTGATATAGTGCATCATATATAAAAGTTTGGATTAAGTAAAAGCAAGTGTTAATATCGTAGCATAATATTTTAGTTAAAGATATTTCTATTATTCACATGTGCACTTAGTCGGCTAAAGAAACATATTAACTCGAGTTTTTAGTCTTTTCACGTAAAAGTAACATTAAATAGAGACTGCAGAACTTTTTAAAACAATTCAAAGGAACTACCAAACTTATTTATTTTATACCTTTTTTTTTTAAAAAAAAAAAAAAAGCAAAACGGTTATAGGATGTATTTACTTTTGTATTTGCTATTGGAATATTAAAACACGATAAAATTATTTTTAATTTGATAGCGGTATACAAATGGAGTTTCTATAAGGTTTGGGATAATTCACAATAAGTTTGTCATTAAAAGGAGAGGACTCCAGAGCGATCAGGGTCTTCATATATCTAGCACATAGTCATTTCATTACTGCAGCCACCGCCATTTATTCTTTTCATCATTCAGCGTGGTAGTAACGACTCAAATTACCCTACAGCTTAGTACAGCTATAAAACTGATCAACAGATTACGTGATTTTCATTGACTTTTGGCAATCAAGAACAGCATGCTGATTACTTTTGTATTAAAATTTGTAATTAGTTAGCGTAGTCTATAATGTGACAGGGAACTAAAGTTACGCTTAGAAAAAAAGTAACTATTTAATCAAATGTATCAATCTGATATTTAACAACATATGCTTAAAAAATAAACGAACTGGTTTAGCTCAAATTTAACTGCAGTAATGGCCACTGATCCTAAAAAAAAAAGAGGAAAATGGATTGGAAATGAGAAACCTCGTATAAATATGATATATAGCTTCGAGTTGGGAGCCTTGGCGTAGAATATTCTATTAAAAATGATACACGATTGATACTTATATAGGATCATCCACGCAGATGCGGAGCTAACCAGTACTTGAGATTAGTAACCATCCAAAAAAAAAAAAAAAAAAAAAAGAGATATGAAGTAGAAAACCATGGGAAAAAAATACAAAATAAATATACCCACAGAATAGGAGAAATGACATATGAACTATTTTATTTTGGTTTAGGTTTAAAAAAGAAAGAATAAAATGTTGAATGAAACTTTTTCATAAGTAGAAATATAATGATATTATGAAACTTGCCCTGTCATTCTTTAGAGACCGAGACAGAGAGAAAGTTTAGGAAGGGAATATGAGTTATATATACATACGATTTATCCAAATTATCTATTGTCATCTAGTTTTTAAATACTCAAGGAGAGTATGCACTATCTTGTTACCAGAAAGAAAACCTCATATTTTGTGCTCGAGTACCTCCTCCAATTCTAGTGGAATTTATCTGATACTTGAGCTTATTATTTAGAAACAAAAATATATAATAGATACTATGATTCTATTACCTACCTTATCCCTATAAGGACTTTGCTAGAAAGTTAGTTCTATAATATTAGTTTTTTTTGCTGACTTTTAATACATAAAAAAAAAGAAGACATCTTCTTATTTTGATGTCTAAATAATAAAAGAGGTATTCTTTTTTTTATTATTATTATTATTTAATTCTTGTAGTATTTTGTATCTATTTTTTGAATATGATAAAATTTTATTGTGTTAACCATTTTTAAGCTTACGTCCATAATTTTGTGAAACACTGTAAGTTGAAAAAATTTAAAGTTTGGGGAAAAATTGGACCCATACAATTTTTCCCGTTTTCATTTTACCCCGCTTTTGAAAATAAATTATTCAGCCTCCTTCCCATTTTCCCACTCATTTTCGCACCCTCGACTCCAAAAGTAGGGACCCAAGGGTCCATTTAAAATATTATTTGTAAGTTACACTACACCAATTTTTTTCTTACTAATACCTTTTATATGACTCTTTTTGATCTGTTGAGTCGCGCTTTTATTTATTATGTTGGCATTTTTAATGAAAAAATGTAGTTTTTCTATTTAAAATACTTTTCTCTGTAAATAATAGATTACAGGTGCAAATTTTTTTTTTCTATCAATATAGTGTGAGAAGTAAAAAAAAAAGCTTCATGTCCTATAAAACCCGAAAGTTTCCGTTAGGCATCAAAGGGGGGAGGGCTGCTTATCAAAGCTCGTTTCGAACAATAGGTTGGGAAAATATGTGTTAATTGGCTGGACCCAGTTTTATTTCCCATAGCACTCCAATTTTTTTCTATTTTGGTCATTTTGGTCTCACTCTATTGATTACTTTTACAAACCTTCTTTTGGCCTTTTTTTACTTTTTGTGCAAATATTTACCCTTTCATCCCTACTTCTGAGACGATGGGTATTTTTTTCCTTGTATTCCTGGGGAAAAAAAGGGGGTTATACTGTATATATATAAAAAAAACTGTATTATATTTAAACCAATAGACAACAATGCCTTTCTTAATTCATCGGTATACCGAAAAGAATAATAAGTAGCACCAAGCCTATAGTACACGTATATAGCTCACATCATTTATATTGATAAAGCTCGTGATACTATCGTTTTATCATTAAATTTATCCTCTTATTAACGAATCTATTTGGAAAACAATAAAAAAAAATCGCCTGACACTATAATTTTTCTTTGCTAAGCTTGTGTCTCATTATTGCTTTCTCATCATTAAGATACACAGCATATGCTAGTTATTCGGCATGCATGTATTTTTTAACGGGACTCCCTTGGTATCTTCATACAATGTGTTACTTTACAGTATCTTATTTGTTTGTCTGTTTAACATAAGTGAGAAAAAAAAAAAAAGTAACTATTCTCGTGCACTCAAATCATTGGTTCCATCACCCCACCTAAATTAAGACCCTTTGATCCCTATTTTTTCTCTCGCTTTTCTCCATTGGTTCCTTTTCCATTCGGTACAAGAAAGTCACATCTCCTTTTTGTAATAGAGTTATAATTTTCAATGTCAAAGTAAAAAACCCCTTTGAGATTTTACAGTTGTTGGTCCAAAGTGAAGTTTCATACATACGTTCTATAGTATATAATTTATTATACAGTGCATTGATCTAACGAAATAATACAATACTAATATAAAAACTAGAAACATGTTTCAGCATCTGAGGTTAAATAGTGATGGAACATAATTATGTTTAAAAAGTGATTTATTTCTGTGATAGAAAGTAAAAGGTATATTTTATTTTAAACTACTGTAAAAAAGAGAGTTACCTAGTATCCTATGCGTATAGAATATTAACATAAATCTTGACGCGTAAACTGTTCCAAAAAAAAAAAAAAAAAAAAAAAAAAAAAACGTGGCATTTAAATACTCGACCAAATTTGTCAAATCCTTATCATAATTATTTATTTTGAGCAGGTGGAACATTAAGAAAACCTCGCTCTCGTAATAGTAGCATTGACCCAATTTTAAATTATGTAATTATTATAACATTATCGATCTCTGACAGCCAGCAATTCATTACATAATTTAAAGCGTGGGTTGGGGGAGTAACCTTAATTTATTATTAGACAAGATAAATGCGTTACGCAATTTCATAGATTATTATCATGTTTAATGTGTACAGTCTAAACAATAACAAAGAGATATTTTTTTTCCTAAAAAAAGAAAAAAATCAATTGTTATGTAATCCGTAAAAATAAGTAATTTATAACACCAGTAGCAAACTAAACATAAATGCAGAAGAAGAAGAAGAAAAAAAGCACAACATCCATGCTACAATAGATTTTAGATCAATTGCTTGTAGATAAAGCAGCTTCTAGTCGTGTGAAAGATATTTTCAGGTACCAAAAAAACAAAAAATTATTATACTTTTATATGTTATTCGCAGGCCAATACAACCAGCGTACTTAATGCAAGATATTAGTCCTACACTTTTTCTTTAGCGTAATTAGAATACAATTCCCTTTTTTTTTTTTACTTAACCAGTAATTTGTCTCGCAATAGTTTTGAACCATTGGTGTTGTTCAAACTATAAATTATACTAAGCAACAAAAAAACTTTGAACTTCAAAAAAAAAAAAAAAAAAAAATTTCATTGGCAGCACTAGTTTTCTTTTTTTTGTACATTTTTCCCCTCCACACATTTTGAACATTGGTTTAGCGCATAAATGTATCAAATAGAATGTAATTTTATGCACTGTCGCCGACGATCGGGAAAAAAGCCGTGAGAATCAGCTACCTAGTAACTCCGTCGTTCCCAGACTGCTAAATAGAAACGAACCATAATGGTTTTTTGCCCTCAAAAAAAAAAAAAAAAAAAAAAAAAAAACGGTATAACCGAACGAACTCTATATTTCTGAGTTTATTGTTTGCTCAGCGAAGAAACCGATATACCACTAAAATGAACCTAAGGTAATTGTTTGTTTTTTTTTTTGGTTTACCAGTTTGTTACGGGAAATTTATTGAATTGTAAAAATGGGAGAGTACGGTGTATACGGGAAACAAAGGTCTAAATTCATGTGACGATTGATATTACAGGTTAAACACATGGTTGTTACTATTAGGTAAGTGGCGGGAAAAACCTAATGATAAAAATACCAAATATAGGGGCATCGAATTTGTTCATATGTAATGGACCCGTTGCTCCCTTTTTTTTTCTTGTCTTTTTTTTCCTTTTTCTTTTTTTTTTTTTTTTTTTTTATAATTTTTTCTTCAAAGTTTTTTATTTCTCCTATGCTTACTAGCAATTCTTTACTTTTATCTTCAAATAATAAAGACTATTATCCCCCTTCTCCACCACTATCTTCTATACTTGATTCTAAAATGAACAAGACATCTTTACTATCAAATACGTGGTGTCCACCTAAACTATCCCCACCACCGGCTGAATCCTCAGCATTTCTTAACCTTGAAAAAGTCGTACAAACATACGGTTCTCAGCCTGAGTTATTAGAACTTATTCTTTCAAGTAAAGTAGAAGAAGACAGACGACGTGCGGAAGAAGCAAAACTTCGCCGGAAAGAAATTGATTACATGTTACAACAACAACAGCAACCAAAAAAGCAGGAAGAAAGAACGAATAAAATAACTTCGCTTCCACCAATCTCCTCATCGAATCAATACGGTCAACGAGTAAATTCATTTTCATCTACCAATTCAGTTGGCTTGGTCGAATCTTCTCCTTTACCGCGACTACAATATCGTACAAAATATTCTTCTCCACATTTTTTCAACAAGTCCAACAAATCACCAAATAGAAGAAACAGCAGTAATATTGAAATGCTGTTAATTCCATCTCCAAAATCATTAGAGCTTAAGCTACCTGAACTCTCCATGACGCCTTCTACTTCTTCGTCAACTATTAAAAACATGAATATATTAAAGTAAGTATTATATATATATATATATAAATAAATTGTCAATATAAATACTAGTTTACTAATTTTATTTTTATTTTACTCCCTAGCTACAATAACCGTTCCCGATCCTCTTCCTTCGTTGGTGAATCTGAAGACGACGAAACGTTTGCTGCTGGCTCAGCATCTTCTTCAACTGAATCCTATAAAATTAAATCCACTGTACATAAACGTCGTAGACGTGAGATGCAAGCTATTACTACGATTATCGAGACAAGAGAGTTTCCTTATAATGACGACTATCTCTGGAAAAACAATGGTAATACTGTCCACAAGAAGACTGGTTTCAAAAGTATCTATTATAAATGCTCCAACAGTTCCAAGGGTTGTCCTGTAAATAAAACAGTGACGTTTAAAGATAATGGTGAACATCTTATTAAATACAGAGGTCAACATTTGACTGAATGTAACCGTATCAAGCGAATCACTGATCTCTAAACTCCCCTCCCCCCCAAAATATGTTTATTTTATATTATGACCAAAAACTTTTTTTATATAGATATATATTTATATATATAGTATACCCTTATAAAAAAAAATTCCTAACATCCCTTCTTTTACACAAACAATTATTGATTTCTATCAGTCAACTAGGCCCCCCCTCCCCTTTTTTACTTTATATATGTAAATATTACTCATTAAACAATATTCTATATTTGTCTAAACCACATCTTTTTTCTTTTTTTTTAAAAAAAAAGAGAAAACATACACGGATAAGTAAAAGCTGTTATCAGTACGGAGTAAGGAAAAATACTTGTAATTTTTTTACTGGATGTGATTTCTACCTTTGTAGTAAAACCGAGTAGTCGTCTTGTTTTTTTTGCTTTATATGGAACGAACTACTAATACGAGTATTTTAGTCCTGAATTATGATAGATTATACTATCTCTGATATACAAAGGGGCTTTGTATATATCCAAGTATTCTTATTAGAAACCTGTATTAGCTTCTATGCGCAATATAACTCGAATAATAAGTTAACATGAGAAAAAAAAAAGGATACAGTGTTTTCTCTTTAAATCAAACGAATTATAGTATTTCCGGAAGTCTAAAGATGCCAAACCTGCTGACTATTTTTTTTTTTTTTTTTTTTTTTTACATTGGCCTGGATATTCACAATTTATAAAAGATAATAAAGTCATCTACCCGAAGGGGGTATTGATAGAGTGGGGGTATTAACATATTAATCTTGTACGTAATCACGGTATTACTGAACTCACTACCTTTGCAAATGTACAGTACTTTAACCCCAACAGGGAAAGGATTGCATATAAAAAAAAAACGCTAGTGTTTAAATAATACAACTAAAAAGATTTGAAGGCTGATGAATTATATTGAAAGGCCTGGTTTTGAAAAATTAGGGTTTATGCGACTCCAGATGAGTGGTGCTTTTAAAAACCTAAAAAACGAACGATGGCTTAGATGAAGATAGATCCAATCATATGCTATTTAATTAGTGATGAGCAATTAATATAGAATACAAAAAAGTACTGTTTATCCTATATGTGAGGAGGTTATGGGTAGATATTATAATCTGGTCGCACACTTGTATTATATTATATTACTGATAGCGTGATTTTTTTTTTTTTTAAAAAAAAAAGGGCGTAAAATATATGCATACAACATTTTGTCAAAAAAAGTATGGGGAGGGGGGCAGTAAAGCAGAAAAAAAAGGGCCCAGGTTTAATCCAATGGTAACTTCAGTTGAGTTTAAACTGAAACGTGTGTGTGCGCAAACGTAATGATTGTAAACTGGTTTTGTACTCTTTATTTTGCTCAGGTGATATTTATTTTATTTTCCCATGGCACAAGGGGAAACCATGTAATTTCCCTTTTCTTTCACTTACAGTACAGTTTTTTTTTTCAAGTATGTTCATTAATAGACCTAATAACGTAATTGCCAATCAACGTTACTTTCAAGCCCCTTCCCAAACTCCTCTTTGGATCAAGGGAAAGAGAGATAAGTTAATCGTTTCTATCGTCTTTGCTGGCCTTGGTGTTGGTGTTCTTGGTTCTCTTACTGGTGCTGTTCAGTAAGTTTTTATTATTATTATTAAAAAAATATCTTTATTTATTTATTTATCATCATTATTATTTTAGAATGATTATTGGGAAGAAAGATTAAAATCACTCACATATATACACACACACACACACACACACATATAAAAAACATACACACTTTAAAATAAACTTGGTTTTTGTCTTGCAAATTATATTTTTACTATTATTATAAAACCAATTAAGCGTCTTGCATGTCCTCTGCTCCCTGGCTCTTGTTTGTCTTTGCCCATCTTAAGCCACATGCATTACATAATCTAGAAAAAAATTTGTTAATAATAATACTTATTTTAAATAGGGGGGCGTGTTTGCTTACGTTTTAGGTCCTCTTGGACCTCTTCTCCATTCAGGTGCATCCTTTCTACCACAATCTGTACAGATACGATCAACTTCATCATCACCTCTTCTCTTCTTACCAGTCTTTAACTTATCAGCCGTTTCATTCTGAGCGCCACCATCTTCACCAATAGTAGGAGGAACTAACGTATTAAACAATTCACCTTCAATACCCATAGAGATACCACGAGAGCGTTCACCCAAATCAAAGTGAAGACCCGTGAAGAGAGAGACGGATTCATTTACATTATAAGAGTTCAATACACCTTGCGCGTACACACTAGCAGATGGAGCAAAAAATTCCTCGATATCATCTTCATATTCTTCATCATTATCTTCAGCATTATCATTATTAGTAGACGAGAGATCATCGCGCACAGTACTGGGTGTATGATGACTTGTTTGAGGAGAGGGCTCTTGTTGATTAGCATGATGTTGAGCTTTGCCATTATTTGCCTTTTGCTTAGCAATTTGCACTTGACGCTTCAACATTTCATTTTCCATCTTGTAATCCAAAAAGGTATCCATCATACGAGTCGTTTCAGCGGGGACGCTACGAGCAGAACCAAAGAAACCTTGCTTGAAAAAGTGACCACGGGTTTCCAATGTAGTATACTTACCATCCTTTCTCAATAAACGGTAAGTAACACGCATAATGGAGCCGTTGGTTTGTGCAGTACGGAACTCTCTGGTAAAGATATCTACATCATCTACGTGAATATATTCAGTGAAACTGTGGCCCATTAATTCAGCTGGCTGGTAGCCCAGAAATTCACGAGAAGCAGGTGAACAGTAAAGTACATTGAGATCAGAAGACAAGACATGAATGACATCCCGAAGTTCTTCCAAGACGTTTTGTGACCAGTTTTTTCTACGAGTGAATTCTGGTAAACTGTTATTTACTGAACCAACATTACGTGTAGTTAAAGCTTGAGAAGCAAACTTGTTAATTTGCATAACCGATTGACCAGATTCCATTTTTTGTTGTTGTTATTTAATAAGACTAAAGAGAGAGAGAAAAAAAAAAAAGAAGAAACAGATAAAAAAAAGCTTATTTATATTAGCTTTAAAAAAAAAGTCTCCCCCCCCCCTTTTTTTTTTCTTATATTTATTTTTCAACGGGTCTTTCAGTTCGATTTGGTACTTTTACTCCCTGTTTTTTTTTTTCATTTGGGTATTTGTCAAAGCACTTGGTTTAGTTGCCAAGTTTAGATCTTGGGGCGTTTTCCGCTTTTTGTTTATATTCCAGACGATTCGATAAAAATAAAAACTTGGTTTTTGTTTATGTTTTACAAGCATAACTCCTACTTTGCTGTGTGGCAAACTTGTTATGGCAAGTACTCCTTTTTGCAAAAAAAAAAAAACGCCTTCATCTCCTTAAAAAAACACACACACACGTCTAATTTGTAACCATACTAAAAGTTTATTAGTGTTACCATGGTAATAAATGTCATTTTACAACTCCTTTCAACCAAAAAAAAAAAAAAAAAAAAGTATAAAGCAACACGGATTCTATTTTTTATTATCATCATCCTTCTTATCATCCTTCTTATCATCCTTCTTAGTCTCTTCATCATGACAGATTTTACCCTTAATCTTACCAAGGGTCTTTTTAAAGAACCCGCCCTCCTTTTTATCCTTGTTATCCGATGAGGTGGTATCATCTGGTGTAATCTTTGGCGAAGGAGGAGGCGTATCGGGTTTAACTACGAGTGGCTCTTCCTTTGGACGGTACTCTTCATCGACCAAACTAGCATATTCTTGAATAATCTCTTTTTGTTTACCCTTTAACGATCTAGGCATTTCAACCTTGAGTGTAACAATTTGATCACCGCGAGCTGAGCTACGTAAGTTTTGAATACCACGACCTCTTAATGCAATATTGTCTCCTGGTTGAGCGCCTGAAGGAACCTTTACATCAACATCTCCATCTACTGTGGGAATACGAACCCGTCCGCCCAAAATTGCCTTATAAAACGGAACCTTAGCATCGACATAAACATCATAATCTTGTCTACGGAAAATATTACTTGCTTGAACCTATTTTGATTCTACAGTTAAAAAAAAAAACCTTTTTTTTTTTTTTTTACACTATCAAACCTACATTTAAAGTAACAAAAAGGTCTCCACTAGGACCCTTACCATTTAAGGGTACATCACCTTCTCCATTGACTCTAATTCTAGTATTTTGGTCTACACCAGCGGGAACCTTGACTTGTACAGTCTTTCTCTCTCTCACCTTACCCATACTGTTACAAGACGGACAACCGCAACCACTAGGGATAGACGAACCTACACCGCCACAAGCTTGACAGGCAGCTTGCATATGGAACCCACCCATCATAATTGTTTGTACGCCCGAACCATTACAGTTGGTACACGTTTCCTTTTGCTTTCCAGCGCCTAACCCACTACCTTCGCAAGTGTCACAATTGGTTACCTTATCTACTTGAACATACTTTGTGGTACCCTTGACAGCTTCCATAAATGATAATGTGACGTGAGTTTGAAGATCTTCGCCTGGGACTGGTCCAGAAGGTCTACCGCCACCACCTCTACCGCCTCCAAATCCACCGCCAAAGAATTGACTGAATATATCGTTAGGATCAAATCCACCAGGGAATCCTCCGCCGCCGTGGAACCCTCCTCCACCGCCACCCATATTACCATCAAAAGCGTGTCCAAATTGATCGTATTGTTTACGCTTCTCATCATCAGATAAAATTTCATAAGCTTCTTGAATTTGAGCAAACTTTTCTCTAGCATCTTTCTCTTTATTGGTATCAGGGTGATATTTTTTTGCCAACTAAAAAAAAAAAAAAATATGAGTCCCATGCATAAATTTGTAATATAAAAAGAAAAACTGTACCCCATAATATGCTTTTTTAATTTCACTGCTGGTTGAGCTCTTTTTAACTCCTAATACATCATAAGGGTCCTTCTTGGACGCTGAACACGTAGGAGCTTTTTATTATTATTACTTGTTAGCTTGGAAATATTTTACGAGTGTTTTTAGTCTTGTGTTACCTGTTGCGTGAATATATCTCTATTCAATAATAACATTTAAGTTTTTTTTTTTTTGTCTTTTAGTGATATCATTATTATTTTACCTTGTTATACATATGACTGGCAGTACCACCCAAAATGGTCTTTCCGTCTAGAAAGGAAAAAGCATGTCAAAACAAAATACACATGTCAAACATTACAAGAATATATACCTCTTTTAATAGTACTAATAAAGCGCTTTGTTAAAGGTCTATTCAATACATTTTGCTTTGTCTTTAAAGCTTGAGCCGCAAAGAGAAGGGTATTAACCTTTCTCCAATTAGTACGTGAAGCCATGTTACAAGAAAAAAGAGAAACAATAAAAATAAAAAAAACCAAAAGTATATTCAAAAACAGGGATTGTGTGTGTGGGGGTGGGGTTTTAAGCCACTAAAATTTAATGATTATTATTTCTATTTCTGTCTACTTCATCGTCCGATTCATCTTCTTCTTCGTCAAACTCAGTTAAAGGTTGAAGCACATCAAATTCATACCCGTCAGGTCTTCTATCACTAGTACTAGTAATACCTTCTGAAGGTGATCTCCATCCATTCTTCTTGTTAATATAAAGTACAGACGCAACTGCAAGGATCGCAATAGATCCTACAACGCTATAGATAATCGTCAGGTATCCATCATTGCTGCTTTCCTTTGCTTTTTCTTCTTCGATATTATTCATTTGGTCACTTTCAATTGATGTAGCTGAAGTTTCTTTATTGTTAGTACTGTCATCACCAGCAGTATCATCAGTAGTAGTAGTAGTAGTAGTAGTAGCAGTAGTAGCAGTGGTAGTACTACTACTCTTTGTAGTGGTTACGGTAGTATCAGTACTTGACGTTGTCGTAGTGGTTGTACTTGTAGATTTACTTTTAGATTTACTTTTAGATTTATTAGGAGTAGGTCTAGAAGGAGTGTCATCAGACACTGTTGTCTGTGTTGTAGTTGTGGTTACAGGCACTTCAAGTTCTTCATCATCATGAACACCGGTAGATACATGAACAGGCGTCCCAACAAAATCAGGATCCTGTTCACCAAACAACGTCAAAGTCCAGTTCAGCATAAACCCAGAGGTCTTTGGGTTGTCTACATCATACACATGCAAAGTCCAATTACCGACCGGATCTTCCTCCCAATGCTTCACTGACATAAACTTCCAGTCCTTAATACCGCTTGCATCATCATCCAACATACGCCTTGTGGCCAACTCAGACTTAACATGGTTAGGACTCTCAAGGTCGATCACGATACTTCCACGTCGTTCATGCTCAATATTCACAGTCGCGGTAATATGTTCCAGTCGAAGCAGACCTGCTGCCTTGACCATGTCATCCGTAACCAAGACGATGTTTTTCAAAGCTTTTCTGGTCTTTAAACCAGTCGAATCTGGAATAGCAATTTTTTTCTGGGGACTGGGTAATTCAAGCCAGGTTTGTTGGTTCACCAACGGAAAAGTTTTGGCCGCTTCTACAAGTGCATATGCGTCCAACTTACCGTATCCAAATTTATGGTTGTATAATCTTCCTGACGGTAACTTTTTCCAGTCATTGTCGTCTATGTTAATAGGCACTGCGGTTTGTACACAAAGATGCTGAAGATCTCTCCATGACAGGTCAGGTCGGACAGAAAGAACAAGTGCAAAGATACCTGCTGCATTAGGCGCTGCTGCGGAGGTACCGCCATGTCTATTGGAACAAGCATTTGTACCTACATCTGTTGTATGCTACTCGATAGTTTTAGTAAACAAAAAAATACATACTTTTTTTTTTTCTTTAAAAGAAATAAATACTTACAATAAATTGACCGCTACCACTTGAATAAGTAACTACTAATTGTGCAGAACAACTTTCAGAATAAGGAGGATGTTCATTTGTATGATCAATAGCACCCACAGTAATTGTATAAATACTATTTGTATATCCATCAAAATTACAATTATCACCAGATACAGCACCGTTACCTGTAGCAAATACATACACAGATCCCTTTCCGTCTCTACCATTTTTAATACCGTTATAAAAAGCATCGGCTAAAATACCGTTGGGTGCTTCCATTGTTCGGCCATTATCTGGTGGTCCCCACGAACAAGAAAAGATGTGGTTCTTTTGGTATTCATAATTCAATGCAATTGCTTCATCTGCATCAGTAAGTTCGCCAGATAAAATACGAACACCTAAATACGTATACATCTTTAGTAACTTATATTTAATTTAATATATATATATATATATATATACATACCTGCTACTTTGGATTCATAAGCAATACCTACACCACAGACATCATTTTTCACAGCTGCAATTTGACCAGCGCATCTAGTTCCATGACTATCGTCCCAGAGCTTAGGTGTTGGTAAATATTCATGATCATTAAAATCATAAGATCCTTCAGCATACTTTTTTTTCCATGTTAATACGTTGTTTTTAGAACTAGGTTAACCAAAAAAAAAAAAAAAAAAAAAAAACTTACAAAATTATCTTTTAAATCCTCACTTTTATAATCCAAACCATCATCTAAAATAACTACCACTACATCTTTACCAGCAATACCTTGCTTCCATACTCCTGTGACATTAATATCGTTGCCGGGATTTTCTTGATTAATCTAAATTGGGTTTGTTTATATGCAAGGTTTTAAAAAATAAGGGAACATAAAAAAAAAAAGGAGTATAACTTACCAAATGCCACTGCTTCTCGAACCAAGGATCGCCCATTCCCAAAGACTTTTGAGCATCCGTAAATAAATCTTGAGGAGGAATAGGTCCACGTTTCACTCTCTTTTTCAACACCTGTTTATCAATCGACTCGACTTTGTGCCAAGGACTTTCTTCTCTTTTATTTAAAGCCAGGTTTTTATGACGGTAAAATTGAGATAAAATGGCATCTTCTTGTTGTCTCTTTTTCGATTTGGGCGAACTAAGCATATACCAAGAATCTAATTCACCTATAGACCCTTCAAACCTTGCGTTCAATTCATGTGCAATATGCTGTGCTGACTTGGCTCCATCTTCTTGTGGTATCTTTAAGGTGTAATATTCTCTATTTGGGTCTCTTTTACCCATATATTTGCCTTGTACAAAAGTACCAAACGTAGCAACCAAAAGTGCAATTGTTGTTAATTGTACCATGGTTAAAAAAGGGGCAAATAATAGCTTTTTAGAAAGAAAGAAGAAAATTAAAAAAAAGGTCCCTTATTTAGGTGTGTCGCAGTTGGATCATCCAATCAAAGGTGAAAACGCATACGATTTAAACGTATTGAGATTAAAGACTATATTGCTGTAAATTCCATACTTAATATGTTATTTATGTATTTTAAACCTCTAATTTACAACACCATGAGTCTATTTATTACTGTATATTATCCGGGTATGATTAGAGCTTTTATCCAGTTTATAGGCAATAAGACGATCATAAAAAAAAAAGGTATAATATTTCGCTCATTCGTAAATATATTACACATGCATTGTTATGCACTGTCACTTTGGCCTGTATTTTCTAAAAAAAAAATATTTTCGGTACACAGTCTATCGACATGGTCGATCCAAAAGGAAACAGTGCTTCCACTCCCATTTTATTATGGTTGAATAAACCTCTTTTTATCATGATTAAAATCACCTATTTATTCCATCCTTTTTTTTTTTCCTTTTTTTTAACAATAAATTCATATACAAGCAGGTACTTTTTATATAATCAAACGTCTAAATATTTCAAAAATACCTTCCGTATGATATGGTAATGTACCAGGAATTTCCCTAAATTGGCACTGGTGGTGTAAATGGTGAAGTACCAAAAATGTCAAGACCACTGTTTCTCCTTAACCACGAATACAAATCATGCCTAAAAAAAAACCTAAGAGCTCTTGAAGAGCTTGTCTATGAAGAGAAAGATATGTACATCTATACTCGTAGAGAGAGAATAAAAAAGCAGAATGAGGTAAGATTTAATGCTGTTGCATGGTAGCCACGATTTCTCTAACTCTTTTATAACTTAGCTTTTAAGAGAAGTAACTTTTTTTTTTAATGTGAACATTTGTGCTATGTATTAACATCATTTTTGAAAACTAAAAAAACAAAACAGAAGGAGGCAACAAAGAAAAAGGAAATAAACCTTTTAAAAAAAAATACAAAAATAATAACAAGAAAAGGTTAAAGAAGCTTGAATACTTTAAGTGGTAATAAGTAGTTTCAAAACGTTGTCGTAAAAACGATAACTAAATATATGCTCTCTAGGATTACAGCAAACCAAGTCTTTGATTTTTCTGATAAAAGCAGTAATTTTCAATGTGATAATTTGCATGAAGATACCAGATTTGAGTTTGAGCGGCTTTCTCGAAAAGAATTTAATATTAAGAGTACTATTACCAAAAAGTTGTTTGACATAGTGAACAGTTCCAATTCTTTACATGACAAACTCAGTAAATTTGAGAAAGTGAATGCTGCTAATAGTAATAAACGTGTCCAAAAAGAAATCTTCATCTTTCGCAAAAGCTTCTATGGACAAGTAAGAACTTTTTTTTTTTTTTTTTTTTTTTTTTTTTTTACGCTGAATATATCTTATACCGAGCGTCTTGACCATATGTTTCTGTTTTTTTTTCGTATTTGTATACTTTTAAATTTCCCTTGTACGTTCTACCATTTTTAAACTTTGCACTTTACAATAAAATAACAAACGTATGTATATGTTCAATAAAAAATAAATATATTAGAAAATAAAATAGAAAATAAAATGAGCGCGTTTATATTAGTACGACATTGTTTATTACTATTATTCAAGACGGAAAACACGGCTGTGCTTTACTGATGGTAGTCTTGTCCTTCTAATGATAATGATTCATCAATTTTTTCCTCCTTACCTACTTGTCTGTTCAAAATAACAAAACCGGTTAGAATGAAAATACTACCAATGATGGTTGACGTAGGAACCATAACACCTGTGACCAAAACATCAGTGATAGCAACAGCCGGTACAGTCAGCATAACACCTACAGCAGCAAATACTGGATTTACAAGAGCAATTACAGCCATAAAAGTAGCATTATAAATAACACTCATGGAAGCAATACCCAGAATATACTTAAAGGTGGTAAGGTCAGGTAATTCAAAAGTTTCGATACCCGTGAAATGAAGTATAGGGAAAGGAACCCAAAACACCAAAAACGTGACAATACCGATTGTGCCCGTGACAGCATTTGCAAACAAAATAGTAGGTTGAGAAGGGGAAGCGAATTTTTTATAATAGACCTCGTAAAATCCATAGGTAGCTGCACCGAACGATGCAACTGCGATGCCGATCCATTCGTTACCAATACTTTGATTCGTATCATTATCACCGTCATCAACATTGTCAGGTAAAGGCCAACAAGCCATAGCCAATACACCGACCATACAAAGGAGTACGGCACCTACTTTAGCAGCTACAATATGATCATGTAACATAAGAATTGAGAATAAATAAGCAAAGAAGCAGGCGGTATTATAAATTGCAGTCAAATTTGACATGGAAGTTAAATTGACGCTAAGGTACCATATGTAAGCAGGTAAAGTTAACAAAACTGAAAGAATTAAACATGTTTGAACGATGAAACCTAAAGGAAAGATGTGGTTGCCCTGAACTCTATATTGTAACTCAACAATAGAGTTGTTTATAGATGATTTGCTGTTGTTTACTGTTTCAACAATATTTTGAAAGATGGTCCGCCCCTTTTTTGATTTGGAGTTGAAATGATGTAATGGAATATACTCTGCTATCAGTTGTAAAGGAAGCATGAAAACATAACAAGAGTGACTTACGTACCTGAAAATTATATATAAGTTATACTCGTATTTTTTTTTTTTTTTTTTTTTTTTATAGGTTGAAACTTACAGAATAAAATACGGTTTGGAATAGCTTGTTGTCTTTTGAACATATTGCGCTAGTTCGGTTTGTAAAACAAATGATACAATACATATTGCTAACATAACAGTTGCTAAAACTGATTTAGACTTTCTTGGTTTAAAGGTAGGTGAAGTCGGCGATTGCTCATCGTTAGGAACTGTTTGGTAAGAAGCCATGTTTGTAATGTCGCACTATTTCTTTTTCTTTTTCTTTTTCTCTCTCTCTCTCGAAAAAAAAAAGTAAAGCTAAAGAAAAAGAAGAAAAAGAGTTCCAGTTAAGTTAAGACATCTTACAAGGATTCTCCACAATGTGTAACCTTTTGCAAAATCAGTCACATATTTTTCCAACAATTAAAAATTACCAATCATGACACCTTTCGAATCAAACGAGAAGACTGTTGACTTATAAAAAATAATAACTTGTGGATATCTTGCTTAACTGAGTATAAAAATAAGCATATAACGTCCATAGTATTATATCATGTACCATATAAGAACCACAGTATTACTAAATAACACATGTTAAATAGAGGTAATAAACGGAGGTTTATCGATTAGAGCACATGGTGTCTTGTTTTTTCATAGGATAGAATAATGTAAGCGTAACATAAGAATATAAATCATCTAACCCTTCAACTGGGTTAGCCAAATTGCAGAAAGTCTATTGTATTGTGTAACACTAAAATAGATCTTGGGATAGATGTAAAAAAAAAAAAGGTAAAAAAAAAAAAGTTATCAAACTTTACCATATTATATGAATCATTTTTTTTTAAAAAAAATAAAGCATTAGAAGGTAAAACAGTTGTCTACCGAAGTAGCATTTAATCAATGTACAATTTGTAAAATATGTTAGATGGGGTACAGATATCTTTTTTAATGCAAACTAGGGCGAAAAAGAAAAAAAAAACGTGATGAGAAAGAAGATTTAGCCGAAACAAGATCACCCGAGAAAAAGGAAAAGTAAATATACCAACAAAAGAGGACTTTAGAACTGTATTCTTAATATGAACATGTAATTACGCTACGAATAAAGATGGTTAGGAGCATAATAAAAAAGAAGGTAATTTATCAATATATGCAGACGTGTTGAGTGTATGTAGCACTCTAGGGATAGAGTAGTTACTCTACTTAAAAGTGGTGCTGTTAGTAAAAGTATGTGTTCCTTGTATCGAATAATGCAGTAATAGTAGCGATAAATAAACCTCATCCTTAAATCAAAAGTACCCTTAAATAGAGAGACTACTGTAAAGACACTATCAAGTGACTTGATACCCTATCCAGCCTCGTCATTAACGTTTTCCCTCGTCAGCCTCAGAAATTGGGAGGTTCAAGAAATTTAGATCACTGTCAATAATACTATATTTTTAAATAAAAAAAACCTATAATTAAACTCTTTTTGGCTGAGATGGTCAAGCTTTCTGAAGGGCATGTTAGTCGTTAAAGCGAGACCCCCTCCGCACACAAGCTTAATTTTCCTGTAGCGCTCTTTACGTTGCTAATACTATATTTACAGAATCGAAAATTTTATTTTTTAACGGGAATTTGTACCAGACGATGACTTTTTTCGATTAAATGACTCTTTAGGTAACTCCGTAGGCAAGTCAGTCAAGGTTCTAAAACAATAATAATAATAAAAATTAGATACATAAGCTCTTTTTATAATATATAAAACATCTATCCTACCGCATCATTTTAAGTCTAGTTTTAGCTGGACTCTAGAAACAAAGAAATAAATAAATAAATTTAAATCAGGGTTTAAAGCATGTACTGTTTCTATCGATTACCTCGCAATCCTTTACTGCCTGTAAAGCAAGTAACGAATACTGTTGAAGTGCATTAGCTGCTGCCTGTCTTTTTATTTTAGTTGCATTATCAATTCGTCTAGATTGGTACACGAGATCTTGATTACAACTTGACATTCTACTTAGGAGTGGTAAAAAAAATCAAAGCATCTGACTTTATAATAAAAAAACATGGTCCTATCAAACAGTGGCTTAACGGTTTTGCTAATAATGTAAAAGCCTATTTAAGTAATTATAGGCTGAGCTTTCTTCTCATTTACCCTGAATAGAAAGGGTGATAATGGGTACTTCCAAATCAACTAACAGCTTTTTTATTACAGTAATTATAAAAGGTATAAAGTTCATCTTTTTTTTTATAAATCGTGAAAAGAGAAAAGGTTTTGTTAGGAGAGAAGCAGTATATATCCTTAATCCAAACGTGGATAAGTACGTGTAGGAAAGAAAATACAATAGAATCGAATGAAATTGTACCCCCTTTAACTTTCTTTTTGAACATTATGCTTTGTTTATGATTTTCAAATTACGTTAATGTGTCAACAAAAGGCTAATCTTTATCTAGAATATGGACCTGATGAGGTCCGTAGAGCTTTTTTTATAACTATAAATCAAAGCCTTGCTATTTATGGGTGTCTCTATTTATAAGTGTCAATATCTTATTTTCCCAACTTCATATTATACGTACGGGATTCTTATTTTTATTTTTTGCTTCCGTAACAAACAAGTAAATAAATAGGCAAACAAGGTGCTATTTTCAGTTATTCTATTTTGTATTATCGCCTCCTTTATGCATTTAATGTTACCTATATATAAACAAACTGTTTTTCTATTTTTTTTTTATATAAATTCTTTTTCTTATTGCTTTCTTCTCTCTTTTTTTTTTTTTTTTCTTTTTTTTCCCTCTTAAATAATGAAGATACCAAGTAAATTGGTTATACTCTATTTACTTTCTTTATGTATTGTAGGATGTTTGGGAGATTTTATACATGCCAAATATAAGCCTGGTAATAGTAGAGATCAAGTTGTTTCCAGGCGTTATATGGCAGAAGTCAGTGATTGTGACCGATTTTTAGAATACATCAAAAGCCAAAACATCAAAGTCCATCACACCCTTCGTAACAGTTTCTTTAATTCCATCTCGTTTGAAATAAAGCACCTGGATAAAGAACGCGAATATGCAACCTTAAAATCCATTATGAATCATGATGATGTAGAAGCAGTTTCACCGGTTCATGTTTATAAACGTGCGGCTACTACGTCCCTTCGAGATGTATTCAAGGTATCTCCAGAAGAGGCAGGGTATCGATCTTCACATCGCTTATTACAAATTGATAAAGTTCACCGCGAACTTAATCTTACGGGAGAAGGCATATTTATTGCAATCATTGATTCAGGTATATATAAGAGATACTGTTTTATGCACTGCGGATTACTAACCTTTTGCTTGTATAGGAGTTGATTACTTACATCCTGCTTTAGGAGGTGGCTATGGTCCCGGCTATACAGTACAAACTGGTTATGATTTTGTAGGAAATAAATACGGTTCAACTCCTGATTCTGTACCTGAACCAGATAATGATCCATATGATGATTGTACAATAGAAGACTCTTCAGACGGTAAAGACTCTTTTTTCTTTTTAAAGAAAACAAGTACAATCAGTACAATTATACTAAATGCACCCTATTTGCCCCTCTCTTTTTTTTTTTTTTTTCTTTTTTTTTTTTTTTTTTTTTTTTTTTTTTTTTTTTTGTTAGGTCACGGAACTTCGACATCTGGAATTATTGGCGGTTATGATTTAGCCAATGTATGTTACACGAAATATATTTCATAATATAATTTATTGATATAATTTGCTTGATATTAGAACTTTACAGGTGTAGCATATAAAGCTAAACTTGGTGTCTATCGAATCTTTGGATGTCATGGAGATTCTACAACGGATATTGTATATCAAGCCATTACTAAAGCTTTGGAGGATGGAGCAGATATCATCAGTTTAAGTGTAGGATCTGATACCCCGTGGGCTTCACCTGAAAGTTATGAGAGTAAACTGTTTGCTAAAATAAAAGAAAGTGGTGTTGTTGGTAAGATATTGATATCATTTTTTTTTTTTTAAAAAAAAAGGTTCTAAACTCCTTATTTATAGTGGTTGCAGCTACAACGAATGATGGTGATCTCGGTATTTACTCAACTTCTAGTCCTAGTGCCATAGACTCGGTATATTCAGTAGGTGGAGTCTACAATGAATATGTTGTTTATGACGGTACCTTTACGGCAGCAGGTATTTCTGGTGCAGTTGGTAAGCTCTTTATTTATTCTACAGTACCAAAATCCGAGGTTAATCATACATGTATACATATAGAATATCAGGTTCTTAGTATCACAGAAGACGGTACCAAAGTTTATATGACAGAGGGTGCCTTGTTACCTTCTTTCAACGGCAGCGGTGCTATTTCAAATGACGCATGTGATGTGAACAATGTATCTCCTACAGTCAAGGGAAAAATTGCTCTGGTTAAGCGAGGCCAATGTCCACTTCTGCAAAAAGCTTTAAATGTAGCTAGTGCAGGTGCGGTTGGTATTGTTCTATATGAATACGCGCCTGTTTTTAGTAACGAAGATAAACTAGTCAATACAACCATTCCTTACGCTTTTATATCCCTTCAAGACGGCCAAAGACTAAGTGATGCATCTAAAAATTCTTCAGTTCCTGTAAAGTTTTCAAGTAATCGAGCTACAATTTATAAAAAGAACCCGTACGGTGGTATGGCAGCTTTCTATACGGGGTTCGGACCTACGGCTGAATTAGACTTGAAACCTAATATTTTAGCTGTGTCAGAGGACGTGTATACGTTGTTACCAAGGTATTTAGGATCGTGGACTCTTTTTGACGGTACTTCTGGTGCTACTCCTCTTGTTTCTGGGTCGATCGCGCTATACTTGCAGTACATGAGGAACAAGAATGTCTCGGTTGATACGACATTTGAGCAGTTTCAAAATTATGCCTCTATACCTATTTCACCTGATGCTGGTGGCGGTATAGATCATCCTGTTCGTGTAGGCGCAGGTCTTATTCAAGGTAAGCCAACCAATGAAACATTGTAAAGAAAAAAAAAATCTAATCTTTATATTTTTGGGGGGTAGTTTATGATGCTATTACACAAACTACGCATATTTCTCCAGCTCGAATCAGTTTTAATGATACAGCATCACAGGATTACAAGACGCAAAACCTTACAATTACAAATCCAGGAACAACTACAGTTTCTTATCGAGTATTTAACAATGCATCACTTGCTATCGTGCCGTACGATCGTGCTGTAAGCGGGTACCGATTGTTAAAAACAGTCAAAACTCAAGCTGCTTCAGCAAGCTTAGCCTTTTCTGCAACAGAGATTTATTTAGAAGCTGGTCAAAGTCAAACACTGACAGTTACTGTCACTCCACCAAATACCGATCCTCTCGATCATGTAATGTACGGTGGATTTATCCAGTTAGACCCCATAGTGAATACAAATGCTGCTATCAAACCTCTGCATGTTCCTTACTTTGGTGTTGTAGGAAAACAATACGACCTTCCTATCCTTGATCCTGATTATAATATCACAGTCTCTCAAACTGTTGAAGGTGAAAAGGTGGTCGTAAATGAATACGTTATTGATTTCGCAGCCAATAAAACGGACCTTATCATCAACTGTAAAACATTAACACCTACAAAGATCATGAGAGTAGAAATTTTCACGGACGAAAAATATACACAGCTTTTAGGGTACCCCTATTACGATTCGGTTTATAACCAAGCATATACTTACTCGCCGTGGATTTTCGCTTTCTACGGTGTATATATCAAAGACGTCGCGAGCGATATATATAATTACCACACATATAATCAAACGTTCGAAGAAGTGCCGGGGGGTCAGTACTATATTCGTCAGAAGTTCTTGAAGCTGTTTGGTGATTACAACAAAGAAAATGACTGGGAGTATGTTAAAGTGGGGCCTGTAGTGATAAAACGATAATGATACTTTTACAAAATAATAAAAAAAAACTGTTCTGTAATAGTTACTAGACCAAAAAAATAAATAATAATAATAGAAGAAATGTACAGTTTATCATTTTAATTTATTATATAGAGGGACACTAATAAAGGACAAACAAAAAAAAAGTGACGGATGGTATAGGACGAGGGTAAAAAGATCTCTTAATAGAAGAAACCGAGGACTTTACCACCAGCATGCTTTTGACGAGCTTCTTCGTGATCCATAATACCAGAGGCAGTGGTCAAGACCATGTAACCAAATTGACGAGCGGGCAACAAGTTAGCGGTCCACTTCTCGATCTCACCATACTTGATGTTGAAACGAGGAGAGATGACACCACACTTGTTAATACGACCGTTAAGTTGGATAACAATCTTACCGGAACGATGGTCATCAATGATTTCAAATTCACCAATATAGCCTAATAATAATAACAATAAGTTAGAAAAAATTGTATTCCAATATTTGAAAACATATCAAGTAGATAAATAATGATGTGGAAAGAGCAAACAAAGGAAATTAATCTCCCGTCGATTTAAAAATCATACATTGTGAAGGTTTTTAAGCAACATATAATCAGTTATACGACGGTGTATAAAAGAAAGAAAGAAAGAAAGAAGAGGGAGGATAACTTACCATGCTTTTGCATAACAGTGAGGAACTTGACAATAACCTTGGAAGAAGGACGGATGAGAACTTGTCTCTTTCCACGCTTTTCAGCGTTGTTAATGTTCTTTAAACAATCTTGCAAAACGGAGACTCTGACCATATTAAAACTAATATAAAATATATCAGAAAAAAAGCAATACAAACTTAAATGAGTGTCGCTCCAAAGCGATTCATAAAAGTGGTTGCAATATCATGCACAGTAATCTCTCCGAAAAGATTTTGTACATGATAATAATGGGTTTGGAGGGATGGATGGATGTAAATACCTTGTTTGGATAGGATGCGAAAAGGAAAGAGTAAAAGATTTCTTTTTTTTACGGCTTTTTTAAACCAGTTTAGTGTGTTACCAAAAAAAAAAAAAAAAAGCCACCCTAGAGATTAAAAAAAGTCACATACAGTCCATTCGAAATCTCATTTTGGGCTTTAATAGATAATTTTTAAGAAGAAAAAAAAAAATAACCTTCTTTTTTTTAAAAAAAAACCATAAAAAAACTGCATAATGGCCAAGATCGTAAAGAAAGGAGTTAAAGGAGCTGCCGCTAACTTTATCACAAGACAACAAGCTTTAAACAAGCTTCAAATCTCTCTTGCTGATTTCAGGTAAAATAAAATAAAAAAGAGAGATCGAGATCTGTCAAAAAGAAAAAAATACTAAATCGAGATCTATTTTAGACGTCTTTGTATTTTAAAGGGTATTTATCCTCGTGAACCAAAGAACAAGAAGAAGGCCAACAAGGGTAGTACTGCACCTTCTACCTTCTACTATGTTAAAGATATCAAATATCTTCTTCACGAACCCCTTTTAATGAAGTTCCGTGAATACAAGGCATTTGCCAAGAAGCTCAACAAAGTTCTTCATAAGGGCGAATACTCAGCAGCAAAGTCTTTGGAAGAAAACAACAAACCTGTTTATACTTTGGATCATATTGTCAAAGAGAGATACCCCTCTTTTGTTGATGCTCTTCGCGACCTTGATGATGCTTTATCTATGCTTTATTTGTTCTCCATGATGCCTGCTGATAACAAAATTAAGGCTGATGCTGTTGCCGAATGTCAAAAGTTGATTGCTGAATTCCAAGGTTATGTTATGAAGTCAAAGAGTCTTCGTCGTGTTTTCTTTTCCATTAAGGGTATTTATTATCAAGCTGAAATTAAGGGTCAAACCATCACTTGGGTTGTACCTTATCAATTCTCTCAAGATATTCCTACCGATGTCGATTTCCGTGTCATGTTGACCTTTTTAGAGTTCTACCGTACTCTTGTTGGCTTTGTCAACTTTAGATTATATAATGAAATCAATATGACATATCCTCCCAAGATTGATGAGACTGGTGGTTTCCATTTAGATGAAGCTATGCCTGTCAACAACGCAAAGAACGATGATGAAGAGGAAAATACTGCTGATTCTATTGATGAATTCAAATCTACTTCTGCTGAAGATGATGAAAACACTGTCACTCTTGCTAAGATTCAAGCTGCTTCTAACGCTACCTCTGATCTTCAAAACTTGTTCAAGAACCAAAAGTTTTACTTATCTCGTGAAACTCCTCGTTATGCTCTTGAGTTCATGATTACATCTTGTGGTGGTCAAGTGAGTTGGGATGCCTCTGTTGGTGTTAACCCTCCTTTCCCCGAGTCTGATGAAACTATCAACTATCAAATCACTGATCGTCCTGTTGTCAGTAACCGTGTTTTAGGTCGTACTTATGTTCAACCTCAATGGGTCGCTGATTGTATTAACGCTTGTAAGATCGTTAAGCCCAGTCTTTATGAACCTGGATGTACTTTACCTCCTCATTTATCTCCCTTCGTTGAATCCAAGGAAGGTGATTATGTTCCTGCTAGTGGTATCGATAGTGAAGATGAAGAGGAAATTGCAGCTATTGAAGAAGATAAACCCAAGACAAAGAAGCGTACAGCTGCCGAAATCGAAGAGGAAGAAGTAAAGGAAATGTCAACAGTTATGATGACAAACAAGCAGAGAAAGCTTTACACAAAGATGCAATACGGTATCCAACAAAAGGCAGACGAAGTTGCCAAATTAGAAAAGAAGAAGAAGGCTCTCAAGTCCAAGAAGTAAATCTTCTTTTTAACTGCATTTTACAATCCAAAAAATTCCCTTTTTCTCGTCCTCCGCAACACATATGTTTATCTTTCTCTCTCTCTTTTCATACTTTAATTTTTGTTATTTTTAAAACACTTGTTTTTACTTAGATAAAAAAAAACAATTTACACATATCTCTCAATTACTTAAAAAAATAAAAAAAACATCAAAAAACACTTCATAGTCTCACCAATAAATTTTTTCTAAAATCTACGTCACTGCAAAACTGCAAAATGCGTACTTAGCCGGATTTTTGCATTTTTCCCCTCCTTTGCACCTTTTTTACTTATTAAAAAAAACGTAAGATGAGTTTATTTCCCACTGCTCCTACTGAAACTCACCTTGTCGAGTTTAATGCCGGTAAATGTGTCGTAGAAGATTCTTGGATTAAGCCAGACACTAGAAAAGGGTAAGTCTTTTTATAAGTGTATATTCGTTTTTTAACTCGTTATTATGTTACCAGTAAACTTTATATGGATCAGGTAAATAGATTACAGAAAAAAAAGACTTGATCTTGCGTGTACTTATTTATATATTATAGGGCGATGATCAATTATTACACTTGTATTGGAAAGAACGTAAAAACAATAGTACTCCTGAAGACGTAAGTGCTATTACAACGACACACTCACACACACGAAAAAAAAAAGGGAAAAACTAACTCTTTAAATAAAGGACATGATTATTTTCTCTGAAGAAGCAGAGTTTACGAAAGTCGAAGAGTGTACAACCGGCCGTGTATACGTCTTGAAGTTCAAGACATCTAACGAAACTCATTTCTATTGGATGCAAAATAAGAATGAAGATAACGATCACGCATTGGTTGAACGTGTCAATGAATTAATTAGCGATCCTGAAACAAACATGAATATCTCTTCTGAATTAGACGAATCAGCTTCTCATGACGAGTTAATGCGTCTTTTAAACGATGCTGAAAGCCAAGGTACGTAAATGAATAACCTTTTTTTTTTGTACTGTAAACTTAAAAAAAAAATCCCTTTATTAGATCCCAATTTGACTCCTGAGAACCTTTTGCAATTTCTTAATAGTATGAACAAGTAAGTTGATGTGCGTGTATATATAAATAAAAAGGTTGAACTAAACTAAGAGGGATTAAAATAGTAATATGGGTACACAAGATGATGAAGACGATGATTCTTTTGAAGTAAACACACCACCTGCTACTCGCTCGTCAGCTCCTGCCCCTAGACCAGTTGCTGCCACACCCGTTACATCTGCTACACCTGCTACGCCCGCTACACCTGCTACACCCGCTGCACCCGCTGCACCTGCAGTACCTGTTGCAGAGACTCCTAATACTAACCAACAACAATCAAATGAACAATTGGATCAACTTCGTCAAATCCTTGCTAATATTCAACCTGCCGGTAAGGAATTAAAAATAAAGGATATAAGAAAGAAGTATTAACAGATTTATTTTAGAGGGATCGAAGCCAATTTCGTTAAGTGATGTGCTTACTTCGCAATCCTTGACTCCTCTTTTAAACGACCCTGAAATGTGTGCAACCTTATTCCCTTTTTTACCTGAAGGATCCGAAAGGTCCGCAGAGGAAGTTCGCCAAGTGGTGAGAAGTCCTCAATTTAGTCAAGCTTTACAAAGCTTAAGTGCAGCTCTTGCTACTGGACAATTGGGTCCGTTATTATCCCAACTTGGACTAGATCCTTCTGCTGGTAACAGCGTCGAGTCTTTCTTAATAGCTGTTGGTGAACAAGCCAAACAAAAAAAGAATGATGATGCTATGGATGAAGATTAGATTTTTATTTTTAAAATTAAATAGATTCTGTATAAAAAAAAAAGTGAGATACAATAAAAAAAAACCTCCGTTTTTTATTATTATTATTATTGTAAAAGTCGTCTTGGGTACAAGCTATATTTTGACATTAGTTCAGGTTCTTCTTCTAAAATTATCATTTTTCCTTGAAGCATGTGCGTAGTGATATGACAATGAACTGCCCAAAAGCCAGGATTGTCCTTTTTTTTAAAAAAAGAAAATTAGGTTTTATATCTTGACAAAAAAAAAGAGTTACTTACTGCTAAAAGGCGGACTTTAGTCCATCCACATCCGTCAGTATCTTCTGTAGGAATCGACGGATAAACCACTGTAGTATCCTTATACAACGGGTTCTCAAAGTTACGAATATCCTTATCCACTTCATGCTCATAACTACCTGCACCCGACGCAATCACATAATGTGAATGTCCATGTGTATGCCAAGGATGCAACAAGCACCCGCCAATCGCATTCTTTGTATTTTGAAATACAAGATCTACAACCTCGTTATGAGATAAGCGATATGTACCCAATGCCTCATTATACTGGTCGCTTGCTGCACTATACGTTTGGTTTTGAAAGCTTGCAAAGTTTTCGACAAGGTTAGCATTAGATTGCATGGATATATGGCGGTGGTTTATCAAGTAACGAGTGGTATTGTCGGGCATTTTCATCGTGCTGGTATGGAGGTGGATGGTACGCACATCGGTTTCGTCGAGAATTGGGTCACGGTCGGCCAAGGGTTTCAAGTTGTGCCATAACCAGTCTGGTTCGTCCATTTTGGGAAACAATGGTAAGTCCACGTAGTACTTTTCTTTTCTAGGAGGGCGACCACCACCACCACCACCTCCTCCACCACCAGGGCGACCACCACCACCTCCTCCTCCTCCACCAGGACGACCACCACCACCACCGCCGCCACCACTTCCACCAGCACCACCAGTACGACCAGCACCACCGCCTTCACGATCACCACTGCCTCTTCCGCCTCCAGCGCCGGCACGATTACCTTCTTCACCATTAGCACGACCACTGCCGCCTACATTACCAGCACGACCACCAGCACGACCGCCGTCAAGACGATCGCCATTGCGACCACGATCAATTTCTCCGACCCTTTTGTACTCAGTATCATCTTCAGCTCTTGTATCAAAATGGTTCTTGCGATTCGACCACTTCATGATAGGTTTAAATAAGGTTGTACCCTTTTCACTTGTAGCAGCAGTAGGATTGACGTACCGAATATAGCCGAAACCATTTTCTGTGACACCACGACCACGTTGTCTCCAAAGATAGCTAGTCCCAATTGCAAAAGTGGAACCCACAGGATGATCACCCGTTTTAAGCAATACAGAGAACCTTTGACCAGGCGTGATTTCCAAAAAGGAAGTCTGGTAAGGGTGGATCAACTCGCCGTCTACTTCTATCATGGTCAAGTTGTGCTGTTTAACGGCTAATGCTAGTGTCCGAAAGGAATTGGCGCCAATGACACGCAGACGGTAGGTGGTATTGGGCTCAACATCAAATGTGGTATAGCCTTGACAACTCTTATCGGAGTTGCCAGCGGCAGTGGGGTTATGGACTGTACGACCGTTGATCAGGATACTATCAGATCCATGGTCAAAAGTAAAACTGTTGCTGGTATAATAGGCTTGTCTGCTGTCCAGGTCTTCATGCCACCATTCGCTTAATTGGAGCAACAGGTCTTTCTTGTACTGGTAGGGACCGGCCTGCAGTAACTCACCCGTCGCAACTTTTTGAGGGTTGGCGGTATCTGATTCGTAAACAATAAATGAACCTTGCACGGAGTCGTCTTGTAAACCAACGTGAGCATGATAAAAATAAGTACCGGCCTGCTGTGACACCGTGAAACGTTGTGTGTAGGAATTACCAGGAGTGATTGGGTGCTGTGTTACACCAGGTACACCGTCGGCTTCTGTGGAACCAATTTGGCGAATACCGTGATAGTGGAGACTGGTGTTGAAGTGGTCCATCTGGTTTCTGACAAGGATTTCGACCTCGTCGCCTGTTTGGACATGGATAGTGGGGCCGGGGAATTGTCCGTTGATGTGAGGTACTTGTACGCCCTTGTCTGAACAGTCTGGGTTGATCACGCCTGAGGTGATGTTGAACTCATACTTGTGGAGCTCGGCGTTTGTTACTAGGATAATTGAGCCTAGTAAGAATCCTACCTTTTTTAAATACATTTTAAAAAATTCCCGGATTAAATGGGAGTCAGAAAGAAGTAAAAGAAAAAGTATTTTTTTTTTGACAGGTACTTATAGTGGTATTGTGAACAATACAACTAGTATATTTCCTAATGAAGCATTCCTTTGAAAGTTTTTTTTCCCGCGTATGATTTCATTTTATACAAGGATTGAACTTTCTCCTTATAAATGGCCTGATTTGACACTTTTTTTTTAAAATGTAGTTTAAACTCCTCTTTTTTTCTTTTTTTTTTCTCGTGCAAAAAAAAAAGATGTTTTTTTTGTGATTTTTTCTCTTTTCTCTTTTTTTTTGTTTTTCTCTCTCTTTTTTTTTTTTTTTTTTTTTTTCTTTTTACATTTTTAAAATAGCAAGATGGAAAAAACACAGGCAGATAAGTCTAGTAGCCACAGTAATACGTCTACGGCCAGTACAATTGTTGGTAGTCATTACCAAGTTGGAAAAAAATTGGGAGAAGGCAGTTTTGGAGTTATTTATGAAGGCTTAAATTTATTAAATAACCAATCAGTTGCTATCAAGTTTGAGCCAAGAAAGTCAGAAGTTCCACAATTGAGAGATGAATATAGAACATATAAAATACTTGCTGGCACTTGTAAGTATACGCAAAAAAAAAAAAAAAAAAAAAAAAAAAAAAATCTAACCCTTTTTAATTAAAAAAAAAAAGCTGGCGTTCCAAGTGCTTATTATTTTGGTCATGAAGGACTTCATAATGTTTTAGTGATTGACTTATTAGGACCTAGTCTCGAAGATTTGTTTGATATGTGTTCTCGTAAATTGACTATAAAAACGGTTGCTATGGTGGCAAAACAAATGGTATGTAACCTTAACAATGTATATTATATATATATATTTAAACTCAATTATTGTTATTTTAGATATCCCGTGTTCAAAGTGTTCATGAACGTAACTTGATCTATAGAGATATTAAACCTGATAACTTTTTAATTGGAAGACCGGGAACGAAATATGCAAATATGGTCTTTTTAGTAGATTATGGTATGGCAAAGTTATATCGTGATCCAAAGACAAAGAAGCATATTCCTTATAGAGAACGCAGGAGTTTATCTGGTACTGCAAGATACATGAGTATCAATACGCATTTAGGAAGAGGTAGATATATAAAAATATATACAAATAATATAAAAGGGGAAGCAATCTCATAACATGTTTTTTTTTTACTCTCTCTCCTTAAGAACAATCAAGACGAGATGATTTAGAAGCTTTAGGTCATGTATTCATGTACTTTTTAAGAGGCTCCTTACCATGGCAAGGATTAAAAGCAGCAACAAATAAACAAAAATATGAAAAGATTGGAGAAAAGAAACAATCGACTTCGGTTAAAGATTTATGTGGATCCTTTCCTGAAGAATTTGGTATTTACCTTCAATATGTTCGTAAATTAGGGTTTGAAGAAACTCCAGATTATGACTTTTTAAGAGAACTGTTTGATAAAGTGTTGGAACGACAAGGTGAAAAAGATGATAGTGTTTATGATTGGGTTTTATTGAACGATGGTAAAGGATGGGAGGTAAAGTACAATATATTAAAGGAGTATATTATTTTTGAATAGGAGTTTCTAAAGACATTTATATATATAGAACCGTTTCAAACAATTAAGAGAAGCTCGTGCTAGAAGATCTAATGCTCATCATCAACCAAAAAATCAAAATAGTAAACGGACAAAAACTCCAGTTGCAATTAACAAATCTACTACAGATATGCCTAGTACACCTGCTTACGTACCCCTCACTGATCCCTCAAAACCACATAAACATAAAGAACATGGCTTTTGGAAAAACTTTGTTCGTTTTATAACTTGTAACGGTGGTCAGCAAGACTAGATCACATAGTAAAAATACCCCCCTTTCTTTTTCTCCTTTTTCTTTTTAGTTCGCATTATTTTCAGTATTTTACACAGACACACATACACATTTTTTTTTTCTTATTCTCTCTTTTTTTTATTATATTAATTATTACTACATGTTGAACTTTTCTAAAAAGTTATTTAAAGGTCCTTGTTGCATTTGTGTCCACCTATTTTTTAAAAAAAAAAGAAAAAAAAGTTATATATAATACAGACACACAACAAATAAATAAAAAATTATTTACATTGAGAAACCTCTACGTTGAACCCATCTACCGTTCAACTTCTTTGCGTTCTTTGCGTTATTTCTAGTTCTTTGTCCACGAACAGGTAAACTCATGGCATGTCTTCTTCCAGTATAGTTGTTAATATTACGATGATGCATGACTTGTTCTCTCACTTGTCTCTTTAAATCGGTTTCGATAGTCATGTTGGCTAATGTGTTGGTTAATTCATTGACTTGGCTTTCACTTAATTCGACAACTTTCAAAGTTTCGGGAATGGACAACTTTTGACATAATTTAACAGCTGTGGGTTCACCAATACCGTAAAAATATTGAAGTGCTGTACTAGAATTAATAAAATAGTTGGTGTTAGAATCGAGTTAAGTTTTTTTTTTTTTGATATTTTTATTTACGTGACAATCTTTCTGTCAGGTAAATTGACACCAAGTAAATGCAACATTATATGAATAAAAAAAAAGGATACTTTTTTTTAGCCCAGACTGACCCTAGTTTATATATAAAAAATACACAAGGTACAGACGCTTGTCGGGAACGCAATAAAAATCAAAGCCACCCTTTGATTGGGAGTGCAAGGTCTCGCAGGACAATAGTCACAAGTCTTTTTTTTTTTTTTTTTTTTTCTCCCTTCTTTTTTTGCAGGCTTTTTTTTTTTTACCTCTTTACTAACTAGAAGAAAAATGTCTCGTCCTGAACACATTGCGCCCCCAGAAATTGTAAGCTAAAAAAAGCAAAGCAACAGTAAAAAAAAAAAAAGGAATTAACCAATAAAAAAAATAGTTTTACGGTGACGATGAAGCCAGAAAATATACTGACAAGTAAGAAAGAAGAATACCCGTAGATATTGACAGGTCAAAATAACAATTTTTTTTTTTTTACTCTTAGTTCACGTATTACAGCTATTCAAGCAGAGATGGCATACAGAGCACTTGAATTATTAAATTTAACCGAAGGACCCAAATACTTGTTAGATATCGGATGTGGTTCTGGGCTTAGTGGAGAGATTTTAGAAGAAGAAGGTCATACTTGGGTTGGTATGGATATTTCACCTGCCATGTTGGATGTAGCCAATGAAAGAGAAGTAGAAGGAGATTTATTTTTACAAGATGCTGGACAAGGTATGGCATTTAGACCAGGTACATTTGATGGCTGTATTAGGTTAGTAAATAATAAAATGAAATGAATACATAATCAAAATAAGGGCTAATCAAACAAATAAATAGTGTTTCGGTATTACAATGGCTTTGTAATGCAGACAAGACAATCAATAGACCTAAAGCTAGAATTCAACGATTTTTCACAACATTATATGCTGCTTTAGATAAAGGAGCAAGAGCAGTATTTCAATTTTATCCTGAAAACGATGATCAAATTCAATTATTGATTGACGTAGCAACAAAGTGTGGTTTTGAAGGTGGTCTTTTAGTTGATTATCCTAATTCTAAAAAGGCAAAGAAATATTATCTTTGTTTGTTTGCTGGTGTACAATCTGGCAAGAAGAATCAAATGCCTTCAGCTTTAGGAGCTGACGGTGAATTGCACCCTGATGAAGGAAGATCCATTCAATATGAAAAGCGTAGACAAGTCGCTAGAAAGAGAAAAACAAATCGTACTGCTATTAAGGGTAAAGATTGGATTAATAACAAGAAGAAGGTCGCCAGAGATAGAGGTGATAAGATTGTTGCCAATGATTCCAAGTTTACTGGTCGGAAGAGAAAAGTTAGATTTTAATGCTCCAATCATGTCTCTACCCCTTATTATTATTATTTTTATGTGTGTGAAAAGTGTGTATTAAAGTGTGTGCCTGTGTTGTGTGTATTAAATAAATTTTTTTCTTTTTCCTCTTTTTTCTTTCTTTCTTTCACTCTCCTTTTTTTTTTTTACACTGCAAAAAAAAATGACGAGAAACAAGTTTGACTTGTTTCATCAATCGGAATTCACTGAAGATACAGTTACAAGTTGCTTAAAGAATGGATTTCAAAACAATATCATTTATTCTCGAATAAGTGATTCAGCATTGGTTGCTTTAAACCCTTATAAACTGTTACCAATTCAAAGTGTTCAGTATGTGGCTGAATATAAAGACACTGGATCAGACCTATTAGAACCATTACCTACTCATATTTACAAGTTAACAAATCAAGCCTATTTACATATGAGGCGTACTGGTATTGATCAATCTTTAATATTAAAGTAAGTTAATTACAAAGCAATCTTTTTTCTTTTTCTTTTTTTGTAAAAGAGGGGGTGCAAAAAGATTTTTTTGGAGCAAAGAAAAAAAAAGGGGTTTGGGAGAACAAAAAAGTATATTGATTGGCGGCAATTAAACCTTTTTTATTTATATCATTTATTAGTGGTGAATCAGGAAGTGGTAAAACAGAATCGTTCAAGCTTACATTAAACCACCTTGTTCAACTCTCAAGTCATAAAAAGGAATCCAAATTACAAGCCCAAATAACAAACATTCAAGTGGTTTTAGAAGCATTCGGTAATGCTCGTACGAGTTTAAACATAAATGCTTCTCGATTTGGAAAGTACTTGGAATTACAATTTAACGAGCGGGGTCGTATGGTCGGTGCAAAACTGCTCAATTACCTCTTAGATAAATCTCGTGTCACTCGTTGCCCTGGTAATGAACAAACCTTTCATATATTCTACCAATTGTTAGCTGGTACCTCTGCGGAAGAAAAAGCCTTGTTGCAGCTGGAGGAGGATGATGGTGTGTATCGTTATATTCCAAGACAAATGGCTGCAATGGGTGGTGAAGCGTCTCAGTTTAAAACTTTAAAGCAGGCAATGAGAACGTTAGGTATCAATAAGAAATATCAAGCTCGTATCTGGCAATTCCTTGCTTGTTTATTACATTTAGGTCAATTGGAATTTACGGATGATGCTACTGCACAAGAAGCAGCGTTTGTAAAGAATACAGCTACGTTGGATTTATGTGCGGATTTCTTGGGTGTTGATCCTCAAGCATTACAAAACGTTTTAACGTACAAGACGCAATTAATTAAAAAGGATGTGACGACGCTTATTTTGGATGCTGCAGGTGCTTCTAAACAAAGGGATGATATCGTAAAGGCTTTATATTCTTTGTTATTCACTTGGCTGGTGGAATACATCAATTCAAAATTATGCTGTGAGACTGTACATAACTTTATCGGTATTCTAGATTTACCTGGCCCCAGGATTCACTCAACTGATTTCAACTCGTTTTGTGTCAACTTGGCCAACGAACGATTACAGAACTTTTGTCAGCACACTATCTTTGAAGTCGATGTAGAAGAGTACCGTACAGAAGGATTGTCTGTATCTGATGTACCTTATTTCGATAATCAGGCGTGTGTAGAACTATTAACAAGACCCAAACATGGTCTCATAGACATTATAAACCACCATGCAAAATCAACTAGCTCAAACGATTTAAGTATACTGGACACGTTTGCAAAATATAACAGTAATCATGCTTCCTTTAGTTTAAAATCATCCGAATCAGGTCAACGTTTGTTTTCGATTCAGCATTTTTCAGGCTTAGTGAGTTACAATCCTACAAGCTTTTTGGAGTCAAATAGAGATAGCTTAAATGCGGATTTGGTCCAACTGGTCCGTGGAAGTGAAACAGCACCAGCCTCATACAACAGCTTCTTGCTGGAGTTATTTGCAGATAGCAACGTAAAGACAGAAACCCATCCCAAACAAACAGACGCTATCTTGAGTGCACAGCAACCGTCTGGTCCGTTACGTGGTCCCTCCATGCGCAGAACAAAATCAACCATGCGTAGGAAGAGTACATTGGAACCCATTCTAGATGAAACTTCAGCCACAATTGCAAAAAGAAACGTTTCCATGTTGCTATCACAAATGAATACAGTGTTAGACGACTTGTTTACTACGTTGGATGAAACTGTACCTTGGTTTATCTTTTGCATTCGACCCAATGATCATGGGGCGCCTAACCAGTTTGACGGTAACCGTGTGCGTGCACAAATAAGAGCGTTTGGGATCCCGCAAGTATGTCAGCGGTTAGCAGTTCATTACACAGCGACGTTTTTTCACGACGAGTTTTTGGACCGGTATACAAATACGATGGGTGAAAAGGGCGTAGATAGGCTCTCTGGAGACGCTAAAGATCAGTGCGAGTCTGCAATTGCATTGTTTGCTTGGTCATCAGAACAAGTGGATTTAGGTTCCACAAAGGTAATAAATATTTATATATAGATCTTATTATTACCGTTTTTGGTAACCATTTCTCTTAGATCTTTTTAAATGAAGCAGTTTGGCAAAGTTTAGAAGACGAGCTACGTACAGTTGAAAAAGACGAACAAAGAAAACAAAAGGAAGATAAACGTATCAATGACAATATGGCTACTTTACAGACACCCATGATGCACATGGATCACGATCAAAGTGCAGACTCTTTATCGAATTTATCGTTTGGGTCCAACACGGAGTTTCTGCTGCCTAAATCAGATTATTCGCTATCCGATCGGCGTCATGA
The DNA here is from genome assembly GCA_025201345.1 of Thamnidium elegans. Classification (NCBI taxonomy): domain Eukaryota; kingdom Fungi; phylum Mucoromycota; class Mucoromycetes; order Mucorales; family Mucoraceae; genus Thamnidium; species Thamnidium elegans. The sequence continues at coordinate 440,019 of JAIXMG010000012.1, read as the reverse complement.
CGCAGCGGCCATCGCGACTGCCGCTGGGCTGCCGCTACCTAGACGAGGAGCGTCTCCTGCAGCAGGATCTATTTATACCGACGATCAGCGCTCGTTTCTCTCCGACGACGAGTACCATCGCTCATACCAACAGAGCAGCCACTACGATACCGATTCACAGTACGGTTCAGATGTCTACGGGAAACCAGCGACTGCTGAATTAAAACAGTTTACGCCCACCGGTGGTGTCGTAGAAGAAGAGGCTCCCGAAGAAGACGACGAAAAGCTATCTCGTTCACGTCGCAACTGGTTAAACTTTGTCTGGTTTTCGACGTGGTGGATCCCTACTTTTTTCTTGGTGTGCTGCGGTAAGATGAAACGACCTGATATTCAAATCGCGTGGCGAGAGAAGATGACACTGTGTCTTTGTATTTTGTGTACGTCTGGTTTTATCATTTGGTTCTTGGTATTTTTTGGAAAATTGGTGTGTCCTCATCAAAACGTGTATTCGACGTCGGAACTGCAGAACCACGCAGAGGAAGATAACGCGTATGTGGCGATTCGTGGTGAGGTTTTTGACCTGACAAAATTCGCACCGAGGCATTGGGCTAGCTCTGTAATCCCTACTTCGGCTATTTTGGATTACGGTGGAAGAGATGCTACGCAGTTGTTCCCGGTACAGGTATCGGCGCTTTGTCAAGGTGTCACTGGATCTGTCTCGCCCTATATCGTGCTGGAGTATAATACGAATTTAACTGACGCTAATGCCAGATACCATAACTTTCTACCAAACAGTGGTGATAATCGTCCAGACTGGTACTTTCAGCAAATGACGTTTTTAAGAGATGCATATAAGATGGGGACCATGGGGTACAGTCCTAAAGAAGTTCATCAGCAAGCAGTGAATCCTTCCGACGTCTCTGGTGTGCGTACTCCACGCCAATGGGCTATATTGGACGGCAACATCTACGATATTACGCAGTATATTTTAGGAGGGCGTCGGTTTGATGCACCACCCGGTGAACCGCAGCCTCCTAACGAAGAAATGTTCTTTCTCGATAACGCTATTGTCTCCTTATTCTCTCAAAAGGCGGGCGAAGATATCACGGATAACTGGAACGCGCTGCCTCTATCTGATGAAGTAAAATTACGTCAACGTGTCTGCTTACGAAACTTGTATTTTGCGGGTGCCGTTGATCAACGTAACTCGGCTCGTTGTTTATTTGCAGAGTACTTGTTGCTGATCGTCACAATCTTTCTTTGCTCCATTATTGTGTTCAAGTTTTTGGCGGCGTTGCAGTTTCGTACACGTCGTGAGCCTGAGAAACAGGAGAAGTTTGTTGTGTGCCAAGTGCCTTGTTATACAGAGGGCGAAGATGAGTTGAGAAAGACAATTGATTCCATTGCGGCGTTGCAGTACGACGATAAACGTAAATTGCTATTTATTATTTGCGATGGTATGGTCATTGGCGGCGGTAATGATAGACCCACGTCCCGCATTGTGCTGGATATCTTGGGCGTGAATTCTCGCACGGATCCTGAAGCACTTTCATTCTTCTCGGTGGGTGAAGGGCAAAAGCAACATAATATGGGTAAGGTGTATTCGGGGTTATACGAGTGTCGTGGTCACGTTGTACCTTACATTGTGGTATCGAAAGTGGGAAAGCCGTCAGAAAGACAAAAGCCGGGTAATCGTGGTAAACGTGATAGTCAGTTGATCTTGATGAGCTTCTTGAACAAGGTACATTTTAATTCCCCCATGACGCCTATGGAGTTAGAACTCTACCATCAAATTAAAAATGTGATTGGTGTCAACCCGGTGTTTTATGAATATGTGCTGATGGTGGATGCGGATACGGAGGTCATGCCGGATGGATTGAATCGTATGGTATCTGTGTTTGCGCACGATGCAAAGATCATTGGGTTGTGCGGAGAAACTGTGTTGTCGAATGAAAAGGATAGTTGGGTGACAATGATTCAAGTATACGAATACTTTATTTCTCATTACCTTATCAAGGCGTTTGAATCTCTGTTTGGGTCAGTTACTTGTTTACCAGGTTGTTTCTGTATGTACCGTATTCGTGCACCCTTAAAAAACCAACCTTTGTTGATCTCAAACCAAATCTTGGAAGATTATTCGATCAATAAGGTGGATACCTTGCACAAGAAAAATCTGCTGCATTTAGGTGAAGATCGGTACTTGACAACACTTATTTTGAAACATTTCCCTAATTATAAGACCAAATTTGTATCTGATGCTAAATGTGCAACGAATGCTCCTGATCAATGGAGCGTCTTATTGTCCCAGCGTCGTCGTTGGATTAATTCGACAATTCATAATTTAGGTGAATTGGTGTTCTTGCCTCAACTTTGTGGGTTCTGTTGTTTCTCTATGCGGTTTGTAGTGATGCTTGATTTGTTCAGTACGTTGGTTCAACCTGCTATTGTTGGGTACCTCGTGTATCTTATTTATACCCTGGCTACATCTACTTCAGGTGTGCCAATGATGTCCATTATTACTATCGCTGGTGTCTACGGTCTACAAGCACTCATCTTTTTACTGCATAGAAAATGGGAGCATATTATTTGGATGATTGTATCCATCTTTGCTATCCCCGTCTTTTCATTCATGATTCCTATTTACTCGTACTGGCATTTCGACGATTTCTCGTGGGGTAATACGCGTGTTGTCATGGGCGATAAAGGAAAGAAATTGGTGATGGCGGAAGAGGGTAAATTCGATCGTAAGTCAATTCCATTATTGACATGGGATGAGTATGAAAAGAGTTTGTATGATGATGAGGATGGCGGTGGTAATTACTTTAATGATAACGCTTCGGTTGGATCGCACGGGTCGCAACGGTCTGGATACAGTCAAGGCACTTACTACAGTCAACAGAGTTATACAAGTAGACCGGGTGGACAGTATAACAATCATGCGAGCAATCAGCCGTATATGATGCAGCCTCAGTCGATTCGAGGTGGGTCGCCAGCGTTTAATTTACCACCGTATCAGCAAGCTGGGTATGCTACACCGCCTCCCGTGATGGCGTCTCCTATGATGGGATATCATACACCCCCGCCTGGTCAGTACAGAGCCCAATCCCCTTTCCATTAATTTTTTTTAGAACAAGAAAAGCCCATATTATTTATTCCTTTCATTGTGTGTATACATTACTTTTGCATCAAAAAATAAAATAAAATAAAATTAAAAAAAAATAATTCGTGTTTATTTCCTTACAAACAAGCGAAAAAGTATTATTTGGGATGTGGGTAGAAAAAAAAATCGAGGTCGTTTTTGTTTATAAACAAATGATTGGAAGTATCCCGATTTTTGAGTAGATATCAAAAGTAAATAAATCTGCATATTTTTTTTTATATAAACTGCGAATACTTTCGCTTGCTCTTTCTTTTTCTAAGGTGGCAATTCATTTTCTAACTTACTATAAAAAAATAGTAGACAAACAATAGGAGCTAATAAGTTTATTTCTTTACGCTCTTCTTTTTCATCGCTTAACTATGTAGAACGTTTTTTATTATTAAGGAGTTTTTTTTTTCTTATAAATTTGATATTTCTAATTGACATGTTATATTGTGTTGTGTTGTATGCGTACGTAATGAATTACCATATAGAACACTTATCAACTGGATTCATTTCACGAGAACCAGGTGCACCACACTTAAATGCTTTAGCGAATTCTGGATTATTTTGAACTGCAGCATTAACTCTAGCTTTGGCAGGTGAATGGACATCATTCAAGACTCGTTGTACTGCCATCTCTGGTCGCATATTAGAACACCAGACTCGGCCAAAGTTAATAAAGAATAATTGTTCAGGGGATAACGATTCTAGACCAGGTAAGGCCAAGTTATTTTCTGGATCTTCTGATAATGATTTACGCATAGACATAAATGCTGCATTGATACCACCGTTATCTGCCAAGTTCTCACCTAATGTCATCTATTGCGGACAAGAGTATAAGTATTCTTTTAAATTAATGTGTATTTTTTTTTATTTTTTTTTTTACCTTGCCGTTGACATTGTATTTACTATTGTTGGGTCCATCAATTATAAATTTACCATATTGATCAATGAAACATTGACTCTTCTGTTCGAAAGCTGTGGCTGTAGCATTGGTCCACCAAGAATTTAATCGACCATCACCGTCATAGAGACGTCCAGAGTTATCAAAAGCATGCTATATATATTTAATTGTTAGTATTTACCAAAAAAAAAAAAAGCAAATAGTACTAATACTTACTGTAATTTCGTGACCAATAACAACACCGATACCGCCATAGTTAAGATAGCGAGGTAAATCAGAATCATAGAAAGGGCTTTGTAAGATACCTGCAGGTATAACAATCTCGTTAAAGGTAGGTGTATAATAAGCATTTACTTCATGAGGATCCATATACCAGATATCTTTGTTGACTTTTTGACCAATATCCTTCCATTCCTTTTTCAAAGACCATTGAAAAGCAGATTGCTGAGTTTTATAGTATTCTTTAGGGGTAACTTCAATGCCATTATAATACTGTGCAAGAGATTCAGGAGATCTGTCATCGGGGTTAGCAAGACTATAGGCCTCCTTGTGCTTTAACTTGCTAACTTTTTCAAGAGCGCGAGAACGAGTTTCGGAATCCAACCAGCTGACGTCTTGCAATCTTGATTTCCAAGAAGAAGTAATATTATCTAAAAACTTTGCAGCTTGTTTACGTTCACTTTCGCCACCAAATTTCTTCATGACAAAGTAACGGCCCAAGAGCTGTCCAAACGTGTTACTGGTTTGTCCGATACAGATACGAGAACGAGGAGGGGTTTCAGTCGCACCACTAGAGATCTTTCCAATCATGTTACGGTACAAATCGCGGTTGGGTTTGTCTATATAACCAATATTGGCTAAAATGGTCTTGATAATAAAGAATTCACGCAGATTTTCAGTTGTAACACCATCATCACGATTCGCGCTATTTACTAACCAGTCGGTTAAGTCTTGCATGTACTTGGGAGCAATGACAATAACGTTGCTTGGAAGTGAGGCATCTTCTGGGATAAAACGACGAATAAGCTTGATCCAATCGACAACTGGATACTTTTGGTGAAGTTCAGCAATTGTCATTGGATTATATAAATCAATAGGGTTTTGGAATTGGTCACTACAAGTAAAGAAAAAAAGGGGTAAGTATATTTCCTCACTCTTTTTTTTCAAAGTACTTACTTTGCTAATGTAATTTTGGCAAGATGAGACTCAAATTCGATATAACGATCTACCATATTCTCTATTTCAATATTGCTTAAAATACTGAGATTGTTTTCGGCTAATTTGGTACGACGAAGTTCTTCAAGAGGAGACGAGTCCTTTGGGTTACCTAAGATGGAAGAAAGGATTGAAATTAAGCCGTTGCGATATATAGCTATTACATCTGCCTGATCATAGTACTCGCGAGAAGGAAGGCCTAAATCAGGTTGATTGATATTGATCACGTATTCTTCAGGGTTCTTATCATCAATACCAACATCAAATGAGAAAAGGTTATCAACACCTTCATTACCGAGATAAATAAGTGCGTCTGTCAGCTGACGAACGTGATCAGTAGTAAAACGACTATCGAGACCAACAGGAAAGTTTAATTTATCAAGGAGGCTCTTGATATCGGGAAATAAGGGAGTAGGGCCTAAACTATCAATAGTTGCTTCGTCCATGCAGGTTTCATAGTAAGATTTGATCTTGTTAAAGTTACTACGGTCTCTATCCGATTGACTGGGGTTTATAAATTCCTCATCCGATTTTTCTTTGGCACCGGTAAGAAGTTCATCGTAGGTTAATTCTAGTATATCGCGTAGACTGTCCAAGTTATTATTTCTTAAATCGGTGAAAGTACCAACAGCTGTATAATGGGAGGGTCAATACATATATATATATATATATATAAAAGAAGGTTTTTCTTACATGATTCGGAAGCAGGGATTTTAGAGTCACGAATCCAACCACCACCTAAAAAAAAAAAAAAAAAAAATCAATACGCATTAAAAGTAAACTCGTTTTATTTCTTTCTTTACAAGTATACTGATAAAAATCACTACAAGGATCAATGTTGACGTCCAAGTCATGCAAAATAGAGGTAGCAGCAGTTTTACATATTTTTGTATCACATGTATTACCAGCTCTAGCCATTAAATTGACAGAGTGACCAGAGAGTGAGTTGGGGATACCAGTCATATAAAAAAATAAAATAAAATAAAAAATACAGAAAAAAATAAAAATAAAAAAGGTGTCATCCTTAAATACAATTCGTTTACCCGGATGATTCTCAATCACAAAGCAAATAAGGAATATAAAAGCAAATAATTCCTTCTTGGTTACTTTTCTTTCTTTTTTGACAGTCGAATTTGAAATATCCCGATTTTACTAAAACAAGATCAATTTACTTCTAGAACTATCTTTTTTTCTTTTTTTTCCTCCCGTTTATTTTTTTTCCCTCCGTTTTTTTTTTCCCTAGGCATCTCCACTTTCCTTTTTTTTAGACAATTGTTGTCGTAAATGAGTACAGACACGAAACTTATTCTTAGTTTGGTGAACCGAATAGCTGTCAGAGTAAGAAAAAAGGAAGGTTACACCCGCGTTGTACTAACAACGGAAAAAATATATATATATTATAGCTACCAAGTAACAATGGCACTCAGATCGATACATTAGAAAGCGATCCATTAGTACAACAAACGTAACAAAACCAAAATATTCTTTTGTTTGCAGCAACTTTTTTTTTAACTAAACTTTTTTTTTTTATGTTTTTTTTTATGACGCTAGGGGTACGTATGTATTAAACTTCTGTACAACGTTGTATTTTAACTTCTTTTTTTTTTAGTGGCATCACTGATCGAGCTTTCAAAGTATAGGTTATCTACTATCGCAGCAACAATTGTTACCGTCATTGAAAATTTATCGAAGGTAAAAAAAAAAAAAAAAAAAAAAAAAAAGTGAAACAATTTGAAAAAATATCGAGCCGCTTTTTTGTTGTTGCCAATAGACACCAGTCAGTCGTAACGACGATTTTATTCCATACGATGTATTTCAGTCACAACTATTTTTACTCCGTATGTTATCAGCTTGTATGCAACACCATTGGAAATACTGTCAAAATTTAGATAATAAAGTGCCTCATTCCGGAAGTGTTTCGCCCGTCCGACCAAGTTTAAACAGAGCTAATGCTACCTCGAGCGCGCTGTGGATACCTATTGAAGGAATTCCTAATGTTCCCATCGACCCGCCACCACTTGAGGACAACCTAGCAAAACATATCGTATATGTGATGTCAAGATTTATATATCAAATGGGTCTATTTGAAGAACGAGAACACGAAATTGTAGCAAATCATGCTGCTAGCGCTATTTCAACCGAGACGCTTACCAATATGAACGGTCCCATAGGTATCATGGTAGATATTTATAAGGCCGCTACCCGTGTCATTTCTTATGTCAGTGCTAGTAACTGGGCAATAGTATTCGCTAAAATTAAAAATAGAATCTTGTACTTGGCTTCAACTTCAGAGGAAAACCCCGAAATTACAGATGTTATGTTGCTCGAATGTGCCTCTTTAAACTGTAAAAGACTAAGCATGGTTTTAACAGGTATTTTTTTTTTTGTTTCTTTCGTTGTTCTTGCTTTACTAAAAAGGAAAGTGCTACTATAGAATTATGCAGCTCTACTTTACACTTAAAAAAATCAGCTCAGTTAATTATCGCTGTCATGTTGAGAAGAGCTATTTGGAACTGGATTGAAAATTATACGGCTGAATTTGCTACACTTTGTCAAAGACAGACCCGAATCGACGGTTCTCCCGAAATCTTATTTGATATATTTAATTCGCTCGCTGATACAACAAAAAGAAAGGCGATTTTTTGGCCGTTACAAACAATGTTGCTAGTTATTTGTCCCGATATTATGCTGTCTACTTCCTTAGTTAGTAGCCGTGTTCAAAATAGAAAGGTATTTTAAATATATAAAAAGAGAAATGAAAAAAGTATTGACACTTTTAATAGACTGCGTTTTTCAGTTCTTTAAGAAAAGCAATGAAAGGTGATCGTATGGGTGAGCTAGCTGCTATTTGTTATGTTGATCTTTGCAGAGCAGCAACTTATGTTCATAAGGACGATATGTTATCTATTCGCCAAGTAGTACCTGATGTAGAAAACGAATTGATAGAAAAATTATTTGATACACATCATACTTCCGATATAGACGCACTTTCCAATAGTTTAGGCGTGTACATTGATCACCGCTGTTTGATGGCAGATTGTATTGTGGCCATGTTTCGACTTGATACCGAAAAGACCGTAACATCATTAATTCCTGCCTGTTTCGATCGTGGAGCACCCACCATTTTTAAAATGAGCGTAGTCAAAGCAGCGTTAGCAATTGCATTGGAAGATAATCGATTACCTTGGATTCAACCTATTTCTGAATTATACGCACCTCTTTGTACTAGAATTCGAAGACTGTTTTTGGAATTCTATAATCGCGATTTAAGAGAAAAGGTAGATTTCCCAAGTGTGCAATCAGTTGTTTCTACACGAAAATTGGCGATAAATGGTCTAGATAAACGAACTAGTAATAAAAAATCGGCTGCTAATGAACGATTCGAGTTGATCTTGGACGTTTTGAGATTATACCAAGCTGATCCCAAACTGACTGTTTTGGTAAGTACCAATATATATGAAAGTCCGTTAACATAGTTGCTTATACTTTAATAATATACATTATAGGGAGAAGAAGAAGACAGATTTGAACAAAATTCTGCAGTCATGATAGCAATTACCAATTGCTTGAGAGACTCTAGCTCCTGTGTCCGTGACGCAGCCGCAGAATGTCTGTACAAACTCCATGCACCCGACCATATTATGCTTTGGGGAATACCCGATAGATTTATGGAATCATTTTGGAAGATATCTTCACAGGTGTTATTTACTTTAGCCAAACAATTACTAGATAGTAGAGAAAAAGATAACGAGCTTAGAAAACTGTTGGATCTATTAAAACGATTGCTTACCTCGCGAAACATGTTTTTAGAACAGCATAGAGATGTTGCAACGCACGGTATTGATACCAGAGAGAGATTGCAGGCTTCAATCGGACTCGAGGTAGCTCTTTTGGTACTTTTGTGTTCAGCGGATACAGATATTTGTTCACTTGCAATCGAATGCTTTCGATTGCTTTGTACTGAAGTTCACTTGACTGAACGATTAGATGATCTACAGCCGTGTTCAATTACGATTGTAGAAAATATTGCTTGTTATACTGAACTAGCAAATCAAACTGGTATTGTTGTTACTGGCAGGAAATCTCAACAAAGACGTATACGTCGTCTTTTGAGGATGGTTAACCATAGCTCGCCAGGTATGCTTGCAGCTTGGGAAGAGGCATGGAAGCGATGGAAATCGATGGTGCCTTCTATTGCACGTTCACCTGACGAAGGGAGAGACGATTCATCAATAGACCTAAGTAGAAAAGGTGGAGGAAATACGTGGCATGATAAACTTCGAAATAATTCTTCACGACAAACAATCCCATCCGCGTTATCGACAACTCGCATAGACTTTGACAACGAGCGATGTATGGAATGGCAAAATTATGCTGGATTTCTGGCGGCTTTGGGTGGTGTTTGTTTGATGACAGATTCATTATCGGTTAATAAAAATCGTCTCAGCGAAAGTAGCAGCAATAAATATATATCGGCGCCAGTTGAATCTGCAGCCATGGTGGATAAATATGTTATGGATATGGTGGATTTACTTGCGTGTGATAATATGATCGTGAGAGAATTGGCAAGAGAAATTTTGGGTAGCGATTTGTCACCGGCTTTATATCATATCTTGTTTCGACATCTCGAAAATATATTGAGTAAGTGTTTTGGCCCCGATAATACAGATCCTATATGTGGACCTCGTTATACTTTGTTTGTAGAGCAAGCGATATCCGTGTTAAAACAAGTGCTGGATAGACTTGTCGATAAGTCTGAAAACTTATTTACAGTAGATTTTGGTACACTTATTAATCAGTATGCTGTCTACTTGAATAAACTCGGTACCAATGCAACGTCGCTCAAGGTCAAGATTAAAATGTGTCAACTAGTAGAAGTACTGATGAACAAAAAAGAACGTATTACTTTAAGACAAGAATTTAAATTGAGAAATAAATTATTGGAGATTTTCGTGGAGTGGACTAGTGATTTCACTTTAGTACGTTGTTTTGTGTGCTTTTTTTGAAGAAGAAAAAACTAATTTTATTTTAGATACCTGATAATGTAAGCCAATCATCTGGTTATGAAGCTGCTCAGTTAGAGAAACTGCAATGCGATTTGGATTTAGCTTGTCTTAAAACTATTGTGGCTTTACTACATCAGTTACCTCTTCAACCATCCGAACCAGTTCATGAATCTGATGCGCTTTTAATAAAAAGTAGAATATTCTATAAATATTTTACTTTTTTTTTCAAATTATTGAACAGGTGTCGCGTATTAGAGGTATGTATAAAATAAAGTAAAAGCTTTCAAGTGACTAATATTTTTTTTTTCTTTCTTTTAGATTGAGTTGATTCCACAAACAAGAAGCTATGACTCTCAGTTCAGAAACGTGAGTCCGGTAATACTTTTTTTTCAAAGAACAAAAAACTGACAAAGTTTAATAGGGATCAGAGTTGACTCCTCTCAAAAATTATACTATTTTAGCCTTATCCAACCTTCTAAGTGCTAATGTAGACGCAGGTCTCAAGTATTCTTTCTCAATGGGCTATCATGAAGATACTCGTACTAGATCTGCATTTATGGAAGTCCTGACGAACATTTTGAATCAAGGAACAGAATTCGAGACCTTGGCAGAAACTGTAATGACAGATAGATATGAAAAATTAATAGACGTAGGTTTAAATCAAACCGGTTGTCGTACATATCATTAATATCGAATTCCTCTCCTCTAACAGATGCTTGTACAGTTTGATTTAAATCTCACACTTGCTCTTTGCGAAGTATCACCTTCTGTAGATAGTGATGACGCAGCTAATGTATTATTATCCTGTTTTGCATCCAGGAATAAAACAATGGTGTTGTTAAAATCTGTAATTGAAAAAGAAGTAAATGATACAGGTAATTTATAGAATATAATTAAATATATTTATAGTGTACGTTCTAACTTTTTTTTTTATTAAAAAAAATAGAAAATGAGACCGATTTGTTCCGAAAAACTAGTATGGCGACCCGTTTACTTTCTGTTTACGCTAAAAACAATGGCGCCGAGTACGTTCGAGCAGTATTATTACCAGTATTCCAAAAACTTTCGGAACGTCCTCGTGAAGATAAATGCTTCGAACTAGACCCTTCCAAGATTGGACCGGACGAAGATGTCAATAAAAACAGACGCAATGTGATTGAAGCGACCGAAATGTTTTTGGACGCTATTTGTGGTTCAGTATATCAAGCACCTAGATCTTTCCGTCAAATCTGTAACTTTATCCTTACTGCTGTACGCGAACAATTCCCAGAAGCAAAGTATACTGCTGTAGGTTCCTTTATCTTTTTAAGATTCTTTTGTCCTGCTATTGTGTCTCCAGAAACAGAAGGTTTAGTTAAAAATACTGCTTCTATTTCTCGTGATATGCGTCGTGGATTTCTTATTGCTACTAAGGTCATTCAAAACTTGGCTAATAATGTTTTATTTGGCGCTAAAGAAACGTATATGATTGTCTTGAATGATTTCTTGACAAGTAATATTTATAAAGTAGCTAGCTTTTTACGTGAAATTGCAAAGCTTCCTGATAAGCCTGCAACTGAAGAGCCAGTAGAGGTGTACCAGATGAACGATAAGTTTTATGCTACTTTGCATCGTGTACTGTCTGAAAACATGGAACGTATTTCTCGTGATGTCGCTACACGTAATGTACATCGCTTTAATGAAACGATGGCTCTAACTCGCTGGAAACGTAATTTTGATAAATTCGCAAATCTTTTGGCTCAATTAGGAAGACCCCCTGAAGTATTACCAAAGGACCCTATGCCTTCCAAAAGTTACGTCTATGCTGCATCTAACCAATTATATGCAGATTTTATGCGCCGCAATAGCCATCGAAGTGTCGAATCCATTGTTTCCAAAAATATTTTTTATGAAGGTGGTGTTTCAAAAGCTGGTCGACCTGTATTTTATCTTATTATGAGACATATTAATGCAGATAATATTGATTTTGAATTGCTTGTTTATCATATTCTCCAGGTAAATGAATTGATATTTTTCTTCTTAAAAAAACATTACTGACTAAAATGTATTTAGACTTTGGAACGTACGGGAAACCGTCTTTATGAACTCTTGATTGATCTTACACAGTTTTGTCGTAATAACGAAGCTCCAGCTCAATGGGTTCATCAGTTGATGCAACTGATGACTGAAGATAAATCAGATAATATTGCAGCATGTCATATTTACAATCCTAATTCATATATTAGAACTTTTTTCAAGAAATTAACAAGACCTATTTCTCACAAGTTTGCAAAACGCATGACGTTTGCTGTTACTTTAGCTGAACTTCATGATCATATTCCTCCCTCTGAAGTTCGACTTCCAAAATCTACAAGTAAGGATTGTTTTTAGAATTATCAAAAGATTGAACCTCTAACTTTTTTTATATATATATAAATAGTTGGCTTAGAAACTGAACCTAGTGCTGTATTTTTCCCAGTGAATAGAGTCCTGAAGTTTACAACCCAACTTCCAGTCACTGTAAAAGTAAGTGCAGAGTATATTCAAGTTATGACAGTACGGAAGCAAGAGATACTTTACGGTATTAGTGCAATTACAAACGATATCTATCATATCTCTGAAATCGAAGACGTCTCTTTCGTTCAATACGAACGTGTATCAGATCAAGTATATGAATTTAGTTTTAAAAACACTCGAGATAATGCGATTGTCACTTTTAATTCTCCAAAACGAGATGCTATTGTTAATGTAAGTTTTTCTCCCCTTTATCACATTGATTCTTATAGTTAATGAACATTTTTTCTTTTGCGTAGACTATTCGTCATAGTAAACGTCATTACGATATGTCTCGACCTACTAGTATTTCAGAAAGAACAATTCGTCCTAGCGATGTACCTGGAAGATTATTAAATATGGCGCTGCTTAATTTAGGTAGCGATGATCCCAACTTACGTCTTTCGTCGTATAATTTACTTTATGCTCTTAGTAGAGTATTTAATTTTGATGTTGGTAAACAACTTTTGGATGCTAAAGGTATTTTTTTTTTAAAAAAAAAAACGATTTTTTTTTATTGTTATTAACTATTGTAATAGATTTATGTCTTCCTGCCAATAGTACAGAATTTATTGTTAGCATTAGTGAAAAAATAGCAACTTCAGAACCATCTCTTACAATTGAATTTTTGAACGAATGTATCATGGGGTATAGCAAATCAGAACAAGGTTTACGATATCTCTGCTTGTTGTATATGATACCTTGGTTACCCAACCTTGCTCTGTATTGTGACAGGTCATTAAACGATCAAGGAAGAATTAAAGACTTGTTGAGGCTATTAATAGATCTTACATTAACTGGAGAGGTACTTTATAAAACTAAAAAAAAAAAAAAAAAAAAAAAAAAAAAAACTAAATTACTTTTTAAAATAGATGTCTAAACTAATCCAAGCCAAAATTTGGAAAACAATTGCAAGAATTGATGAGATTCTTAGTTTAGTAATCGATACATTTATTCAATTTGCGAACGAACATGGTATTGGATCACCGCAAGCCGAAATAATGGCAGATACACTCGTAACACTTTCAAATGTCACTGTTCGATCCAAACTTGTTTCGTATTTACGAAAGGTTATTCATCGAACATCGTTTAAACCCAGTCGGTCTTTGACGGATCACCCATCTTGGCCTGAAATTGCTATCCTGATTCGATTTATCTTGATGTTATCATTTAATAACCAAGGACCCGTGAAAAGAATTGTGCCAGAGGTATTTCATATCGTGTCTCTTGTAGCTGGTGTTGGATCTACTATTGTTCGTGCCTCGGTACATGGGGTAGTTGTAAACATGATTCAGTCGCTTTGTACATCGATGCCGCTAACAACTGCTAATATTCAGAAATTACAGTTGCTATTAACTGAGTTGTCTGAATCAAAGAGTCGGTTATTGTTTGGACTTAATAGGTCTAATGCAAATGCGTTTATGATCACCCCAGAAACATTAAATGATTCTACTGAACCGATTTCTTTGCGGTCTTTGGAAAGTATCATTGGTAAATTATCGGAAGCTATTAATTACGCTGCACCGACAATAGGTAAAGCACTAAGATCAATTCCCCTTCTTTTATATCTATATAACTAACTGATTATTTTTTTTTATTCTAGATATAGCAAATTTCTGGCGAGCTCGATGGATGAGTCTAGTAGCAAGCACTGCATTCCAATTTAACCCTGCAGTTCAACCTCGAGCATTTGTAGTACTTGGATACCTCGGTAAAGACGAAATCGACGACGACCTGTTATACCAAATTCTGGTTGCGCTTAGAGGCGCGCTAGCTATATTTAACGACAGTGATCCCAGTCTTGTCACCAGTATTATGATGTGTCTTAAAAACGTAGTAGAAAGTCTTCCCAGTGATTCTCGCTACCTGTTACAATTATTTTGGGTAGCCGTAGCACTTGTTGAAATCAATACGGGGCCTACATTTGATATGGCGGTTGAACTATTACAAGCTGTTGTTCGAGCGCTAGATTCAAAAGAGTTTTTCTCTGGTGACACGATGGTCAATGTATTGTTGGCCGCCAGAGAACCTGTAGCAGATATAGCTGGCCAACTTGATAAACTATGTGGTGTTAACTTTGAAACTAATTTTTCGTTTGCTATTGCTGGTATCTTTATCAAGGGACTTCGGTACAACGATGTCAAGGATGCTATGTATAGTGGTCTTTGCACGTTTTTAAAAATTGAACGGAAACAGTATATTAAAGATGGTATTTTGGAAGATGCTAATATTATTGAGACATCGACGTTAGGTTATGTTACGGCTTTATTACCTTTGGCTGCCAAGACGGAAACTATCAAGGAGTTGTTAAAGTTGGCTGGTTTGACAGATACGGATATTGATAATAGTAACGGGAAAGTGTATGCGGGAATATTTGATAAACTTGATATCCCAGATAGTACTACAGCATTACTTATCATTTCTTTGCTTGCAACCATGCTTAATGCGGCAGATAATGAATCGGAGAGGTTGCTTATTTATGGTCTTTTATCGGAAGCGGCCATAGCTATACCCGAAGTATTCTCTTTAGTGTAAGTATGAAATACGTTATTTAATCCTATAGTATTTACTTATTTATTTTTTTAAAAAAAAAATAGTTATGACTCGTTGCTACCCAAGATGAACCAAATTGTCATTAGTAGCCAGACACAACCTATTATTGAATCAGTCAAATCTATCTTGTTAACAGCCTGCTCTGACCCTGTTTTTTCAGAAGTTAAAAATCGAAACTCTCAAAAGATATTATTAGATAGGCTCGGGTTCTCTGCTCTTGGTGATCCTACATTTGGAGCCTCTTCTTCCAACTGTTTTCAAAACGCTCAACTGGCTAGTGAATTAATGGAAAGAATTATTTCTTAAAAAATATATCTATTATTTACTATTATTTTTCGCTCTTTAACTTATTGCTTAATAAATCTTTCTTTTTTATAATATAACATTTTAATTTGAGCTTGATAAAAAAAATTATATATAGTGGTAATAATATTTGGTAAGTACGGAGGGGAGGGGAAATTGGTTTTAATCAATCTTGACATTTTGGTAAATCTTTCTCACAAATTGGCTTGCGGCTGTATGACCAATAAAGCCCAACATACAGAACATACCTAACGCTAAAATGGCTGTATAACCAAAGTAGAAACTTGTTTGGAACATACCAGTCATCCTTTTTTTTTAAAAAAAAAATCAGTAAACAAAAAAACAATAAAAACCAAATAAGCTTTACTTACTTTGTTTTGACCATGAAATAGTAAACAGAATACAAATAAATATAACCTGCAGCAGAAGCGCATGTCATAAAGCTAATCCAATGCCTATAATTATGAAAAAGATGTTAGTAACATTTTCTACTTCTTCAATAAGTTTTCCTTTTTTTTTTTTTTTTTTTTTTTTTTTACCAGCGGTGATCTTCAGAGTTAAGCAAGAAATAAGTACTGACAATCGACACACAAGCACTAACAATCAACAAAATAATAAACACCAACAACATAAACCCGTAAACATAATAAATCTTGTAAGTCCAGAACGAAGTAAAGATAAAGTAAATTTCAATAAAGATGGAGCCGAACGGTAATATACCACCTAACGCAACAATCATCATCGGTTCAGCATACCAAACTTTTTCAGGAATAGGACGAGGAATAGGGTTGACACGACAAGGGAAATCCGGTTGACTTCCCCAATTGCGACCTACCACGGTACCCAACAAAGTTAACGGGAAACACAAGAATACCCATAAAGCCACCACAGATAATAAAGCATAGAATGAAATAGCGCGAGAACTAGAATAATAAATGGCTAATAAATTGATAAACCCACCAATCAATGAAACAGCACCAGGCCATAGACTTGCAGTCATAACTACCGTTTTAACCCAATCTTTACCACCGTACCGAGTATAATATCTTGAACTCGTATAGCCTGCAACAAAAGAAGTAAGTGCATATAAGAAAATGGTGGTAGTAAGGATTGTGGCACGTTCTGCATAAAGATCGCCTAAAATGGTGTATAAAATGACGACAGCTGATAAAATGACGAGTTGTGATCCAGTACCCATTAATGCAGACATAAGCATTAAACGTGGGGGTTGACGGAATACATCACCATGAACTTGTTTCCAACCATATTCGTCACCTAAATCACGATCCTATTTTTATATATATGTAAGTATACACTAGTAATAATAATAATAAAACTTACAAAGTCAGTAAGGCCTTCTTCACGATCATATCTTGTGAAATCGCGCTTGACAGTTCTTAAAAGAATAACCGACACAAGACCAGTCAGGAAAAGAACCATCATGAATGAACTAAAAATAGAAAGCCAATGAACCTACTTTTTCTTTTTAGTCTTTATCCTATTTATTTATTTTTTTTTTAAAAAAAAAAGTAGTTGTCCAATTTTTACTTTATGTTGAAAGAAATCTTCTTCTAATAAACTGTCAAATCTGTTTTCGAATTCGATATCGGTTGGGTTCCAATCAATTGAGTATGTAAAGGTTAATGGTAATGATTTTTGACCGTATTTTAACTCTACTGGGTTCGCATGTTGTAAGCTTACAGAGATAATCTACTCCCGAAACTTATTAATGCCCATACTTCTTACGTCCCCTTATCTATTATTTTACCTGATGTCCGTTATACTCAATAGTAAAGCTCTTGTGTGTATAAACTGAAAGGTGTTTAAAATGAGGATCTATTTCCGTACCGTCTTTAGTTTCTTCAGCGCTTACACCCACAATACCGCTAACAGGTAAATCATCTACACACACACACACATATATATATATATATATCAGTCAACGTCAAGTCGTTTTTATAGCGTTTTCGGCAAGCAAATCTATTTACCAATAAACATAGTATACCAATACTGATTATCAACAGCATATCGAAGTACATCCACGTCCTTTTCATCAAGTTCCTTTTCACAATAAGGTTCATTAGCCTTGGTTTCTATACACAAAATTTGAAACTATCAGACCATGTACTACTGAGCTGAGCTCATTTTTTTTTTTTTTTTTAATACTTACCTAAGAAAAGAATGGGAATACCGGAATTCACAAGGTCCATGCCCTGAAGAGCTTCGCCTAAAGTCTCGTGATGATGTTGAACTGATTGAGGGCCTTGGCAAAACGGCAATTGAAAATATGGATATGTTTCTTGTCTGTTATTTAAAGGACCAACTGTGTTCATCCAAATGACTACTTCATCTCCTTTTTCGTACTAGATTAATACGTGTAAGCATTTCCCGCTTCTTACAGTACAAAAAAAAAGACATTCTATTTATTTTATTTATTTTTACCATGTGGTCATGTTCATCTGCTGTTGTAAAAAGTGATAGGAAACTTAGAATAGCAAAAAATGTTGCTAGACTTTTGCCTTGCCAATTCTTCATATTTATTTTAATAAAGGAGAAAAAAAGTAAAAAGAGAAAAGCAAGAAAACTTGGGTAAAAAAAAGCGGAGTTTTTACGCTTTAATTTTATTATTTTTATGTACACTAAAGCTTTTTTTAAAAAAAATATATTATAAATTATTCCATGACACTTTGGGATCTACTAGTATCCATAGCAATTATACTATCAGGCCTACTAATATCCATGACGGATAATGACTGAGAATCACTCGTTTCCATGGCGCTATCGTACGAAGCTATATCCATATCAGTTGTAGCACTTCTAGTTGTATCCATTTCCTCTACATCCGTATCTATCTTTTGACTATCAATAGTCATGTCTTCCAGTTCATTTAAAGTAGAAGATCTATTTAATCTATTACTCCATCTTGTTGGTTTTTCAATAGGAGGTGAAGCTGCCGATTTCCTTGAAGATCTCCTAACTTCTGGTTGATCTTCTTCTTCGAAATCATCATCATCTTCTGCACCTTCAGAATCAAAAACATCTTCATCTTCTTCCTCGTATGCTTCATCATAGTTATATCTCACTCTTTCGCTTCTATTACCTCTAGATCTTAACGTAGTTGGTGTGATTGAAACTTCTACTGGGATAAGCTTACGAAGTTCAGCTCTTTCTTTGCGTAACTTTTTTCGCTCTTCCTTTTCTGCAATCTCGTATATTTCTTCAGTTATCACTTTACTTAAAGCCTTTTCGGCTCTGTTGGTAGAACTAGAAAGCCCTTGAACTAATGCTTCTAAATCTGAACGGTTTCTACATACTGTTTCCCATTCACAATTTAGTTTTAAATGAGGTTTTTCTCTCCAAATCCAACATGAATCTAAAAATAAAAAAAAAAGGGTCAGCTATTTTTTTTTTTCGTATATACTTTTTCCTTTATCGTATATTACCTCCAAACTGCCAATAATTACGCTTTTTGGAATCAATACCAATTGGTATCACTCTTATGGGATTAATTTGATCTCTACTTGTATTACTATTATGATACTCTATAATGGATCTTACTGCCAAACTATCTTGTAATTGCCATTCAATTAACGAACGTAATAAATACAACTATTTTTTTTTAAAAAAAAAAAGACAATTTCAGTTACACCAATAATAAATAAACGCGTTTTTTTTTTTTTTTTTTACTTTGACATCTGTATCAAGCGAATTAAACTCGGATTTCGATAAAGGATTTGTCTCAAGATCTATTTCAAAAGCTTTCATCTTGTCATTGACCGTTTGACAAAGAGAAATCTTGAACGATCTATTTTAAATTTCCAATTTAGATTTAAGTAATCGTATATATTTTTTTGAGATCGTTAAAAAAAAAAATAGCTTACTCGATTGGATTTTTACGATTTAACAAGTTTCCTAAACTTGCACAAATTATGTTTCGAATCAGATCGGATTCTTGTTTTTGAATTTCTTGTTCAAGCTCCTAAAATAAATGTGTTTGTGTGTGTGTGTGTGTGTGTTTAATAATAAAAGTGAAGATGACAAAAGTAGTTCGATATATATTTACTTCAGGCATAAAGTCGGGCAGTCTAAAGTAATTGGGTGCAATCTCTTGTTGAGGGTTGAAGGTACAATAGAAGGCATATATAAACGCAATCTCCCATTGTTGTATAGGACTGAACTGAAAAGCTGGTGTTGCAACCTGAGTAGGAATTTCAGCTGTATTCTCAGTGTGAACTTCCATATTATAAAGAGAAGAAAAAATGATAAAGAGAAGAAAAAAAAAAAAAAGAGAGAGAAGGAGGTGGGGGGGACTATTTTTTATTTTAAATAACCGTTAACCAAACTTTTTGTCGACGGACTTTGCTCGTCCTATCGTAAATAACAACACACATCCGATCACAAGAAGAGAACCGATACCTTTGAATTGAGTAAAACCTAAAAAATGGTTATAAGTATACACACAGCGATTTATTTTACCAAACGAAAAAAGAAAAAAAAAACTTACATTGAGCTGGGTCCGATTCACAGTACCAAGAATCACTAATAATATAAATCAACACTGCTCTTAATCCTTGTAAAATACCAGTAGCCACCTATTATATCTGTACATAAGTAATCGCCTCAATGGAAAATATACATATATCATTACTTACACTTCCGGTTCTATCGATCAGCTCATAATAATTCCATGAATGCATTGCATTAGAAACAATCACTAATAAATACATGCCTAACACAGCTTCATTCGAAGTACCTGCTTTAATATGAATTAAATCATCATACCGAGGCAGAGTATAGAACGCAATCCAAATTAGTGAGATAACAGAAGTGTAACAACCTGAATAAAAACAAATACGAGCAGGTAACGGAGGAGGCTTTTGTTGTGACATGATCGAGTCTGAATATACATAGACACAGGCTATATAATAATAATAATGTTATTATTATTACAAATAGATTATATAACTTTTTTTTTTTTTTTTTACCATAAAAGAATGTACCACCTAATGTCATCAGCGTGCCAAACATGAGTAGGGTAGTTTTAGCTAATATAAATAATTCTTAATATACAAAGAAAAAAAAAGTGTGTTTGTTTTCATATTTTACCCGATTCTTCTAATGAAGCAGTCTTGGAATGATCTGTAGAAAAATTATCCATTGAACTGATAGCTAAACCAGCACTGACACCAAAGATAGCAACCCATTGTAACTTTGATAATTTTCTTCCCATGAATAGAAAAGTTAATATAGCACACCAAATAACCACACTACTATAAATAACTTGATACATCTAACAACTTTTTGAATTAAACACCTTTTTTTTTTTTCCTATATTACTACTTACTCCACTACCAACAATGGAAAAACCAACAGTAACGCAAAAATTCGCAAATACATCAAGTACAGCTAATTTGATGACAGATTTATGTGGAACAGGGCCTTCCTCGTAACCATCTTTTGTATGATCTACATCCGTATTGACTTGAACCATATGAATACCATCCTCTTCCGCTTGCTGACTTAATCTATGATAACCTTTTTGTTTATTTTTTAGTAATATAGGAATAATTAACCCGACTAATACCATTCCGATATACTGAGCCAACTGGGCTAAATAACTATCTCCAGCTAAATTAAACCGTGTTAAAAAAAAACAAGATGGTTAAAAAAAAAAAGTTGATGTTAGATTTTTACTTGCGGCTCCATGATAAAATAACCATTGAGTTCCCAAGGTTGTGCATAAGCCTGTTAACAAGAATAATACTTGATGCGTTACAATGTAAATCGTCTCTCCATTCATGTCGTAAAAAAAAAAAAGAAGGAGGGGGAAAAAGGTCAACTGGAAAAAGAGAAATAAAAAAGGAGGTGAGTTTTATAAAGTTTATCTGATTTTATTATGTAATACTTTTTTTTTTTTTATAGATAAAATCGCTTAAAAGACATTGATAGTATGGATTGTTAATACGTTTATACTTTTACTGCATACATAAAAAAAAAAGAAAAAAAAAGACAACGTTCCTGAGAAGCATTCATCTTCACTAAACTTATAGCAGTCTTTCAACCAATTGACAGAGGAACCACCCTTTTTAACTTCTATTTCTTCAATGTTATTTCTTCAAAGAATCAATTTGTTTCGCAAAGATAATAGAGGTAATATCGCTGGCGTAAAACTTGTTACTCGCCATCTAGCGGTAAGTAATAGCAGTAAAACTTTGAAAGCTCTTACTATTTTTTTATTTTTTTTGGAAGAATGGGCACAAAAGGGCATGAAAGTATACGCAAAATCGAACATTGATGAATCGAGTTTCCATATAAAGATACGTCATTCGAGAGCTTTATGAAAGATAAAATATTTTTTTTTTGTTTAAATCTCGGTCTAATAGCTGGATCAATTGCAGCATTTTAAATACTAGCTCAATTCTCAATATATATATATTGAACAAAGGATAGCTACGTATATAACCATTTTTTGCAATTTATTATCATTGACCTGCTTAATGCAATATATTTGTGAAGTAACAGCTAGACAAGTTTATTCATTATACTATTTAAATGCTACTAGAAAAAAAAAGCTGCTATTAACGAACAGTATTTTTTTAAGCGTGCAGTTGGAATAAGACTATATATGATCATATACACGTGTATATTTTTGATTACATTGTAGACTCAAAGACGTGTTTACAGCTATCAACGATACATCAGTAGTCAATGTTCGTTACAGATAATGTCACTAACATAAAAAAAAAATTATATGTTTTGGAATGTACAGTTTTTTGGCCTCTTTTTTTTTTCTGGAAGGGGGAGGGGGGGAGTGCGTTCAACTGCATTCATCCTGAATTACGTTTTTTTTTTTTTTTTTTTTTGCTGTTGTTGCTTAATTGTTTTATCAATTTTGTGAAATCATCCTCTAGCTGATACTTGCTTATGGCAGTATCACAATTATTAGCTGGTTCTGTGTTAGTTGATAGAAATCAGGCTCTTCTGTTGAATGGGGGGGGGGAGGTTGAGTATCGATGCGCATTTTGAAAAAATCAGTACGACAAAGTCAAAACTTTTCTATTTCTGATCTTACATCACTATACCTTAAAATGTTAAAAGTATCGATAATTCAGAAAAATTAGTAATGAGACAAAGACGGTTCATGCTGGTTATTTCAAGCATTTGAATTGACAGTATTAGACTTCCTTTGAAGTTGGTCCGTTCACCAAACAGGTTTCTCCTACAAAACTTTTTTTTTATCCCCAAAAAAAAAAAAAAAAAAAAAAAAAAAAAGTAATAGTCGTTGGTATCAACAACATTACCCAAGATGTGCTTGATATGAAGTCAAATAAAAATCCTGCTATACGCCATGCAAATACCCTGTCCAGGTTGGGCAAAGTCAAGTCATTTAAGCTGCATATTTCTTATAAAATTTAAAAAAATTACATAACAATCTGTTTTCCATTCATTATTTTCTATCATTATTGTTTATCACATATCATCTCAATGAGAACACTTTCAGGAGAGGGATTATTATTTTTTTTATTTTTTTTTATTTATTTTTTTTTTTTATTTTTTTTACAGCCCTGACAGCCTTCAAAGTGCCATTTACTGTCATTTTCACATTTTCAAACCAACGTCTGGAGCAATGTAACGTCAAACATACGAACAAGTTTCTTCTTTTTTTTTTTTTTAGAATGAAATCACTTATTATTATCCTTCCCCCGAAAAAAAAAATAATCAAGGAACCTTTCTTCCGAGGTTCGTTTTGTTTAAAGTTACGTTATAATTTTACCAAAATCGGTACAAAGCTTTTGAAAATCCCATTAATAGATAAACACAAGAAGATTACACAAGAAAAAAAAAGGTACATGAACTAAAGCAGTTGAATATATATCTTATGTAGACTTTTTTTTTATTATTGTATTTAAAAGCAAACACATTTTTTTTTTTAAAAAAAAAAATAACTGTTTTTAATAATAGTGAAAAAAAGATTCTATAATTACTTTGTTATAAAAAAGAAGACAAATACGGTCAACTTGCCGGAGAATTATCACAAGGTAATACAAAGGATTCTAGACTGTAACACAGTGAACGGGTATGCAAAGATCAAAAAAAAACGTATTTCGTTAATTAAAAATAGTATGATATCACCTTTTTCTTTTGAAAGTTGAAAGGGAATTATTATTATAATAAAAGGAATGTATTAAATCAAATATCAAGCTCGCGTAAAAAATAAAAGTTAAAAAGTGTAAAGGGGGGGGGGGATACCCATTTTAAATTACAATATACTTAAAAAGTGCACGGAGCGTGCACTGGGGGGGGGTGGTTTGCTCTGGGTACACTTCTACTTTTTGTGTTATGTTGCGACCAAAAATACTCGATAGAGAGTGAACACAATCTATATGATACAAATATATGTATATATTTTTGCCGATACCCGGCTTAGCTATTTAAGTGTAGACACAATTAATATCCAGATTATAAAAAAATGAAATAGTTTTACTGTTGCAGTTAATTTTATTGCGAGGAACAAATTTTAGTATATAATACTTTTTAAATAATACTAAAGGGAATGTATTTATTTATTTAAACTTTAGAGGAACACCTGTAATTAATCCAAATTAGCCACGATGACTCACGTCCTTTTGAAATTACAATCAATCCATAACCGACATCTGTTTTTTTTTTTGTTTTTTTTTTTTGTTTTGTTTGTGAGTAAAGGATTCTAGATCGTTTGTATTTATTCCAAAATAGAATTACGGTTTAAAATGACTACATACGATTATTAAAAAGTTGACATCTTTTAATAGAGTCAATCGTACATTCTTTTCGCGTATGTCATTGATAAACTTTGTTTTTAACAACTTAATTACGATAAATAAGAGATTTTAGTAAAATCACAGAATGCTTTTGCAAATGAAAATTTTTAGCTGCTCGGAATTGAAACGAAAATTCGTATCTAGACAAGTTCTATTTTCTATTTAATTTTTGGAATTTAACATAAATATTTTGTTACCATGCTAACTTAAACAAAAGAGCAGTATATAAAAATGACGTAAATCCTGTGAGAAAAAAAAAAGTTTTTTCTTGCAAAGTAAATAGGTCCAAATCATTCAACAGATTCTATTTAGAGTGAATTTATGCAATCTATAATATCACTGCATCCTTATAAAGAATCTAACAAAAAGTTAAATGCATGGGTACAGTACCTTTATTCTATTTAATCTAGAAGTATATATATTGATTTCTTGCTAATTATATATTGTATTTCGTCTGTATAACACGAATACCATGACAAAAAAGTTATATGAAGGCGGTGCTACAATCATATGTGATCACAATGCGTGTGCCTGCCAAATCACTTTTTTTTTTTTTGCTAATTATACATTGCATTAAAATGAGGCATATAAACAACGCCAAAAAGTGCGTACATGCGTTGTCTTTCTTGATGGGTCAAGGGAAAAAAAAAAAAAAAAAAAAAGAGTAACTAACTGGTGTAGATTTAAAAGATCGACGAAAATATATATAAGGATTATATAGTTTTAACTTAATTATGTTTCTGAAAAATAAGGGGTCCTCTTCTACTGATCAAAAAAGGCATTATCTACTTTTTTATGCAGTGAGAAAATAGCGTTGATCGGATCAAAATATACGCCTCCTCATAAAATGTTGTAAATTTAATTTATATAGATATGGCAGTAGTAACGCATTTAAAGACGTATATTATAAACAGAACTAATACCGAAGAAAATCGATTTCTACTGTAAAAATATACGTGTTTTAATTAATATTTTTGGTATGAAACCTCTGTAATTTAACTGATCACCCTGTTGTTATGAAACGCTATTACTTTGGGAAATTAAGGCTTTTATTCTGTGATATACAAATATAGAGCTTCCGGGAATTGTTTCAGCATTAGTTTGCTTTTTTTTTTTTTTTTTTTTTTTTTTTTAATTATATGTATACTTATTTTTTGTAGGGTGGTTTTTTTTTTTTTTTTTTTCCAAGATAAAATATTTAATTACTAAAAGTTATTTTATGGCAGAATAGATTGAATTATAACAACTTCTTTTTTTGGTTATAATCTGATTATTTGTTACACAAATTATGCACTAAAACGAGTAAAGGCGTTTTTTGTTTTGTTATTTACTGCCTTAATACCCGAATTTATTACAAATACAAAAAATAAAAAGATGAACCCTTAAACATTAAAAAGATGTTTATAAATGATATATAGGGGCTATGGCTTTTTTTTTTTGCTGTTGTTATTTACTATTGTTAAATAGGAAAATGAAAAAGTTACACGGTGTAACATTTGTGTGGTAGGTAGAGAGAGAGAGAGAGAGAAAACAATCATCAACGATATTTGGTGGTTTCTTTTTTAGTATTTCGACAAAACAAATAATAATAAGCTTTTTGTACGCATGTAACCCAAAAAATACAGTTAAAAAAAGAAAAAGCAAGTACAGTGCTTTACTACGGGGCCAAATTTTGTATTCAATTTACGTTTAATTTACTTTTTGTGTCAATGGCATTTTGACTTTTTGCGCGTGAGTTTATATTATGGTGATTTATCTGTAATGGCTGTAGAAAATCTTTGTAGTGCTTCATCTCCTTTCTTTGATGCAGAAATAAGTGATAAACTACAAAAGAAAGAATAATATTGCCATTGCTGACAATGCTTGTCGTTTTAGTTACGGATGAAAAAAAAAAAAAAAAGATACCTGGCTCCTTGTACCTGAAATTATAGATCAACAAAGAAGAGTTCTTTTAGTCTTTTTTTTTTTTTTTTGTTAAATTAAAGTCAGACAACACTAGAGGTCGGGAAATACGGATATATTTACTCAGTTTTAAAATGATAATATATGTTTTCTGTCAAGCGAAAAAGTATAGTATAGCTTGCGATAAATTTTATTTTTCTTTTAATGAAAAAAAGTACAGACACAAGTGAAAAAAATTTTATATATAAATGTACACGATTGTTGTTGTTGTTGTTGTTTTTTTTTTGTGTGTTTTTTGTGTTTTAGACGATTAATCCCATGGTCTCCAACATTTTCTTCTTTCTTCAGTTAATCTCTTTTCTTCGTCACACCTTTGCACATATTCAGCAGCAAGAGCCAATATATCAATCGGCCTCATATGCGGCAACAGTTGAGGGTACAGAGTAGGCGTAGATGAATTTGATGATGTTACACTAGATTGACTATCATAGTGAGGTTCAACTTCTTGGAACATTGTATGAAATTTATGTTGATTAGGATGTTGTTGATGCTGATGTTGATGATGATGTTGTGGTGGAGTCCAACAAATGGGATATATAAATGGATCAAGTCTTCTTTGTTCTTGTAAGCGACCTCGGTTTACTTTTGCTCGACGATTTTGAAACCACACCTAAATTTTTTTTTATTTTTTTTTATTATTTTAGTTTGTTTGTTTATTATGATTTTTATATGTTATAACAATTTTAAAAAAATTGTTCACATGCAATAAATACCTGTACTTCACGATTCGTCATATTTAATTTTTCAGCCGTATTCTCTCTTAATTGATAGTTGGGTGTATCAGTACTTAAGAATAAATCAGATAATATTTTAAATTGATATGGTGTAATTCTCTTTCGCTTCGGTTTATTTGTAGCTATATTTATATTATTATTAATGACATGAAACAATACAACATGTATAAATAATAATACCTTCGTGTGATTTAATACGAAGTCTCTTTCCTTTATCTTCTTCAGTAAGGTGTAAAGAATGAGTATGATTCATCATTATTATTATTATTTTTAATAGTGTATAAATATATATAATAAAGAGGTATAAAAAGTAAAAAGTAAAAAAAGAGAAAAAAGGAAAAAAATAAAATAAAAAAAAGGGGGGCAAGTTTTTAAGTAGTCGGAAAACAGCCGCCGAAGTTTAAGTGATACCAATCAATAAGTAGATGCAATCATCCTAAATTAGTTTTTTTTTTTATTTGAAACAACTTTTTTTTTTTTTTCTCTTTTGCTTTATATCAAATTACGTGACATTCATTAATTCATCAGTTGTATTAAAACAAGTTTATTGTGTAATCATATTTTAATTATTATTTAAATTCAAATCTTTTTTTTTTTTTTTGCATTATCATAAAAATGCTCGGGTCTTTAATTATTACTTTGATTTCACGTCAAAATGAATTTTGAGTAGGTCTATCAGTGTGCTACCATCATTTCCCGGAATCATAATACACATTTTTGCTGCTTATATATCGCATGACTTTTTTTGTGCTTTTTTAAATTCCAATTAGTGCTAATTCAATTCTCTGTAAGCATTTTTACTCTTCATAATTCAGACTGAAGTATTTTCAACCCCTGGAAACAATGATACTCTTTAATCAGTCATCTCTTTCTCGATAAACAAACAATGGTTTATGACTAATCTAAATAATGATTTATTTAGATCCAAACTTATTTTCTTTTTTAATTATAATTCTCTGCAATTGACAGCTATATTCTCTTTTGTCAAGTACAGTAACTATTCATTTCTTATTGTTAAACATAATTGCACTATGATGTGCTCTCTTCTTTATCAGCGCAATGACTCCATTATCCCTATTTCTTTTTTTTTTTAAAAAAAAAAAGGTACACTAAATTGACATATAGTACTTTAGTAGTTAAATTTTAATATATGTAGTGGGTGGTGATATCATAGTAGAGTTGAACACTTTTATTCCAATTTGGTCTCTCCTTTTTTTTTTTTTTTTTGTCGCACACAAATGGTTCCTTCGCCAAGTAAAATAAGTTAATTGTTGAAGAATTCGAAAGGCTATCATTGGCTTAAAATAAAAAATTTGGGCTGAAATGTCCCCAAACTTAAAAATACACCTTCTATTCAGGGAATAAATCGAAACACATTTCTTTTTGGTCCCTTTTTCCCTTTGCTTCCCTTTTAACATAATACATATAGAAATGACTGAATCGTCAGGATTTATTAATCGATTATCTACTTTAACAGTAAAGTATACCAACCATAAAAAAAAAAACGAAAATAACACTAACATATAAACAATAGAAAAGTCGAATATACGAGTCCAAATACACGAAAGCGTTTACGATTCTAGTGGTATTAACAGCGGTTATCTGTATTATATTGGAAGCTGTTGTTGTTCATTCTCATGTGAACGTATATAACGAATTAAGAAACGATGGGTTGATCATTGATGTACCAACAACTTCCGTAGATCCCGAGAATAACTTGAGTGCCGCAAATGAAATGGCACTTAGTCTTCGAAGGCTAAAAAATGAAAACATATTCTTTATCCTATTGTCTTTATTTCAACTTGTATTGGGCATTGATGCAGTAAGTTTTTTTTTTTTTTTAATTATTTATTTATAGCTAAACATCCTATTTAGATTGTTAGACAAAGTGTGATTCAACTCATGTCTCATACATTGATCCAAGTATTAGCAGTTGTATTTGCCGCTATTCAAGTAGGAGGTACAATTAAAAAGTAAGAGTATCATAGAGTGGAATGACGCTATGTACAATTTACTAAATGCACTAAAAAATGTTTAGAAATAACGATGTAAAAACCAAATTTCCTCCGCCAGAAGATCCCAAAGTAGTTTGGAACTTTGGACTCGCACTTCGAAATGAAATTGGACTAGTATCGATCATGAGTATTTTTGCTTTTCTTTTCTTTTATCTTTGCTGGAAGTTATACAAGCAGTTCGGTTGGAATATTTACAAACGAATCGGTGCCGATATTAATTTGCAGAAAAGATTTAGGTTAGCCCAACTCTATTTGTTAAATTTAAAGTTGGACGCCTTTTTTCAGCTAGTGCTGTGTATATTCTATGCTGTTGTGATGACACAAGAAAAGTATTATAATCTGTGGGGCACCACCAATAGAAAATTCGTGGCCTACATTATTCATATTGTCTTGACCGTTCTGTTAATTCCCGGTTTGCTATTGGCAAGATACGGAGTCATTACGGAGAACAAAAAGGTCATGATTGTATTCATGGTAACACAGTTCGTTATGTGTCTGGATTTTATTCTGGTGCTTGCCGATAGTGCTGGCAGTTGGGTATTCTGGATTCTAGCAGGTAAAAAAAAAAAAAAACTATATATTGCTTGTCAAAAACATCTTGTTTCTAATTGAGTTATTTTATATTATATAGTTTGTTTAGCTATCTCTCTTAGTATTGTAAGTATAATATGTATATATACAGACATGCACATACTAAATATATATATATATATATGTAGTCTACTTTTATCTTTTCTATTCTTGTTTCTCGTAATTTCGGTAAAGGGCTTAAACCGTTTAGTAAGTTTTTTTTTTTTTTTTTTTTTTTTTTTTTTCCAAAACATGCAAAAAAAACATTTGATATTTAACAAAAATAATGTAACTGTAGTGCAAAGGTTATTTGAATCAGACGAAAAGAAAACAACGGATACAACTTTACTGAAATCAGGAAATGAATGGCTTATCGATGAAGAGGATGAATATCCAATGGCGAATACTGCTTAACCGCATTTAACATATACCATAAAACTTTTTTTTTTTTTATGTACATAAACTCTATTTTAAAAAAAATATGGAGGTTTAAATATTTTTTTGACCCCGGTTTTCTTTTTTTTAATTTTCCTTTCTTTCATATAAACTTATATTAATCAAAATGGCTAATGAATTCAAAGTTCTTGTCTACATGACCACTATTATTGGTACTGGAGTTGCTCTTATGAAATATACAGTCCCTAATGAAGATGACATTGTTAAGGTCCGTGACCATTACTCTCTTTCCAAAAAATAACATTTTACTCATTCTTCACTGTAGAAGTTAGATCCTGCCTTGAGAAAAGAATATGAAGCTATTAAATTAGCTAATCGCGAAAAGCAACAACAATTCATGGATCTTATGCGTGAAGCAGCAGAGACCGATAAGCCCGCTTGGGAAATCGCCAATGAGCAACTCAACAGAACCAACAAGAAATAAATTCAGATAACCCTCTCTTTCGAATAAATTGTTTATATATCATTACTATTATTTTTTATTATTACTATAATTTTTATTACATCTTCTTCTTCTTTTGTTGCTTCTTCATGTTACGAGCCCGTTCCTTTTCTTCCCACTTGCGTTGTTCGGCAGGACTCATCTTCTTGACACGTTCTTCTTCGGCACGTTTAGCTTCAGCCTTCTTCTTTTGTAACTCTTCGGCACGATCAGCAGCAGCCTTCTTGGAGAACTCTTTGACTAATTCGTCGCGGTTCTTGTTGATCTTGGATTTGATGTCACCTGTCAATCTCAATTGACCAATAACATCCGGAAGCTCACAAGCAAGTTCAACAAGAGAGTCGAATCCAGGAGCAGAGGACATGAGGAAATTGAGAGAAACCGTAAGAAAGTTATCAGCTTCAAACCTATTATTATTGTTAGTACATGTACGGTTACTAGTTCAAGTACCATCTTACATTTCAGGCTCTTCTTCAGGTAAACTAGAGATAATCAAAGATTCAAGACGGTCGGACGTTTGAGCAAGAATCTCACCAACCTTACCAGCTAAAATGGTATCAGCCAACTTTTGAGTCTCAGCATAGATTGTCAAATTAGCAGGAAGGACTTTACTAGATGCAACTTTACCAACACGCTTCTAAAAAAAAAAAAAAAAAAAAAAAAAAATTGGTCTTAGAATTATCCCCCCCCCCTTTCATCTATATTGCTTACTAAATCGAAACGTTTCTGGTGTAATTCATTAGCCAAATCCTTCTTAATAACAGCAAAAACAAACTTTTCGGGAATAGCTTTATCTAAAGCCATGGTCAAATTCTATAGAAAGCTTGTTTTTAGTTCTTTTTTTTTTTTTTCCCTCTTCTTCTGCAATTTAGACTTACAACTCTATCA
The DNA here is from genome assembly GCA_025201345.1 of Thamnidium elegans. Classification (NCBI taxonomy): domain Eukaryota; kingdom Fungi; phylum Mucoromycota; class Mucoromycetes; order Mucorales; family Mucoraceae; genus Thamnidium; species Thamnidium elegans. The sequence goes on along the minus strand of JAIXMG010000012.1, from coordinate 408,517 downwards.
GTGGCAGGCTTTGCATAACCTACTAAAGCAAGAACTTGAGTAGTGAAGAATGTCAAAATATCGTTTCTAGGTTTCATCTTGAGCCACCAGTGACCAAATTGAACGTTGCGTCTACCAGAAGTATATAAAAGGAAATCAGCTGGTCCGTCCACCATCAAGACAGACTTTTCATTTGACAATTTGTCACCTACAAGGGCGAATTGACTTTCGAGAAACTCAATTTGATCGTTTACCCTATATCAATGAAATTAGTACTTGGAACTATTATCCAAGATTTTTTTTTTTACCAGATTTTGGCCTTCTTTAAGTTTGTGGTCTTTCCTTGGAACCAAACAAAAGCAAGAGCAAGGAAGGTAATACTCAAGACAATCTCCATGTGGAAATCATGAATAGTAAGAGCTACCAATAAAGGTTAGACTTTGGAATAGTGGTATAGAATAAAATACTTACGTCTTGTCAAGATAGGATTAACAGGAGCTATATATTTATATAAAAAAAAAAAAAAAGAAGTGATGAGATGATGATGATGACTTTTGAGAAAAAAAAAAAAAAGTGTGTGCCTTTTTTTTTTAAAAAAAAAAGACGCGTACGACTTACCTTCTACAGGTGTCTTTTCTTCGGCTGATGCATAGGAAGCCAAGGCAAACATTGCCAAAGAGGATAATAGCTTTGACATTATATAATTCTTTTATGTAACAAAGAGGGAAAAAGGAAAAAAAAAAATTAAAAAATGTGGGGGGCAGATTTTACTTTGTCAGCTACAGCCAATGAATTTGGTTTGGGGAGTTTCGCATTTAAAAAAAGGCAAAATATATTTAAAATTATATATTTACACTTCTACTATTGCAATAAAAATGAAAACATCAAGCACGGCTTGACAAATCTCAACACACATTGAAAGAGGGCAAAAGGCCTTCACGGGAGAAACCTTTTTACCAAGCTTCCGGGGGGGGGGGAGAAGAGCAATTTTCAACAGACAAATTCCTAAAAGTAGAATTTTCATCGTGATGCCTGCTTAGTTTCTCTCAGTCAAACAGAAGAAAGGGACCCTTTGCTACTACGCATCTCAAATCTAAAAGAAAGATAATTTCTTTTGATAAGTTTTGGCTGGGAGATTTATATATATATAAAAAAAAAAGTAAGGTTTATTAATTGTTTTATACACTGTCGCAGGAAACCATCCGATAAAGAAAAGACATGGTCATTCTTATAACTTTTGTTATAAACGATTGTTTTTTTTTTAAAAAAAAAAAAAGCAATGTTTTACGGAATGTTAATTATAAACTAAAATCATCTAATAGATTGTTACCCCCCGAATGATACAGTATTTTTAATTCGAAGTTGGATTGATAATCCAGGTGAGACTTTGCAATTGTTTCATTAGTTTTCCTTAGCTGATATTTGCTGTCTGTATTTGATCTTTATACTTCGACAAAAAACTGCTGAGCATCCTTATTATTAACTTTTAAATCAAGCATGATATCAGGCCTGATAGTACTTTGATGAAGTACGCCATCGACCCTATTTGCAAAAATACTTGTGTTTTTTTTTTCCTTAGAAGAACGAACTTACTCATTAAATCGGTTCCCCGCTTGTGGTTTTCAATGAGATATATGAAAACAATATGTTAAGTGTAAAAAAAAAAAAAAAAAAAAAAAAAAAAAAAGTATGACGGATCACTTTTCACGTTAATACCTTTACCGAAACCGATTTCTCTAAGAAGGGTCGGTATAAGTTGGTAAGAAAATAATAAGTGAAGACGAAAAGAAAAAGACTTGCAAAAAAAAAAAAAAAAAAAAAAAAGATGCAATAAATAAGTGATAAAATAGAGCCCACTTTTACTCGCGTAATATATTTACTCATCATGTCATATCATGCCACTATTTGTTTCATATACGTTGGTCAATCATTTTTATTACGTAGTAGGTACTTGTTGCTCCAACTTGATTCATGCAAGATCCATTTTATGCGAATAAAAACTAAATTGAACGCCATACTTTTTTTTATTTGAGAACGGATTACCCTTCAATATCCTTCTCAGTATCCTTCTGAGTAGCTATACATTAGTAACTTACTGTCATTCTATTAAAAAAGAAAAAAAAGGAGGGTTAAAACTCTCATTGGGTAATTATGCGTTACCAATCTGCTTTATATTTTTTGAAACAAGTTTTTCACTTAAATAAAAAAAAAAAATCCGTTTTATCATTTATTTATACTATTCTTTTTCTCTTTTAACAAAAAATTCTTATACAAGCAAAGTATCTTCTATGTACAGTATCCGTTTGTGCCGACACCACCGTATCATAGGGAAATCCCATTTTGAAGACACGAACAAAAGAGTAAATAACCAGTATTTTAATATTGCTAGCTAAAACAAACAGATATTTTTAAATTTGGAAAGTGAGAGACATAATTTCATTACATGGCCATTTTAAAATAAACTTTTTATTTTTATTTTGACGCTGCTTGGGTAGCTTCCAACTATCTCAATTGGGGATTATGCTAATATTACTTTTTTCGCCAGCATAAATATAACTTTTTGTCCTTTTCAAACGATATCACTTCTGAGACTTTTCTGTATGATTAGATACAAGAAATTATAGTTTAGTATCGCTGAAGATAACCCTCCGATATTTAGACTTTAAGGAACTTTTTTTTTTATTGTCTTAAAAAAGGCCAAACTACAAAAGGCATTAGCTAAAATTTTATTTGGTAAGACCAAGAATTGGGTCTAACTGAACTTGATTTAATCTATTCTCTGCGTTTGGTCTAACAGAAAAAAAAAATCATAAAAGCTTAAAATAAAAATAAAATAGGATGATTATAATACAACCGATACTTGACAAGCTAAACTCTATTTTTTGTTGTTTTAAAGAAAATGTACTATTTTTTTTTATTTTATTTTATTTAGAGAATATTGACATAGAATGGAGAGGTTTTTTTTTTTTTAAAAAAAAAGAAAGAAAAAAAAAATGATGATGAAATAAAAGGGGGGTTGGAGTTATGTGGGATTTACATTAATATATATGAAGGAGGTATGAAAGAGAGCCTAAAGTTTGCTTAATCACGGAACACTCTTATTTTCCAAGCTTCTTTATCAGTCGGTGTAGTTACTTGATCCTCGTCGTAATCAGCAACATCAGAATCTATCTTGAGCGGTTTTGTTCCTACAGCCATATCTTCTATAACAAACGGATTATTTTCATCGCGTGCTTTTTGTTCTTCAATCTGAAGCTGTTTCGCCAACTGAGCATCTTTTTTGATTTGATCATACTGCGACAAAAAGGCTTCTAACGTATCAGGATCAAACCCAAGGTCCTCATCATCCTCATCACTAGAACTAATACTATCGGCAGTAGGTATAAAGTTTTCTTCTTCGTCGAATCGACTGGATCGACTCATTACAGAGGAGATATCATTATCTGCAGCAAAGATAGAGGCAGCAGAGGAAGTAGGTCCATCGTCATTGGTTTTCCAAGCACGAGTTAATAAATCACGCCATTCTGACATAATTGTTTCATCCTTCATCATAGCTTCTTCATCAGCAACATTCATATCCGTATACAAGACATGGTCTTCTTCTTCCTCTTGCTCTTGTTGTTGTTCTGGTACCCGTACCGCTTGACGAGGTATTTCTTTCATAGGCATATTGAAAAGGCTGTGATATAAAAGTCCCCAATAAGATACTAGACCAGTAAAGAATAGTAAAGGTTCAAAGCTAACAAAAGTTACAGCTAAATAAGCTTCATAAACAATAACTACTAGTGTCACAATGAGTACAGAAACACAAATTAAAAGTGCGGCTGGTTTAGCTATAATTGAAAAAAAATTGGTTAGAACCTTTTTTTTTTTTTCCCATTTTATGTGTGAATTTACCAATATACGGTTCAACTGCACGTCTAAACTCAGTGAATTTCTCTCTGAAAAGGTGATAATAAGGTGTGGCTAAGCCAATGGCTCTAACCCCTATTTGTTCATCTGCAGTATGCATACTGCGCTCTTGTGAACGTTGTGCTACTATTTCCTGAGGAGAGTCTATAAGCGAATCTTGATCGAAAGAGATAGTAGATTTGATGGAAGGATCAGAAGGATTGACAACGTGTAAAGGAACTGGTGGTGGAGGATGAGTAGAAGAAGACGGAGGAGCAGAAGACGGTGCTATCGTTTTGGTTGCAGAAGAAGACACTAGCAAAGGAACAGGAGGAACTCCCGCACTACTTGTGTTTCTGCGTTTATTGGGTATTAATAACTGCATAGTAAATAGAGATTGGAACTCGATCAAGAACTCAATGACGTATTGAGAAATTTTGTATTGAATTGGGGTGTTGTGATCAGGGTGACGAAGAATACCGGGACAAAAGACTACTGCCAGGTTGGGTATATCCATTTTTGTTTCTGAGGCAGCCGTAGCAAATAGACTTAGTGTATCCAAGAGATAAAGTAATAAGTGTTGGTGAGGAGGTTGTAAGCTTTGAATTAATTTTTGAAATTCTTCAATACGTTGTTCTGTATTTCTGTACGGGCTATTACCTAAAAAAAAAAAAATAAAAAAAAAGAAGTTAGAACAGATTATGTAACAGAAAAAAAAAAAAAAAAAGAGCCCTTACTCATCACGTCACGAAATTGTTGATAGTGTTCAAAGGGAATAACTGGTACAGGTAGCTTATTTAAGTACCTTCTTAAAAGACTTGCAGCATCATGTACAGTGTAACCTTCCCAATTCAGATCCAACCCGTAGCTACTAGCGCTTTGATCAAATTGAAATTCTAAGGCATTAACACGCTTTATACTACCAGAAACTCGAAATATTCCCTCAGTTTCAAGACCTACATAATTTTTGTTAAATGGGAACTAAATATCAAGTCTTTTTGTTACTAACCATTCTTTTTAAGATATGAACCGCATTTTGCAACAATAATCGGAATAGCACCTGCCTTTGTATGCTTTACATTATCTTCATCTACATAACCTACTGTTGTCTTTGCATACTTGATAGACATGGTAAGAGGAATACCGAATACACCACCTAGAGCAATAACGAAAAAAAAAAAAAAAAGGGAGAGGGGTTAATTTTAAGATCAACAGATTGTAATAGTTTTATTTACCTTTTGGTATGCTATCAGGACCTACTCTTTTATGAGTACCATTGGGAAGAGTAACTCTTTTCAGCCAGCCGCGAAAGGATCTTCTTTTTGTTAATGAAGTAGTAGGATTACTATTTGAGCGTTTCATTTGGTATATTTTATTTTATGGAAAAGAAAAAGAAAAAGAAGAAAAGAAAACTATTGTTTTATATATCAGTGTAAACATGATTTGCAAACATCTGGTGTAACCAAATTACGTCAGGTCTCTTTTTTTCGAGTTTACCTATTTTCGCCTATATTTACTTTATGACAATATTCTATGTAACCCTTGGTTCCACCCCTAGGCAGTTTGGTAAAATATGGAAAGGCAGAAAAAAAAAAAAAGGCAAAAAGTGTATTTATGGAATAGCAATAATTTATTTATTTAAGTATTTTTATATGTTATTTATAGAGCCCTGTAAAAAAGTAAATAAAAAAGTTAGAATACATGAAAAATGTAAGAAAGTACATAAAGGGTTCTTTTTTTAATTTTAAAAAAGGGTTTTTTTTTTTTCATTATTTTTTTTTTTCAGTTAGCAAATCAGATGTGTTTGAATCATTACTTTCTTCTAGTTGTTAAAGACAACGGCAATTCATCGTGTAAAAAAAAATAATAAAACAAAAGCCCTCTTTCGCTTCAAAAAAAAAGAAAACCTTTATACAAATATTTTTTTTAAAATAAAAAACTTACCATAAATACATACAATACTAAAGAGAAAAAAATTTTCCTCACGAAAAAAAAAAGAGGCCTTTTTATTAACGTTTTTATATTACCGAGTCACAATACCTAGCAACAAATTGAAACTCCAAAAGATAAGAAAAATTAAATTTTATTTTTTAAAAGACAGTCTATAAAAGAGCTTCATCAAAGACTCTCTTTACTTCGCTATATACAGCTTCAATGGATTGTTCAGAGTTAATCTATAAACAAAGTTTTGATTAGCGCACTCTTTAAAATTCAACACGTATTTTTATAGTAACCGTACCTGACGAACTTTATCCTTAGCTTCAAATGCTTCAATGACAGGGTAACTGGATTCCTTAAATACCTGGAATCTCTTTCTAATAGACTCGATATTATCATCAATTCTACCAGAACTTTCACCACGCTTCAATAAACGATCCAAAAGAGTTTCTTCAGTACAGGTAAAGTATAACACAAACTTTGATTCAACAACTGTTTCCTCAAACTTGTTTGCTTGATCCATTTTACGTGGGAATCCGTCGATCAAGAATCTCTTCTTTCCTGTTTCATTAATAACTTCTTTCATTGCGTTTTCCAATAATGCAATAGTCACTTCCATAGGCACAATTAATCCATCGCGAATATAGTTTTGAATTAATTCTCCATATTCAGATCCTTCACGTTTTTGTTCATCTCTTAATAAATCACCAGCTAACAAAAATTATGTAAGATACTTTTCCCCCCTTATCTCTCTCTATTTTTTTTATTACTTACCGGAAAGATGAACAAAGTCATAATCGCGCTTGATGTTGCTGCACTGAGTACCCTTACCAGCACCAGGTCCTCCTAATCTTTGTATTAGCTTCCTTGACTCTTTTTTTCTTTGGTTATAATAAACTTACCGAGAACGAAGACAACGGTGACGTCTTTAGGGTCAAAAGTAGTTTGAATGGGAGCCATGTTTTTTATGTAAAATAAAGATGAGAGAGAGAGATAATGGTTATTTTCAAGGAAAAAACTCGAGATTAAATAAACTTTAGGTGACTTTGAAACGGCGATTTAAAAAGGTAACCTTGCCTGATTCACGGCAACTTCCTGCTAGAATGTGATAGTGAGTAAATCATCATCCTATATATTGCGAAAAAACGTAAAGAAGTGTAAATTATAACATATGACCTAGATTGATTATCATCAGCTCTCTCCTTTTAAACAGTTAGTAATACAAATTAGGTTTTTTTAAGCAAAGAAAAAAAAAATTACCACAGGGTATACAATGAATTGATTTTATTGGATTCCTCACTGTTTGGTACCTTTTTTTTATTGTTGTGTGTTTCAAGATTGAATAACGGTAAAGTCATTTTTTATTCGGAAAGTCTAAAACGTTTTACCTGCATTTATTATTTCTACTGCATAAAAAAAAGGTACAAATAACAAGATAGAATACATGACTTTTTTTGGATCTGCACACACACACATTCAGAATATATCAAAGACCGCTAATATAAATAAATAAAAAAAACGTGGGTTCATAGTAATAAGTGTCATTACGCATCTTATAATCAGCATGCTTTTTTTTTTCCCTCCCTTTTATCAGAGTTTTACGAATGAACAATGTAATCATCTAAAAACGGAAAAGAGCCGTTATTCTGACTGATTGGTACATAAATATAGTGTTACAATAACAAAAGAAAGAAAAAAGTTTTTAACCAAAAATAAAATATTTGGTGAATGATGATAATGATTTATTATTCTTTCTAACAATAACAGTGAACAATATATATAAATAAAATGCATATAGGAGATAAAAAGGTGTGTGTGTGTGTGTGTGTGTGTGTGTGTGTGCGGATAATTGAGCGGAATAAGGGTTAAAATTATGCGAAAAAAAAAATACAAGAATAAAATTACAAAAGTCATCGTTAACAAAAAAGAGACTTGCAGAAGAGGTGGTGATTAGCGGAAGAAGCCGCTATTATAGTAAGTTTGGCTTGGCATATAATACTCACTAATTTTCCATAGAAATGTAAGTAAAGCAGAATACATATATAAACATAAATATTGTAAAACTTACAGGTTAGTCACTGGATACACAGTACGGCTAGAAATAAGGGTAGGATTCACATGATGGCCTTGATTGATATGATTTGGGTTGACAAAAGTGTCTAAAGGTAAGGTTCTTTGAGCATTCCAATGCTGCTGCTGTTGTTGTTGCTGCTGTTGCGGCTGAACATAATAGTTTTGCTGTTGAAATGGAACCCATTGTCCAGTAGCTAACCGAATGTAAGGTATAGAAACATTGTTACCATTGATATTAACCATTTTGTATCTGATTTCTCTGCTGAATTGTATTCCCATTTTTAAAATTGAATGAATAATAAAAAAAAAGAAAAAAAAAAAGAGAAACTATAAAGACCTACCCATTTTTATATTCGCAAAAGATTGGACAAGTGATGTCAAAAAAAAAAGGGAACGTCATTTTTTTTTTTTGTAGCAAAAGAATATAAATGTATATTTTATTCATATCATGTGATCTATAGCTTCTCTTGTAACCATTGATTTATACTATCTGATATGTGGTCATTATCAGAATTAATGAGACCCGGTACTTCTAATTTTATTTTTTCAATTGCTTCATTTACAGCAAATCTCGAATAAGGTAAACCTATATATAATTTTATCAGCCCTTTTTTCTTAATAAATTTCAACATTCAAATACCTTCTAGTGCCACAGAAATGGCAGCAGCAATTGTAGGTTCATGTAATAAATTATTATTGGTAGTGATGTCAGCTTTGGTTATTTTACCATGTCTTGAGTGAATAATTGCCTTCTATATTCATATAAATACAGTTAAATCCAATTACAATCTACCTTTTTTTTTAAAAAAAAGAAAAAAAAAGTATTACCACATGTCCCCAATTCAATTCAGTTTCAACAGTATTTGTGAACTCCGGAGTTTGCCCATAAATCCAATCCCAAGTCTTGAGCTCTTGTCTCGTTTCTTTTACTTTATTTGGAAGAGGGCTATTTTCATCAAGTATAATTGGCTAAAGAGTAGTCATGTGAGTATTTTTACACCCTTTTCCAAAAAAAAAAAAAAAAAGAGCGCGTACCTCTACAGGGATACCGTCATTGTATGCATCCACAAATTCAGCCAATACAGATTCACAAAACTGTTGGTGATCAACTGTAAATGAATAATCTCTTAAATTTGTAACAGGCGAAGGAACCGACTCTACACCTTTAGAAACAATACCAGTCTAACATATATATATTTAGCTCTTTTTTTGTAACCCAAAAAGTGACTTACATTGTTCATTCTTTTCTTGGATAAACATCCCTTTAAAGTCTCTGTATCAGCATCAATTAACATAGTACCGTGATGATACGCTCTAGAACTCGTAATTTTATAAGCACTGCCCGACACCTTGTGATTATCTACTACAATGTCATGTCTATCGTTTACACTTGAAGGAATATCAAGTTCATTCAAAGCTCTTGATACAAGCTCAGCATTCTTTCTTCGAGAAAATGCCTCACGTGGCATAAAAATAGTATAGATCGAATTACCCATATCCTATACATGTATTCCCAGTAAGTAAAACGTTTCCTATTTTTGGTTTTGCTCCCCTTACATGATACACTGCACCACCTCCAGATCGTCTACGTACAAGTGGGATATTATTCTCATTCATAAATCTCAAATTACATTCCTGAAAAGGATTCTGGTTTCTACCAACAACTACACAAGGCTTATTTCTCCATAAATAAAGTATATGACGTTCCGGTTTTGTCTCACGTAACAAGTACTCTTCAAACGCCAAGTTGGAGTAAGCATCGTTAATGGTGGAAATGTAACAATCGACTTTGTTATATGCGGTTGAGCTGGTTGAAAATAATCGTTTGTTGTAAACTGGTGTCAATCGTAAACATCGCAACATGATTTAAATGATTGTACAAAGTAGCAATTTTTTTACCCTTGCTTTTTTTTGTTTTGTCGGTGCGGCTCTTTTTTTTTTTTCTGACTTGTTTTAAAGACCGTGACAATGTGTAGTACTTTCGACTTCAAAGGATACTTTGCTTAATAAAAAAATATACATGAATACATTATAAAGCTTAAGTTGAGCTGTTACTGCGATAGAAAAAAAAGTTTAATTTTATGACAAGATACTTTCATTAACAGAAGCGACATATATCCGACATAGACGACATGAAAAATACTTGACATGTGTCTAAAAAGATCGCTATGAAGACCCTTACTCTCACTTCATTCAACTAACATCACTAGAATAAACTATTTATTTTTTTCGTTCAAGTAAGGCGTAGTAAGCTTTAAGATATTGATTGTTTTTCTCCCTCCCCCCCCCCCTTTTTTTTTTCTTTAAGCACAGAACTTCATGTAACTTAATTTTATTTTTACAGTTCTTGATCTACAAGTGTTGAGTCTAATACATCATTTACATCTAAAATATTCTTGAACACACGATAATGATGATTTAAGCTAGGATGTGCGTGAATTTTATAATTGGTGCCAAGGGCTCCGGTTTTTGAGGGTATGTTATAAAATACACGAGCAACCCTAGAATGTACAAGTGCCATCGCACACCTAAAAAAAAAAAAAAAATCAATAAAAGGAAATAATGGGGAGAAAAAAAAAGAGGACTTACATGGCACATGGTTCATATGTAATATAAATATCGTATCCAGTACACAGATACCTTGATTTCTGTGTCTCTTCTTCTCCCACCATCTGATTCGCCACGCGTTTCATTCGTCCAACACCTCCCGCCAATTCTCGTTCCTTTTGTGCCACAACATCAATGCTGTTAATAACTGCGTGATGAAGCGGATGAGATTCTCTCCTATCACATTCCTCCGCCATCACTTGATTTGTGGCTGGATCCACAATGCGGCAAACCATTGTGGTATGATCAAGCTGAGATATATTGGTACGGATCGTGTCGAAATCTTCCTGCGTGAATTTAGGATCTAGACGTGTGTCTTCTCTAAAGGTCAAAGGCCAGCTTTTATTCCATGCTTCGTATTGCTCTCGATTTAAGGGCGCGTATTTCGATATGGAGACTGTGACAACTTGTACATTTTCGAGTTCTTGTGTTGCAAACAATGAGGTCAATTCTTGTTCTGGTAAAGCGGATGCTAAGCATAATAGTACTTGTAACTTGTCTATTTGTTTGTAATTGGTTTTTAGCCGCTTGAATAATTTGTTTTTTGTTTTTTAAAAAAAAAGTATTTACCAGCACCTGATACGCGTCGAATACGCTTAGCATGTTCTAACCCTTCCAACGCAGGTAACTTTTTTTGCACAAACCTAATAGAAAATTATCGTTAAGGTCCATAAATAAGCAAAGTACATGCCGATTTTTACTTTAAAAGAACATTAGTTTGTTGTGGAATAATTTCTGCTGCATAGACGAGAACTCCTTCAAATGAGCGGTAGAATTCGTCCGCTAATACTTCAATGAACGGCCATTGCTCACGAGGAATATATACTTTATGTTTAAGTTTTAGTTCTCTTTCTTCATTATGTTTTTTTTATGTTTCTTTATTTTGTCTGCTACCTTTCGTTTCTTTAGAACCGGTTTGTTTTTTAGTGCTCATTTAAGTAATGAAGTATACAAGAAAAAAAAAAAAGACCAAAAATAAAGTCGTGGCTTGTAAAGTAAACACATTTTTTATAAGTTGAGTTTCAGACAACATTTTTTAATACAATTAAGAAAAAAGAGAGCGTAATAATTTAATGAAAATAAAAGAATGTAGAAGTGTATTACAACAGTACCAGACTGTAGGAAAAATTATGGTATAATTACTAGTATATAAAAAAAAAAGGAATGGGTAGGATACTTTTTTTTTTTTTTTTTTTTTTTTAAAGTTAGTGATAAGATGAAACAGATCGATTACTGCTCATATTATATTGAGGCTGATCAAAGTAACCTTGCTTTTTTGCTACCAGAGGAGGAGATAAAGGAGTTTTGGCATTATTAAAGTAAATATATCTTTGTTGTGTTTGATCGGAAGAAGAAGGAGACATACCGGGTTGAGCCAATCTTCTGAGGTTGGAGTAAGCAGGAGGGGAAGAAGGAAGGGAATGTGGTGATAATGGTTCATCCGACGAATAATAAGATCCAGAGGTACTACCTGGTACAGTAACATTGCTTGAAGGAGATAAAGGCATAGAAGCAGCCCATTCTTGATGTTCAGGATGTGACATGGCCTGGTGCAGAGGAGCAGGTGGCAAAGGTGGTGTTTCCTTATGTTGTTGTTGATGCTGACCAAGTAACATACGCTTAGCATTCATCATAATTCTTAAAGCTCGGATCTGAAGTGCACCTTGAAAAGTAAGTGTAGCGGTTTCATATACCATGCTAGCTGTAGAGATAGTTAACAATTGATGAAGTGCATATGTAGTTAACTGCTTTAATCTTTCTAAATTGTACATGTCCGACAACACTAACAGTCGTGACAAAATTTGAGGCTGATGTTGCTGTGCTGTGATCAAGTGATCTGTATAAATATACTGTAAAAACGCCAACGTCACCGAATAATTTTCTGGAAACAAAAGTTGCTTTCTTTGAATTTGAGTGTGTCGAATATTCTTTGCTTTAGCGGCTGCTTCTTGATCATGTAATAGCTGTGCAAATTCCGGCCAGCGCTCAGCCAAGACAACGCTGTTGGCAGGAATAGATTGTCTGTCTGTGGTCCAGATAGTAAGGTCAGACATACCGGGTTCATTTAACATGCTTAAGCCTAGTTCTTGTGCCACAGTAGAGCAAGTAGCAGGAGGTAACGAGTAAATTCCAAATGCCTCTAAATCAACAGTAGCAATATGATCAAAATTGATGCGGCGATAGCTATAATCGTCTTTCAAATCTCGTTGACTATGTCCTAATATATAATATTTTCTTCTAGATAAAAGACCACGGTTCCAAGACCCTTCTGACATGGTAGACCCCGTATCAATATGAGACCAAGATAGGTTTGTCAAGTTGAGAGCCCAGATTTGAAACCCACGCTGTGTAGAGCTCAAGAACGTACCAGACACCACAAAGTAATGACCCATTAATTGACCTGTAGGAAAACGAAGTCCTGGAGGTAATAAAGAACCTGTCATTTCTGAAGCATGATTATGGAAATCGACGTTACGAGAAGACCGCATGGGCATAAAACTTTGAAGGTCACGAGTCAAATCACTAAAGTTGTAATTGGAATAGATACAGACTGGAGGAGCATCGGGAGATGATGGTTGGTCATCTATCTTATCTTTGTCGTTTGTGTTCACGTTCCAAAAAGGAAGAGATGGTTTGCCACCATAAGATGTTGTGTCGTTTTTAGATGATGGACAGAACGCTACAGCACGGTAAGCGTCGTATGGTCCATTCATAGGTCCACCATGCACCCAAGCACATGCAGTTAAATCAAATACATTGATTTCATTAATATGTGTATTAGCAATATCTTGACCGCCCATAATAATCAACTTGTCTGAATCCCAAATAGTTGCAAGATGTGCGTAACGAGCCTGTGGTGTAAAAATACTTGGTGATACATTAATTTCGACCCAAGACATTGTCTCAATATCAAACATGGATACATCGTCCATAGCGCATAATTTCTCTTCTTGAAGTAACTGTTGCTGTTGACGAGGACGACGGCCCGTTGCGTTTCCCATACCTCCAAATAAGACGATGTATCGATCTTTAAAAACAGTGGCTGAGTGGAAATATCGAGGCACTGGCGCCTTTGCTGAATCGGGTGGGGCAATGTGTCTAGCCCAGGTTAAAGTAGGAAGGTGAAGAATATAGAGGTAGTTGGTCATTTGGCGTGTAGAAGCAACTCTGCCTCCAAATACGTACAGATCGTCACCAATCACTGTTGTCGAACTACCAACCAAAGGTGGTGGTACTTCTCCTTTGGTTGATTTGATATCTGTTGTAAGGTCTGCGATAGATTGTCGAGCAAATCCATTTGTTGCCATTCCATTTGTTAATACAACCATTTTTTTTTTTAAAGAATAAATAAAAAAAAAGGTATAGGGAAGAAAGATGAAATAGATTAAAAAAAAAAAAAAATTAGATTCCAAGAATTGTATAATAGTTTATTTCAGCGTGTCACTATTGGTTATGGGTGGAGTACAATAGAAATGTTTGATAACTATAAAAAGAAGTTACCACCGAAATCACCACTAAAACAATTTAATTCAGTGTGCATGGTCCTTTTTAAAGTTGTGATACCCAACTCTTTTTTTTTTCCCCTCCCAAAAAGTATATTTCCTATTTCTATCAGTAATTTCTATTCTAATTTTTTTTTTAGATCCATTAGTTTATCTATTACACTTCATTTTTTTTTAATATATATATATCGAAAATTACTATTTTATATATTCAATTATATACTATTTGTATATTTTTTCTTTTTAACTTTATAGATGAGCATTTTACTTCTCAAGGCCTGAGTTATCGTTTCACAGATAATTTTATTTATTCCCACAAGTTTCTTTTTGTCCTTGTTCTTATTTGCTTATCCAATACTCCCTCCACTCACATCAATACTACTAAGCCTCTGATTACATTAGCTTCGAGTGGTTGGTGCTCTCATGTACAACTTATCACTAACCGCTCGCAAATTCGGGCAGATTATATAAAAGACCCTTGCGGATGATTTCTTCTAACGTAATAAAAAAAGTGTGTGTCACATCAATATGGTTTGAAATGAAAAGCGGACATTTAAAAATATCAATGTGTTACAATAAGTACTTAAATGCCATTTGGAAGGGAAACCCATCTGAGCTCTCGCGCGCGCTAGGGAGTACCCTTCTTTTAAAAGGAACTTATTCTAGGGAAGTTTTTTTTTTATTATTATTCCGCCCCGGTACAAGTGGAATCACGAGCACACGTTTTTTTTTTATTCTATTTGGAAGAGATATAACATTGATGGATTATCTAATTTATTGAGTGTATATCGAGATATAGTATATCATTATAGTTTTCTACCCTGAAGATACGATAAGGGATATTTTGTGTATATAAGATATACAGTTACAGTTTAATAAAATATTTCCTATCTCTATACCTGGCGCTAGTACCAAAGTTTGCTTACATAAATAACAGGTGCTTTGATTTAGTAAAACAGGGAGGTTTTACAATGACGTTAAGTAGTATTGGTATACTTTACTCACAGAATAAAATCGTACTATCTTTTATGTATTATACGCATAAAATACACGTAAAACTCATCAGTTTTTAAAATAGTGTCAGTTGATTTGAAATATACGTTTCATGCTACAGAAATAAATAACGAGCGCAAGTAATCTAGAATCATATACACAATATAGTTTTAAAAAAGCTGAACGATATATATGAATGTCGCTTGTAAATATTTTGTGTATTATTTAAAGATCTATTATACTTTTGTTAGATATAAACGGTTAAAAATAAAAATCATTGTGAATAGTTGACCATTTAGTTGCTTTAGCTGGAATAATGTCAGATTAAATGGCTTCAGACAACTTAAAAACTCTTGCTTAACGCGTTTGTCTAAAGGAACTTTTTCCGGTAAACTCTTGAATTGTTAGCTACGAACCAACGTTCGAATCGTCCTTCTGTAAATTGCTTTTTAAGGCCATTGCTTGTTGTAATACCATTTCCTATTAGAATTACCATTAGTAAGTGAATTAATAAATAAATAGAACAAATTAAGTGTTCCTTATAACAAAGGAGGTTATCAAGACTCTTTTCACTGTACACTCTTGTAGGGATTCATCGCTTAAGTTAAGTAATGATATATATTTATTATCTTGGACGCCTACAATCAAGTTCAAAGACAACCTTGAAAGAATATCGCCGAGATAAAATTTATAGACAAGTGTATTTCTGCATAACATCTTCTAAGATGTTCAAATTTTGAATAATATTGTAAATCCAAACCCGCACTTAATACATAGTAGGATCTACCAGTATCAATATACGGATCCATTATTAAAAGGAAAATACTTCTAAAGAAAGATGGGATATATAGGTCACTTTAATCATACATATTAGCACTAATGTTCCTTTCGATAAACGAGCGCATGAAATACGTCTCACTTTTTTTTAAAAAAAAAAAATATGTCACACATTTTGCGAATGTGTAAATAGAACGTGTATCAAAGTTTTCCCAGAACTTTTCTATATATAAACAGGTTTTTTTTTCTTTTGACAATGGAGTCTAGCCAAACCCCAACATTTTTTTTTGTTAGCCTTACACAGTCTTCTGATCTTTTTTTTTTCTTCTTGTTTGTTACTCACTTGCATTAAAACAATGCAAAAAAAAAGCAGCATGATTTATTCATTTTTATCATGCGAATAATTAGTACAAAATAATAATCGAATGCAAATATAATCTGGATTTTACGAAACAAAGCTTCACTCAAAAAAGATTAATCTTTACCCAAAATTGCTGATTTTAAACTTTAAAAAAAGGCATCCGAAATAGTAAAGGTGGTGTATCAAGAAGTTAATATAAAAAGTAAACCAGCACATGCGAACTATGAAACTAGTTTTTTAATCTTTCAAGATATATCTTTAATATATTCGCAAAGTATTACTAAACAGAAATGTATATATATATATATACATGTCTTGTTATCAAAAAGTCAAGTTTCACTAACAGAGCGTGCTCTAAGAAAATTGAATAAATGAAATAATATTTAAAGTTTTAATGAAAAAGAGTATATGGGAGGTTTAGTAACTTAAATTAAGATCGATACGCGGTTCCTCCGAGGAACAATAGTGTTGTTTTATGATTGGATAAGGATAAAGTTGAGGTTGCATTTAAAGGGGCCTTTGCTTTTTTTTTTTTTTCGAAAGAACTACTGTTTCTTTTGCTTCAGGTTGTACGGTTTGACACCTGTACCTCCATTTTTTAAATACAGTGAGTAAAAAAAAAATTTTCCTGTTCAGTAAATAAAAGGTCCAGAAAGATAAAAAAAAAAAATACACCAATTGAACGATTACACCTTGTTTTTTGATTTATTCTTTTTTCAGTAGCAATGAATTTTTGGTTCGAGCAATTGGTTGTTGATAAAATTGCCAGGGCTCTCTTGTCTTACGACCTACAAGGTAGGTATGATAATAGCTTTTTTGATACCTTTCTAAAAACCCAGTATTTGATATTTTAGTTCAAAGATGTGTATTATACTTTGTAAAAATTCTTTTTAAAGATTTACATGGCTGAGCTTTATTTTTCGGTATTAAATGTTTTTGACATAAAAAAGATGACATTTTATGCGTAGTATAGAAACGAACAAAAAAAGTAGTTTGTCTAATTTAAATCAAAACATATATTTACATATAGTAAAACCGAACTAAAGGGACAAAGAAATGATAAAACAAGTTGTCATTCATATACCTGAAAGAGTGATTCCTGCGATCCCTTTTTTGGAGCGTAGAAACCGTCACGACAATTGAACCATAAAATCAGGCACACCAAGAAATACCTATGACGAACAAGACGAATAATTTTATGTCACGTACACCCTTTACGGTCATGAACAAAGCAGCACCACTGAAGTTGTTGGGTTTGATCAAATCACATGTTTAATCACCCCCTTTTTTTTTAAAGAAAAAAAAATGAATAGCATTGTCTATATCTATTCTTTTATTTTTTCATTATATTTTTATAATACGCTTGAATGTTTAGCTGGTTTGGATTTGAGACACAAAAAGAGCAGCAACCACAGCAAAAACCACTAAAAAATGGTCAAGGTGAAAAATTATCTATGATTACATCAAAAGTATCTCCAACTGTGAAGTCAACCTCTGTTAGCGTTATTGTTGACGAAGTCGTCAATAATTTTAATTTAAACAAAAGAGACTCTTTCGTCTATTCTGAACCTGAATCCCTCATTTCAAATGAACCACTACGATCAGCTTCAATATCATTATCTATTGAATTAGCAAAAAAGTCTTCCATGTCATCACTCAATGGCAACAAGTCAAAGCCAATTCCTTTTGCTCAAAAGCCAGATACCATTACTCCTCATTCAAGTTTACCAAAGAGTATGGCCATTCAAAAGAAACAACGTCCACCTTCTTCTATCGCAAGTAATTCTTCTAATTCGCTTTTGCAACGTATGGCTCATTCACCCAAAGCTTCTGCAGCAGCTTTTCCAACCAGTGTATCGGCAAATGGAAACGCTTATTATAATAAACATGAAGAAGAGCATGAAAACGCTCGATCGGCAGCTATCGATAGTTTAACTAAACGAATGCCTACCCCAACGGTTAATTCAGATATAGACGGTGATGGGGATGATGATGACGATGATGAGGAGGATGGAATTAATGATACACCTGCAACTACAACGACATCATTGGATAATGACTATTTCGATAATCAAAAGGATCAGCTGCAAACTGTGAATAATCAACAAAAACAACAACAAATTATAGATGACACTGAACAAGAAGAAACTATCATATCTCCTACATTGTCCACGTGCGAAAATGAAATTAGTACAACTAAGCAAGATAAAGGAGGATTTTGGTCCTGGATTGGATTTTCATCTCACACAGAAACTATTGTAGAACAAGATGATACTCTTAATGCAACGAAGACAGCAGAAAACATTGAGCAGAAAACGCAAATTACAACTCAACAAGAGGTAATAGTAACACCAGATATTCAACAAGATAATACCCAACAAGAAACATCACAAGTTATTAAACAACCCAACATTATAGAAGAAAAAAATACATCTTGGACGTCTTACTTTTATTCCTCAAAACAAACTAAAGTTGTAACAATTCAAGATGACGCGAAAAAAAAGAATCCCTCACCAGCTCCTGCACCAGTATCTGCACCTGCCAAAGTGAAAAGAACATCTTCATTACCCACACCTGATACGGTAAAGCCACCTATGCCGAGTCAAACATTAAGATTATCTGCTTCTACATCCTCGTTTCATCCAAGAAAAAAGAATCAAGTTTTACCACCATTTGACTCACAATTCATTCAAACCGAAACACCCGAAATTGTGACACCAACGAACAATAATAATAATATCATCACTAAAGCAATCGAAGCAATCAACTCCATACTGATTCAACCACCACCCGATCAACCTGAAGATACTTCAAATTGGATAGCAAAACGTATGCGAGCCAAATTTTCTAGCTTTGTAGAAGATATGAAATCTTCTGACCCCAAGACGATTGTAGATAAACGTATTGTTGTCGTGGGTGTACATGGTTGGTTTCCTATGAAGGTAAATAGAAAACTTGTTAAACATTTAAATAATTCCTCTCTCTTTTTTTTTCTCACTCGCAATAGCTTGTCCGTAGTATGATTGGTGAACCTACTGGTACTTCCTTGAAATTTTGTGAGCAGATGGCATCGGGTGTAAAACTTTATTTTCAAACTGAGCATGGAGTCACATTATCAAACGATGCTATTACAATGGTGCCTTTAGAAGGCGAAGGAAAAGTTGAGGATAGAGTAAGTCAACTATATTCTAAATTAATAGCAAACTCGGTTTGGCTAGAGGCTGTCTCTTCAGCAGATGTTATATTATGGGCCACTCATTCCCAAGGAACTCCTGTATCCATCATGTTATTACAAAAGTTATTAGAAAGAGGTCATATTCACATTATAAGACAATCGGTTTGTTTGTTAGCAATGGCCGGAATTTCGCATGGTCCATTTCCTTCCTTAAAAGGCAGTCTTATAGTAAAGGTATGTCATAAAGCATAGATCACAAAAACGATTTACTTATTTTTTTTTACCAGTATTTTGAAGCGGATGCTGCACGTGAGTTATTTGAGTTCATGGATTCTACTAGTCCAATCTCTCTCAAGTTCCGCCAATCACTTGCATATGTTTTAAAATGCGGAATCAAAGTGGTACTGACAGGTTCAATGCAAGATCAAGTGGTTCCTTTATACTCTGCAATCATGTCATCCGTAAACCATCCTAATATCCTGAGATCCATTTACATAGATGGTCATATTTATTCCCAGGATGACTTTCTTATCAACTTGATTGTATTTGCATTACGATTACGTAACACTGGACTACCTGACTACGATTTACTTACTCATCTAAGTGAAGTTTTAGCAGGAAGCTTATATGCGTTAGAAGGTGGCCACTCAACAATTTACGAAGAATTAGAAGTTTATATGACAGCCGTAAGATGTACGTTTGAAACAGCTCCATTTGGAAAATACATACGTGCTTTTCCCTCCAGTAAAAACCAAGCATCCACAAGGCCACCTGTATCGTCTTCGAGTTCCAGAAAGACATCTTTATCAACATCGTCTATAGTTGCTGTAAAAGAAATTGAAGCTAAAATGGAACCCTTTCAAGCGAAACAGCAACAGAATCCATTTTATCTACCTTGGGCCATGCACGGCATATGCTCCGACTCATTGATTTTAGCAGATGAAGTATTAAAGGACGACCTGAGCAAATTATTAACTTTATTTGAACAATGGAATCCGACAAGTGCTCGGCTGAGGGAGCTTAAGTTTAGATTGGATCCTATTAAAACTATTAAGCTCTCCTAGTTCTTTTTTACATATACAATCCATCTCCATGATTTACATAGCCCCCCCCCCCTTTATCATCACGATTATATAACTCATTAAAAACGTTTTGCTCTTTAATAAATATACTTTTGATATATCTGTATCTTGGGGTAACATATATTGTTACGGTAAAGTAAAAAAATAAAAAAATAAATAAAAATTGTTTTTTGTGTACATTTACTTTATGTGCACTATATTCTATATGCCTCTCGGGGTTTATTCCGTAAATATAAGTATGTGCCGGTACTCAATAAATCGGCTGTAATATATGACAAATATAAATTATTTTATCATTTTCATTACACGCATTTAAGATAGTAACAGCTATAAAGTCGTGTTACTCATAAAAACGTGTGTAAGTGTCAGTAATCTTATCTATAAAAAAAAGTCTAGAACATGTATATAAATCTAACTTGACAATCTCGTTCGTAGTATTTGTAATGGATATGGACCCTATCATAGTTGTGCGTACGTAAGCATAGTGTGCCCTTTTGTATAAAAATACTAGCAAAAAAAAGAAGAAGTTATAATTAGTAAAAAAAAAAAGAGAAAGGTTTCTTCTAATAAGGTAAGGTATCTTCACTATAAATAAATATTTTACCCAAAGGATTTTTATGTCTTACAGTGTGACAAAACTAAATTGCTTGTAAAATTTTACGGTAACAGATTATAAATCTGTTGGACCCTTTACAATGGTTTTAGGGTCTGCGATGCTTAAAATATACGAAAAATAGAAGCAAGTACCACCATTTTTTTTTCTTTTTTTGAGAAACAGAAGCTCTTTTTTATTACGTAAATCTGCTTAAACGTCAGTGTAACATTCTACTATACTTTATTGATGTCTAATAATTACTCATTGCAAATAGACCGTTTAAATAGCATACATCACACAATACATTGACTACTGCTTAAGTATTTCTTTTTAATATATTGCTTTACAATTTTGCCAATCAAATTATAACGAGATAGGCAAAAAAAAATATATATATACATTTGAGTGCACGTTATTGCCTTATATGTACAAAAAAGGGAACATTACTGTCTAATGTAAAAGAATTAAATGCTTGTTGATATATAAGATTCATATTAAACTGTATTTAAAACATGTATGTAAACTCTTACATAAAACTAACTATAATAATAGTAAGCAAATATAGAGATACCTTTTTTTTTTAAAAAAAAAAAAAAAAACTATAACTAGTCTTTTGATAAGTACAGAAACTTTTGTATGATATACTCTTGTTTTTTATTACTATACATAAAACAGCTCAGAATAGTCAAAGATCAATAAAACGCAACTTATACCGCGCATTATACTAACGTTATCCATCATTTTTTCGACTGTCCCTTCATTTGAAATATAAGCGAAACGTTTAAATTAATATACATATATGTCTTCTAACTATATCTACCATGTCTTTAGGTTGATTTTCGAGCTAGTTAAAATTTACATTTACGTGTCACTGTCTTAATGGATTTTATTGCTTCTCAACAGCAAGTAGTGCTACATTAACAACCTTGAGTCAAATAGGTCATTCATGCATATAGACCATCAATGTAAACATCATGCGTGCATTCATCATTTTCTAATAACCAGGATTTTTTTTTACTCATTTTATAATATGATCTATTCGTATATAAAGGCAACTAGCAAATTCCATATACTATATTCAATTTCCCTCTTTTTTTTTCTCTCTCTCTTTCTTAATCGTTCAATTATACACAAACCGCATGATAAGAGAAATAGGAGTAAGCATAATACTACTGTTAGTATTACTCTGCGTACCAGTGACGACAAGCGTTCATCCTAAACTTCTTTCCAGACACTACCTCGTGGAGCTATACGAAACGAACCCAAACGCCACAACAGAATTTATCGATAGTTTTCGCACGCTATTTGATATTCATCGAATTATTTCTCATCGATTCTTACAGGCTGTCTCAATTGAAATGAAAGATAACCTCACAATATCATTACTGCATAGCCATTTAACCGTAAAGTCCATCTCACCTATTCAAATCATCCATCGTGCAGATTCTACTCCAGCATTGCATAACCTAACCCCAGTGCAGGTCGGTCTTGTGTCTCCGCATCGTTTATCACAAGTAGATAAAGTTCATCACCAATTAAAATTAAATGGCCAAGGTATATTTATAGGTTTGATAGATTCAGGTACGCCACACACACACACACACACAAAAGAAAAAAAAAAGATAAATCGAGCACTGATCATTTTTTTTCTGGTTTAGGTGTCGATTATTATCATCCAGCATTAGGAGGAGGATTTGGCCCCGGATTTAAAGTAGTTGCAGGCTACGATTTCGTAGGAGATAACTGGAATTCAAGCGACCCTAATTCCAAACCAGAGCCAGACCATGATCCACTTGATAACTGTGGCAAAGGTTCAGGGGCAACAGGTAATTTTAAAACCAATTCACTTTTTTATTATCATTAATAAAAACATAGGCCACGGAACTCATGTTTCTGGTATTATTGCTGGATTTGATGAAAAAAATGTAAGGTTTCATTTGTTACGATAGATTTTTTTTTAGCTAACTCGATAAAAGAATTTCACTGGTGTAGCGCCGTTAGCAAAGCTGGGTATGTGGAGAGTGTTCAGCTGTCAAGGTTCTGCTCGTAGTGACGTGGTGTTGGCTGCTATGCTAATGGCTTTTGATGCAGGTGTAGACATTATTAGTATGAGTTTGGGCTCCGATATGCCTTGGAGTGCTCCACATAATATTCAAACAAAGTTAATTTCAAAGATTTCTGCTAGTGGTGTCAGCGGTAAAAAAAAAAAAAAAAAAAAAAAAAAAAAACTTCTTTTTTCAAAATAAAATAATAATGATAAATATATAGTGGTAATTTCAGCTGGAAATACAGGAGATAAAGGAGCTTTCACTACCAGCACTCCAGGAAATGTGGTATCCGCTTTTGAAGTAGCTTCAGTTAATAACGCATATAGTCTATTTGATGGCTCTTTTACTGTTACAGGCGTACCTAACCCAATTGGGTTTAACTTTGTTCGTGGATCTGATTTAACTATGCCAGATGGACACCTTGCAATTTCTTATAATGGCAAAGGTAGCCTTGCATCGGATGCCTGCCTGCCAGAATTTATATCAAACCATATACAAGGAAAGATAGCGCTAGTGAAACGAGGAGACTGTAACTTTTCGACCAAGATTACTCATATTGCATCAAAAGGAGCTATCGGAGCCATCGTGTACGACCACATAGATGAGCCGCCTACAGCCATCCGTTTAAACAATGCCAGTATTCCCGTATACGTAATCTCTTTACAAGATGGTCAATTCCTTTTTGATAATTCAAAAAAGCCCCAAACAGTCTTTCTGAAATTCTCAATCAGCACACTTTTACTAAAGAGTAAATACGCGACAGTTGTTTCTGCTTTTTCAAGTGTAGGACCTACGGCTGAACTTGATTTTAAACCTAATATTGCTGCTGTCGGACAATTGATTTATTCTACGTTGCCAAGTTATTTAGGAAGTTGGGGGATGAAACAAGGGACTTCTATGGCGTGTCCGTATGTTGCGGGGTCCATTGCATTGTATTTAGAATACCACGGTAAAAATAAGACAAGCCGAAACCAAGTTCACCAAAAATTTCAAAATTTTGCATTGGAAACTAGTATAGATAACAATACAAGCGGGTTTCTCGATAATCCACTTAGTCAAGGCGCAGGTATTATTCAAGGTAAAAAAAAACAATGCAGAATATCAGATTTTTATAATAATAAACTGATTAATGCTTTTTTTTTAAATAAAAAAAAAAAGTTTATGATACTATACTAGAGGCTACTCATGTTACACCATCAGAGATTAGCTTTAACGATACATTTACAGCAAATTATCGAACCCGGAACTTAACAATAACCAATTATGGTCTAGACAGTGTATGTTATCAGATTGTTAATAATGTATCAGTATCGTTATCGTCCTATAATCGCTCCATATTAGGATATGCGTACTTGGGGTCTACTTTAAAAACATTTAATTATGCAAAACTCGAATTTTCTGCTGATCAAGTGCTTTTACTTGCAGGTCAAAGTCAAACGATACAAGTAATCGTTTACGTCCCTCCCACCGACCCCAAAGTCCATATCATGTACGGAGGCTTTATTCAATTTAAATCACAGAGCCATACCAAAGATTTGCATGTTCCCTATTTTGGTATTGTAGGCAACCAACGAGAATTACCCATCCTCGATAAAGACGGTTGTAAAATTCAAAATAATGCGACCAACACTACATATGATATTTCAGAGTCAATCGTTTATGATTTAACATCATCACACCCGAGTTCAGTTTTGATTCATTTAAAACTGTTGGCGCCCACATTAGTCTTGAAAGGAGAACTATTTAATAGTACTCGGAATATTTTAGGTTACGCTTTTCCCCCTTTGGTATATCTTCAACGTGATTTCGTCAATGATACCAACCCTAGATTGCCCGTGGTTTGGAGTGGCCAGTACTTTAAATCAATCCCTTATGATGTTTTGGCCTATTCAGAAGAAAGTATACCGGAGGTCCCTCAAGAGCTTTATATTACTGTGAAACCTGGCAATTATAGTATCAAAATGAGTGCTTTGAAACAATTTGGGGATATAAAGAAGGAACAAGATTGGGAATCATTTATTATAGGACCTTTAATAGTAATATAACGTTTTTTTTTTTTTTTTTTTTTTTTCACCTTTTGTTTATAGTTTGGTTATAAATTGTTTTTATTTAATCGGTTCTTTTCATATTTAGAATAATCAAAAAATAATGTCCCTCAGTAACATACTTGAGAGAAAAAAAAAGAATGAAAGAGAAAGAGTCTCGTGTGCTTGAATGATGGAAAGCACGTTGAAGAGTGACGTATTAAACAACGCGTAGCCGAGTAATACCTTTTTATTTATTAGTTACGGTTTTTTTTCTTCTTTTTCTGCTGATCCTCTTTATGATATAGAACATGTAAAATGAAATCATATAAGTTTTATGTAACTATTATTTTTAGAGCCTTGAGAAAAAAAAAAAGGGTTCCCGAGCATATATATTTCTATTCTGTAAAAAAAAAAAAACGGTGTTCGCTTTTTCCTGCCGAGATAGCTTCCCTAACATAAACCAAAATAAGCCGATATATACATATATAAATATATGTGTATATATTGTATATGGTAAATTCTTTCCCCGGTTGCAAGTAAATTCATCTATATTTTATATGATTGAACGAATATACACGGTAAAAATCGGTTCAAAAGATCTACCTAGAAAAAAAAAAGGAATTTATAAAAGTTTCAGGTATTAAAAGGATAGAGGACATATATAGTGGTTTTAGCCGAAGACAGGTCTATTAGTTATTTTCTTTAAAAGAAAAAATAGTACAGTGACACATACTATTTGACAATAAATGTAGGTTGCGAGAGAAAGTACACCTTTTTTTTTCTAGCTCACATATTTTTTATTTATATATATAACATAGTTGGCCACACATACAAAAAAAAAGGGGGGGGGGGAAGCGAAAAAAAGGTAACTAGGCCCGATGACATAAATTCTTAATTACTGTAGAAACTTTGATAACGCTTTTACTTTTTTTTTCTTTTTTTTTCTTCTTTTTTTTTTTTTTACATAATCAAGGGCATTTGAATGAAGGCAATTTAAAATTTCTTTTTGAACCACTAATTTGATTTGATATATAGTTTTTTTTATCGATCTGACGTCAACTGCAACAATGATTTAAAGTAAACTGCAAACAAAGCAGTTTTTATATTGTCAATAAAGCGAAGTACACATACATAAAAAGAGGGTGGTAACTAAATAAAATTAAGCTATCCCATCCCAAACCTTGTTGTTGTTTTTTTTTTTACTTTTTAGATATACTTTTGCTTTGCACATACATTAGTTCATCCATAATGCATTTTTATTTTTGTGCTTGAAACATAACCGAAAGAGTAACCGAAATGAATAGATCAAAGCAGGGCTTAAGATATTAAGAATATATATTTTTTCTTGTTTTTTTTTGAAATGAATTCGAATGACATGATTTATAAACCTTTTATGATCATCGCTAGGATTCGGCATTATCCATATTTGAGAGTATAAATACATTAAAAAATAGTATTCTTTAGATTCCGTATCCTTTTCTTTCTCTCTCTTTTCTCTTTTTTTTATACATGATTTGTTTTCGTCTTTGAATTGAACACAAATATAGAAATTTCACTTTACAAAATCAATTGAAAAAAAGAAAAAAGAAATGTCTTTATTATTAGCTAATTTTCCACCTTTAACTGGACGTTATTCAGTCGGATGTCATGATATCGAGTGGCAAAACCAACAGCCTTCTTGTCCCAAAGCAGCACCAGACGAGTACTGTAAATCAATATTGATGAGACTTTATTATCCTGCCAGCATTAAAAAAGGGGACCATAAAGCGAACTGGATCACACACGCAGATTATGCTAAAGGTACAAATATTTATAAAAATAAAATCAAATAAATCAAAATACACTAAAATATACATATTATAGCATTATGTGACATTGCAAAATTACCCGCATTTTTATCAAATTGGTTATCCGGATTAGCTTCTATAAAAAAGACGCGTTTTTATAAAGATGCTCAAGTACTTGAACAAGAGTTTCCAGTAATTATATTCTCGCACGGATTAGGAGGAAACCGATTGATTTACTCTTCCATTTGTTCGGACCTTGCTAGTCATGGGTTTATTGTCGCTGCTATAGAACATCGTGATGGTTCTGCCAGTTTAGCAAAAGGGGTTGACGACGAATGGATTAGATATGATAACGTACCCCCAGAGGTTTGGGGCTTTAGACATCATCAATTACGACATCGTGTATCTGAAACAGAATTATGTTTGACAGCACTTGATAAGCTAGCTGCTAAAGGTAGAGATTCGGGACCTAATTTTAAAGGAAAGTTAAATATGAATTGCATTGTAATGGCCGGACATAGCTTTGGCGGGGCAACAACGGTAAGAAATCTATTTGTTAGTAATACTTTGACAAAAATATATATACTAATTTAAAAATAGATGTTAATGCTGAACGAAAAAAATTGTCGATTTAAATGTGGATTATTATTTGATCCTTGGGCACAACCATTAATGATGATGACTGACGTAGATATTCATATTCAAAGACCAGTAATTGCTATCCTGAGTGAACAGTTTTCATTTTGGCCTGATAATTATGAATCAGTTCAAGAACTTATAGATAATTCTGTTTATTCCAATAAGAGTGTATGTGTATCTCTAAACGGAACAGAACATCAACATCAATCTGACGTACTCGTAAGTGTTTTTATCTTTTTACTCGTACAGTAATAACTATCTGAAGCTTACGTTTTTTTTTTTTAAAAAAAAAAAATAGCTGGTGCTTCGATACTGGACCATATTCGATTTTCGATCTCCTTTCAAAATCGATCCAGCTCGAGCCATTGATTTGAATACAGAAGCAGCAGTTACATTTATCAATAATATTTTATCTAATCCTATCACCAGTAAATTCGCCCTGTCTTTGAAGAATCCAAAAACCAGAAAAAGGACAAGAAATGCACCGAATTTTGATCCAATCATGAATCATAAAAAGTCC
The DNA here is from genome assembly GCA_025201345.1 of Thamnidium elegans. Lineage (NCBI taxonomy): Eukaryota > Fungi > Mucoromycota > Mucoromycetes > Mucorales > Mucoraceae > Thamnidium > Thamnidium elegans. The sequence continues at coordinate 380,522 of JAIXMG010000012.1, read as the reverse complement.
AAACTTGCCTTATAATTTTTATTTATAAAAAAAAAAATTTTTACCCCTATTTTTTCTTTTTTTTTTTTAAATACCCTTTTTTTTTAAAAAAAAATATATATATAAAATACATGTCTTTTTCGTTCGAGTTGGCGTCTTATGAACAACCAAAGACAACTCTATGGTAATATAAACCTCTACTTTATAAAATACAAACGTGTTTCTCTCTTTTTTTTTTTTTTTTTAAAAAAAAAGACTAAACTATAAACTTTTTAATAAAAATAGGATGGGTGAATTAGAATCTTGGATGGATGAACAATACATTCAACAATTATGGTTTAACCTTAATGAAAAAGTTATGGTTAAAGTTATTCGAGATAAAATTACAGGGTATATAATAACATAGTACACTTTCTTATATTAAAAACTAATGAGTATATAGTATTAGTGCAGGTTATGCGTTTGTTGACTTTAGTACTGCGGCAAGTGCTAGATTAGTCATGAGTAGATATAATGGTGTCTTAATGTCTAATTCACTTAAACAATTCAAATTAAATTGGGCTTCAGGTGGAGGACTTATTGACAGAAGGTAAACTCTTTTTTTTTTTTTAAAAAAAATAAAATAAAATAAAATAGTGTTGACTAATAGTTTATTGTTCTTCAAAGAGAGGACAGGCAACCAGAATATTCTATATTTGTTGGGGATTTGAGCCCTGAAATTACTGAAATTAATTTATTGGTAATAGTACATAAATTCCTGTACCTGTAATATACTAACACAAAAAATTTATTCTAAAAAAATGTAGTCAGTATTTCGTACTCGTTATATTTCCTGTAAATCAGCAAAGATTATGACAGATCCACGTACTAGAATGACTCGTGGTTATGGGTTTGTGCGATTTACAGAATTTATGGACCAACAAAGAGCATTGATTGAAATGCAAGGGTACTTTCTTGGTTCTCGTGCCATTCGAGTTTCAGTTGCTACACCAAAGAATAAATCACCATTTTCAGCCAGTACATCCAATTCATCACTTTTAGCCTCACCTAATAAATCTCCTTTACAATCACCTTTACTTCATCATCTTGATACCACCAACACCACTGTATTTGTTGGTGGTTTATCTGCTCCTATTCGTGAAGATGAATTAAGACAGTATTTTCAACACTTTGGAGAGATTGTATATGTAAAGATACCTCCTGGAAAGGGATGTGGGTTTGTTCAGTACGTTTCACGTACCTGCGCCGAATTAGCTATTGAACAAATGAACGGGTATCAAATTGGTAACTCGCGTATCCGTTTGTCTTGGGGCAGATCTCAAAACGAAAAGGTTTCTTCTACTCCAACTCAAATGAACCTCAATCAAAACATATTACCTTCTTCATTATATCAACCTGTTTATCCTGCGATCTCTTCCGTAGCTCAACAAGACTTTATCTCAATGCAAAACACATCTTATACTTCAGATTTAAACTTTTTACCTAATGATACCACTACTGATGACTTTATCGCTTCCTTATTATTGAATAATGAAAAGAACCGTAAAGTCGATTGGCGATTGAATCAAATTTATGCTCAATAAGCTTCTTTTTTTTTATATATATTTTATTTGCTATATTATTATTATTTCTATTATTTTTATTATTATTACTATTATTCATTCCCTCATATGTATTTCCTTATTTTCTTTTATATTTTGCATACATTTGCTTTATTTACGTTCTTATCTCTTTTTTTTTTTTTTCTTTTTTTTTCTTTTTTTTTTGCATAGTATCTTTTCTCATTAAAAAAAAATGACTTTGTATTAATTGTAAATGTAAAGGAAATGTATAACAATTGAACGAAAAAAAACTAGCAGAGTCTCATAGTTCTACCAGCCAATAGCATATAGCATATACCTGTGCATAGAGCCTGATCAAATATTAATACGTTTTGATCCTAGTATTACAATATAGTTCAATAAAGTCAAAAACAGTAGCAAAAGGAGGATTTGATCCGATTCCTTACACAAACTTTTTTTTTTTCGTTCCTCACAAGAAAAAAAAAACGATTCTTGTGTAACTATAGATGGACGAATGCATGAAATTATCAAAGCGTACTTTTCTTCAAAAGAGGCCCTACTATAGATTTTTACATATATGCGTATCTTAGATCAAATTTCGACTTTATTTTTATACGTCACATATTACAAGATGGAGCTTCAGTTGCATACATTTAAAACCGAATTACAGGATGAACAATAGTGTATAATAAAATAAAGCTTATTGTTTTTTTTTACCGACAGAACAAGATATAAAGACATAGGAGATATATACCAACTGTTTCATACCAAAATGAAACACGCAGTTTTATTTATTTATTTTTTTTAAAAAAAAAGAAAACTGACACATTCAAACTACAGTTACAAAAAAAGTATGGCAGTCATTTTATGTCAGTACGTTATATTTGACGAAATATAATTACTTATGTAATCCACAGCAGAAGAAACGTACCTATCGTATTAAATAGTATCTACAATACACAACCAATTGTAAATACATAGTAGTTTTAAGAATTACTGATCATTTGTAATTACAGGTCCAAGGTGGGAATAGCGATATTAACCAATAGCCTTCTCTTTGAGATTTTCAAGCTCCGTCATGAACCAACTTTTTTTTACTTTTCAGAACCACAATTTGGTTAAAACAATCCTTCCCCTTATAAATAAGTCTGTAGATAAGCTTGTGCTGCCTCTTCAGGCGATCAAAGACGACCACATCTCTAGGGAGGGTGTGGTAAGAGAGGTGCCCGGCAGGTGTCCTATGTATGCAAGCTAAGTTGCACAGGTCTGTCTTTTCCCTTCATATTTAAAATGGAAATGAAAAATAACTTTTATAGCTACTTAATAATTATGAAAGAGTGGCTTTTATGCTATTAGCTGAACAAATTGAGAGACTGTCATGTTATAAGGCGCATATGCGTGACGTAGCACACTCTTAAAAAAAATCGCCATCATGCATTATACCAAAAGTAAATCTAGCTACACACCGCCGAGTTTTCTTCAGGCAATATATAAATGAGTACGTCTAATACAACTACAAAAACATTAAAAAATTACAATGTCGTCAAAGATTTTTGGCAGCAAGAAGGTCTATTGTGTTGCTCGTATTTATATTCACCTACCTTGACATATAGTTTAGAGAAGGAAACGTATTCTTTTTTTTTTTTTTTTTTTTTTTTTTTTTTTTTTTTTTTTTGGATACTTGCACTATAACGGTACGTTGCATCAGCGTTGGATCGAGAAAGTTTTTATAATGTCAGAATTGTACCATTCGACAGGTCGTTGTCAAGACTACCGCTTTATCATTTATATCATTTCCATGGAAACCAAATTCAATTTTTACCAGGAACAAGTTGTCTCATCGCTTCAATACTAACAATACTTTGCCGACGAGACATAAAAAAACGGACGGGGATTAAAGGAAACCAAAATAATTCAACGCATAGAAGATTGTCAATGAAAGGATCTGTACTCTATTTGGTAAAGGTTAATAGTAAACTTGTTATTTGCCAATAAGTCAATCTAAATCAGGTATTTAGTTTTGTGCTAATGTTTATTGTAACAGATTCCTGGTACTTTGGTCTCGAAAACGCATTTCTAATGTTTCTCTTTTTCGGACGGCGTCCCAACTAAGATGGTGATATTGACGATTGTTGACGATGATACTTTTATGCTCTTACGGTTTCTGATCCAAAGTACTACAATTGATTTAGTAACCTCTCGTTAATTTGTTAACAGATAACCCAAACATATCCCTTGACTATACATAAAAGGCTACACTACTATTTTTTTTTTACCTCTAAAACATATTGTCAAAAAGAGGCATAGGGTCTCTCCATATGATTGGTTTTTAAATTGTGACCATTTTAAAAAAAGATAAAGATTGTCTCTAAAATAAAATCCCATTTGGACACATAAATATTTTTTTCGTTTCCTTCTTGTATTAAAAAATAATAAAAATGTCACAAAACCTTATTAACGCCAACCCTACCATTTACAACACAAAGACGTTTGTCCGTAAAGAAACAGAAGCCGAGTTCGATGATGACATTGAAGACTCCATTGATTCACAAGAAATATTTGATCTAATTCGTTCTATTTCCGACCCTGAACATCCATTGACTTTGGAACAGCTTAATGTGACTCAATTTGAACATATTGAAGTAGATAACCAAATCAACAAGATATTAATCGAATTCACTCCTACTATTCCTCATTGTTCTATGGCTACTTTAATTGGTTTATGTATCCGAGTCCGTTTATTGCGTAGTTTACCTGATAGATTCAAGGTAAAAAAAAAAATAGATATCTTTTTTTTTTTGTGTAGATGACTAATATAAGAAATCGATAGGTTGATATTCGAGTTCGTAAAGGTACTCATCAATCAGAAGGTGCTGTCAACAAACAATTAAACGATAAAGAAAGAGTTGCTGCCGCTTTAGAGAATAATCATTTGTTGGAAGTAGTAAACCAATGTTTAGCTACAGCCAGTTTGCGTGGTGCTCAACAAGTACCTTCTAATTAGAAAAGTGTATATCCCCCCCCCCTTCCCCCTTCCCCCTTCCCGCTTTCTTTTTTTTTTAAAAAAAAATAGCATTAAAAATAAAATGAAAAAAAGATGATTATTATTATTATTAAATTTATAGTACAAAAAATGGTTAATTAACGAAAAAAAAAAGAAAAAAAAACTATATATTGACATTTATGAGACTGTACCAACAGCTAAATCTTCTGTTCGATCTTCTTCTTCCTCTTCTTCTTGTTGGAGTAATTCTAACCTTCGCGTATCTTCAATGAGTTCAATCATATCTTCTGTAGTTGCAACCGATCGAAGGAACGGGTGTTTTAAAAGTGTTTCTGCGTCAGGTCTTTGGGCTGGATCATTCGTTGTACAAAGTTCGAAAAACTCTTTAAAGTGTTCTGACCATCGATCTGGTTCTTTTAATGTAGGTAATCCATTAGAGACAATTAAAAATAACGCCTACAAACCAAAAAAAGTATACATGTTAGTTAAAAAAAAAGTAAATAATAACAGCAGCAATAATAACTCACTCTTAAAGGTGGATATTCTACATAGGGTGGATCACCTTCTGCCATTTCTAGTAACACTACACCTAAACTCCAAATATCTACTTTGGAAGTATATTTTAATCCTTTAATTACTTCAGGTGCCATCCAATAAGGTGTTCCAACAATTGAATTTCTTTCTGGTTGAGTTTTTGACAATTGAGCACAATGGCCAAAATCAGCTAAACTCAAAAAAATTAGTTTACCACATAAACAAAAAAAAAAAAAACGGTAAATCTTACCTAGTTTAATTTCACCACGCATATTTAACAATATATTATCACTTCTAATATCTCTATGAATCCGATTCAATCGATGAATTCTACATAAAGCCCTTAGTATATCTCGTGCGACTCTTCCGATTTGATCTTCAGCCATTCTAGCCGCCTCCGGGTCAATCGAGATAATATCAGCTAAAGAAACATCCATGCATTCCATTACAACCCAAATATCGTCTCTTGTGGTATAGCAGGCAATAAATTCTACTACGTTTGGATGTCGACTCATTTTCATTGTAGTTAATTCGTTTCTAATCTTACTTAGTTTTTCTTTTGCTGTGTGGGGGATTTTTTTGATCGCAACAATTCGCTTGGATAAAATGTGTTTCGCTGCATACATGGGACCTGATTCACCTTCAGCAATTAAAATTAAGTCGGTATAAATTGAGTTGGGGTCAGCAGAATCAGCGATATCATCTAGAAGGGTTTTTAGTATTTATATGCGTATACATTATACTATCAGTCTTACCGATAAAGCTGGAGTTTAAGGCTAAATGAGATTCTACAGGTACAGGTGTATCATCTAATTGAGTCTCTGGTAGAGGTGGTATATCTGTAGATGATTTTAATAATGAAAGGTGTAATAATTTAGATGACCTTGCACGTGATGGAGGTGCATAACCTATAGGTAATAAATGATCGTCTTCTTCTAACGTAATGTTTGAAATAGAAGAAGAAGTGGTAGTTGAAGAAGAAGATTGTTGTTTTGTAGGAGAAGAAAGAGGTGATTTAATATTATTGGATTGAAGTGAATCTGGCATTCTAATATTATGCAGTAATTTTTCTACAGTAGCTGGATTATTCTTCACAACTTCTTCTGGTACACCAGAAGCAAGTAATATCTTTTGCCATTTAATTGGTAATCCTTTAAACCCATATTTTCCTACTTGAACATGTATATTGTGTTGTACATTATATGGCTTTCCTATCAATGTTGGTGTCTTTTGTAATGTAGTTGGATCACCTATTAAAGTAAGAAAAAGAGGGGTGATTACTATTTTAAGTCTCCTATTATAAAAAAAAAAAATCTATTTACGTTCTGGTTTGACGGGTGAAGGCACAAGATGGGGAGTAACATAATGTGTATCCATGACATCGTCGCTAGGTAAATTCGATTGCCATACATCGGGTAAACCCTAATATTTATAAACTTGTTAATTTTTTTATTTTATTTTTGTATGTCTGTATATGTACCATATATTTTCCACTATCTCTATTATATTCTACATGAATACCATGTTCAAACTTTGTCGGTTTACTAATATCCAATATCTTTTCACCAAAATTTTGCTGTTGTTTACTTGATCTTGACATTTTGGAAGATAATGAAGTATCTGACCGATTAGTTTGTCTGTAGAGTTTTAAACTGGATAAAGTGGATGAAGAGTTCTTTTTACGTAGACTTTTAGTAGATGAGGAAGTTCCATGTTGATTGGGCGTTCCTATGGTATTGCCCATCTATTTATTCTGTCCCTTGTTGTTGTTGTTAAATAGTAATGAAGAAAAAAAAATGTAATTTTTAGAAAAAAAAAAAAGAGGGAAGCTCTCCTTTCATTTTTTTTCCCAGACCAAACAAATAAAGTCCGATTTTTTTTTGCTCGAAAAAATAAAAAACAACGTTTTAAAAATCCTCAAAAGAATTTCTGCAGTCACGCATATGCGCCTTACAAGATTCGGTATAGACCATCACTACAGTCTCTCCGTTTGTTCAGCTAATAGCATAAAAGCCACTCTTTCATAATTATTAAGTAGCTATAAAAGTTATTTTTCATTTTCATTTTAAATATGAAGGGAAAAGACAGACCTGTGCAACTTAGCTTGCATACATAGGACACCTGCCGGGCACCTCTCTTACCACACCCTCCCTAGAGATGTGGTCGTCTTTGATCGCCTGAAGAGGCAGCACAAGCTTATCTACAGACTTATTTATAAGGGAGAAGGATTATTTCAGCCAAATTGTGGTTCTGAAAAGTGAAAAAAAAAATTGATTCATGACGGAACTTGAAAATCTCAAGGCTATTGGTTACTTTTCAAGTTAATATCAAAGCTCTCAGGCCCACGCCTTATTTTTTTCGGACCTGTAATTGCGCACGGTCAGTAATTGCTAAAACTCTATGAAAAAAAATTATTTAGATTGTTCAATACAGCTGGTATATTTCTTCCGTCGTCAGATTACATGAGTTTTCTTTTATCAAGTGCTTAACTAGATTTAATTTTGTTATAATGTTGCATGATAGAAATTTTTTTTAGTGTGTGCTACAAACATTAACGATAATTTTAGTTGCTTTAAAGTCCTTAAAAAAAAAGCGATCAAGATAATACCATACACCAAACGTGTTCTACAATATAATACTTTTATAACCGCAGTATGTTTAGCAGAAAGCTTTATAATAAACCATTTCTGGAAAAGGTTACCTTTAGCCCGTAAATCACATTGACCGTGCTCGGCTTGCTTCTAATTTTTTTTTTACAACAAAGTAAACAAATCATGCAAAAAGAAAAAAAGGTAGTACGAATTAGACACACTTTTCCTTTTATTTTATTTTTTATTTTCTTCATATTTATATCTCTTTAACTATGTACCTCTCGGGAAACACCAATATTTATATATATATATATATAGGAAGTGGTGATACTATTACTGGAGTAAGTATATATATAAAAAGAGCATGTGAAAGTATTCGCAGTTTATAATAAAAAATTGTGCAGATTTGTTTACTTTTAACAAATAAAAAACTTGACAAAACACTTTTCACACAAGTATTATCAACTTACGAAATAATACCTTCTTATTTCTTTTTGTAAGGAGTAAATTAATATTACCTGTCAAAATATAATCTGTTTCCATAACAACCTATTTAATCATACCAATTTTCCCTAGTGATAAATTGATAGAACCTTCTATTTTTTTTTTTTAAAAAAAAAGAGCAATGTTCGAGACAAAAGGGTTTACTTTTATAGTTTTAGCTCTCTGTTATACGCTTGACAATATTGTTTATCACTTTAAATACAGTATCAGTGCCATGTCTGTACCTTACAACCAACGATTATTTTTTTCCTACAGCAAACTAAGCTTTCACTTATTAATCCTCTCAATAAGGATAGCTCTAGTAATTCCAAAAGAGAATATACAAATAAATAATGACGTTTGTTCAAGTAGTGTTCAACACCACATATAATTTATGAACTAATTTTTATTACGTTTTAGAAATACACCGTTGTCCATTCTATTTTGGGACGACTACTTTAAGAAGGAAGTACCATTCTTACGGCTTCTTCTAAATGATTTACGTGTGGAAGCAGTTGATCTTTCAGCAGATATATGTTCTCCATTGTTATCTTCGTCAGAATCATCAGAATCATCTCCCACATATTCTTTACGTAATATATTCGCATCGTCATTATCCATAAAATCGTCGTAGCTTTGATCCACTAATAAATGAGAGATAAACCAAAATTGCATCGAATATTTAGGGTCTACTTCCCAGTTTCTGGAATCACGCACATCGCCTCCCATAAATACTGATTTTTGTGTCAAATAATCAAAGCATTCATCAATATCATAATAACCTTGGAATAAAATCATCCGATCACGAATTGATGCTCCTGGGACATAATCAATTCTCAAATCGTGTGGTATCACTCTTTGTAAAGCCGCTAAGAAAAAAATATATAATTGGTAAACACACACATTTTAAATTGTTACTTTTTTGTGTACATACTTGGTAATAATGCAGCAGGTGTCATATTCCCCAAAATACTACCCAACTTTAATTGAAGTCTTAAAATATGTAAAGCTTGTGATGATGGCATATTCACAAAATCCTCAGATGTTTTTAATAGAGGTGGTTCATAAATGACACCAACAAGAGGCTTTCGTTGAATAGTAATAGTTTGACTATTAGTAGTAGGTTGTGGTATATATGGTTGCTGCGTTGTTTGTGGGATTGGTTGCGATTGTGGTTTTAATTGAACTCTAGGAGATGAAGCATCATCTAGATGAGTATACTGTTGTACCGGAGACATAGTGTCTTCAGGTGGAGAAGGTTGTTGTATTTCTTTCTTCAGTGACATATCTTGATCTATGGTTTCTGCAGTCTGAACAGGAGAGATCTTTGCCCTTTTCCTATTCTCTTTTGGAAAATTCCTTCTTGGTTCTTGAGAGTTCTTATTTAAGGTAATAATGTCATCTTTTATATAACTCTCATATGAAGCAATCAATAATTCGGGACTTGTATCACCTTTTTTTTTCATGAAATTCGAGAAAGTATTGTTTTGAGTGGTTGCAAATAAAGCTTTATCAAAATCAACTACGCATTTATTTTCTAAAAGCATATCTAATAAAGCTGGAATTTGATGTACCTCGTCTTTTACATTTTCATGATACGTTTTAAATAATGGGTTCTTATATTCACCATTACTGTTGCTGGGAATAATTCGAGATTCTGTCCATATATGAGGCACAGAGCCACGATGTACTAAGGATGAAAGCGTCAAGTGTAAAACACAAGCTTTTAAATACCTCGTTTCAAACTGAGCAATAGCTAACTGATCCTTTAAATCGCTGATCTCCAAATGGAAATCTTGCCATTGCTTTTCTTTTTCCATTTTACGTTGCTGTTCTCTTTCTCGAAAGGCCTTTTGAGCTGCTCGGTTTTGTGCTCTTCTCTCTTGTAACGAAGGTGGATTCGGTTTACGTCCTGGCTTCTTTCTCTTTCTTATTCGTTCTCCTTCTTCGTTTTCAATCCCAAAATCGCATTCTTGATCGAAATGCTGAAACGCAAAACGATTGAGTGGTGTGTCACTAGTATTATCTTTTGGAGAAGCTGACATTGTTTTCTTTAATATTACAAATGGAATAAAAAAGAAAGTAAAGAGGGCCTTTTTTTTTTTAATTGTCTCCCAGGACGAACAAAAAAAAATCCCCCAACTGGGGTTAAAAGGGTAACACACAAATTAAATTGGCTGAGCCTTTGAGAAAGTTCACAACTACCAAGAGGTTCTTCAAGAGTATATAGTGGAAATTACAGAGGCCTTATTACTATCCTTATTTCCTTCTTTTTAATTTATACTTGACATATTTTTTTTTTCGAGTATAAATTATAGGTGATGTTTTTTTTTCTTTGCCAGGCCTCTCATATGTTCAAATTAAAAGCTTATCAGCAAAGCCAATTGAGTGCCTATTATTATACATTTGGAAACCTTGCAAAAGTCTCTACTATTTCAGAACTTTCTAAAGTAAAATAGCTATAGAATACGCTGGTCTATCGACATCATCTCTTTTATCAGCTAAATAGGTAGTTACACACTATTTTGTACACCTTGTTTATATAAACTACTCTCAGGCCCACCTTATTTATTTTTAGATCTAAATTTATTATTGATTGATTGCGTATTTTAGATATTGTTTAACACAGTAGGTATGTTTCTTATACTAGAAAGGCGATAGTTTTTATATATGGATATTATCGTCCTTCCTTTCTTTCTTTTACAACAGTCTTTGCTTTTTTTTTACTCTCTTCCCCTACTGCCGCATCCTTTTCATGTTATTATTGCTCAAATTGGCCAAAACCAATTTATCGGATATATGATGATTTTAAGACCTTTTTTTTTTTTTTTTTTTTTTTTTTTTTTTACTTATTACCTTTTTTTCTTTTTCCTTTTTATATATACTTTTACTTCACTTTATACACAAAAGACTAATCTCAATGGTAACAATAAACTGAATCTCTTGAATGGAACATAACTTTTCTTCTTCGCCTTAAGCACGGAGTAAAGTATTTTTTTTTTTTTGTTAGATATCTAACCATTGAATACTACTATGGTTCACCTTAAAATACACACCTTTTAGTTATTTTATTTACTGTTTGTTAACCACCTTTTTTTTCTTCCTTCTTTGGTTCTCTTTAATTTACCAGATATAAAAAATGTCAATGACAAAAGAGGAAGCAGCTTGCAGTATTTATGGATTAGAAGTAACTACAGAAAACGCTAAACAATGTTTAGAATATCTTGAATCGGCTGGGCTAGTCCCTGTAAAATTAGTAAATGGTGATCCTTCGGTAGCTTTTGCTATTGGAGTGAAAAAATTAAGATTGGATTTAAAGGATTTAATTCCTCTTTGAAGAGAAAAGAAATTGAAGGTACTGTAAAATAAACTAGAGAAGAAAGCTATAACATGCTAAGAAATCATTGATTTTTAGAAAAAGAATCCGAAAGCTCGTTTGAAGTATCCGGTACGTGTATACTTATATCTAAGTTTACATCCAACTAATATGTAAAACTTTAGTGTCTCAATCAAAAAGAATCTTGTTAAACTCATTATGCCATCTCAGCCAATTACTGGCTGTCTGTGATTTAACGTTCGGGGCAGAGAGGAAGAGATATATGAACGTGGTAAAATGAGAATTAAGAGATAACACGTATTAGTGATTGAGATCCTCTATATTTAGCTGCAGATAGTTAATGATTCATTAGGTTTTACTTGGGAAGACGTTTCCAACATTAAAGAATTCAGAAAAATCGTCAGAACCACCTCGCCAACAACAACAACAATTGGATATGCCAGATCCAATTTGAAAGCAAAAAAAAAGAAATAATTGAAAATTCTATTAATTTACAAGCAAAAAAACTTATCATGAAGTGTCTTTGTGAGTCTGTTTTCGCAACCATCAAGAGTAGCTGAAGAAATTAACTTCTGCAAGATATAAATCAGTTTTTTGGAATTTTTTTTGTTCATGTAAGCAAACAAAAGCATCATTTTATGAGTTATGACGTAAAGTACTTAAAAAGATCATTTTTAGGTAAGCACTATTTAAACAAACAAAAGCGAAAAAGTAAACGAGAACACGTGAACTTAGTTTCAAACAAAAGTTTAGCTATTCTTGGTAATATTGATAGTGCCCGAATGGGAGTTTACACAGTTCGAGGGGGATAATAAACAAAGTGACGACTTGCACGGAGTAAACAATTTGATGAAACGAAAAACTACATACAAATCAATTTTGGTTACACCTAACCTAAAAAGTAAATAAATAAAAAAATTAGCAAAATAAAAGTATTCTATCTTAATGCACAAAGGTTAGCTTTTTATAAGATGTTGGAAAGGGGACCACTGCCAGAATGAAATCATGCTCATCAGGAAGAAACTATTTAATGTGACTTTTTATAATACATGTATTTTGAACATAAAGATCGGGTAGTTTATTATTAATTCTTCAAATAGTTTGTAAAAAACAGATCCTTTCCAATAATTTAAAAAATAGAAAAAACTGGTAAATATCATGCTTAGCTCACGAAGAAGAGTTTTTTTTATAATGGATGTGTTTTACAGTCGTATTAAATAAGCACTTTACCCTCCTCCTCCTTACCCTCCCTCTCCTTTCCCTCCCAGATGAATATTATGATCAATACAAAATAACGTATACTGAGATTTTTGTATAGTTTATTAGAGTTTATTTAAAGCTTTTGGAGTATTTGCTAGTTAGAAACAACTTATTTTGTAGTTCTCACCAACAATAATCTATCTTGAGGTACTAGTTAATCGAATTAAATTCTAGATAGTTATCAAGACTTGCCAGAGATTAATATAAAATATTAAAGACATCAAAAAAATTACATTGTTATAGTAAATTATACTCTTTCAGTACAATGTTGATATCTGTTATTCTGTATTGAGATTAACTTTTAACTAAGCGATAAATATTTATTTTTATAAAAAAAGAAACAAAATAAAAAAGCTCAGATCCCTACTGATCTTTTCTCGCAAGCCTTTCTGCATCTGAACTTTTCTATAACAGAATCGTTCCTTAAAATATCATATCTCGAAAAACATGAAACAGTGTGACCTTCATCAACTACAATTTCTTTCAATTGTTTATGATTACTATAATTATGATTAATAAAAAAAAATATCACATAATTCTTTAGTCATTACCGGAAGAAGGATCTGATGTCATCTGGATTTGTAGAAAATCCTGCGTAGTCAATAACTACTAAACGGATATACTTCGTAGACATCGTAATGAAGTTGATCAAGTCTTGTTTATATAAGCAATAAATGATATGAGGTATCAACAAAGATTAATTTATATTATATGAATTACCTTGACAATCACCTTTTATATTTTCGAGACAATAATTATTCTTCTTGCCGTCTCTTTCATAAATAGGCTCGTCAGCATTTGATTTACAGCTTGCAAAAACAGACTCACAAAGACACTTCATGATGAGTTTTTTTGCTTGTAAATTAATAGATTTTTCAATTAGTTCCTTTTTTGCTTTCAAATTGGATCTTCTTGCATATCCAATTGTTGTTGTTGTTGGCGAGGTGGTTCTGACGGTTTTTCTGAATTCTTTAACGTTGGAAACGTCTTCCCAAGTAAAACCTAATGAATCATTAACTATCTGCAGCTAAATATAGAAGACCTCAATTATTAATACGTGTTACCTCGTAATTCTTCTTTTACTACGTTCATATCTCTTCCTCTGACTTTTTCGTTTTGAAACCGTTTTTGTTTCGCTACGCCCCAAGAGCCATCTTTTCCAACCCAGTCATTTAATCTCTCTGCTCCGAAAGTTAAATCACAGAAGTAGGTTTTTATAATATCAAAGACAGCCAACTCAGTTAAAAACATTTGATCGGTTACACCAGTAATTGGCTGTGGTGGCATAATGAGTTTAACGAGATCCAATACGGCTCTTTTTGATTGAGGCACTAAAGTTTTACATATTAGTTGGATGTAAACTTAAATATAAATATACACGTACTGGATACTTCGAACGAACTTTCAGATTCTTTTTCTAAAAATCAATGATTTCTTAGCATGTTATAGCTTTCTTCTTTAGTTTATTTTACAGTACCCTCAATTTCTTTTCTCTTTAAAGATGAAGTAAATTCTTTAAATCTCCATAGTTCTGATCTTAATTTTTTTACTCCAATAGCAAAAGCTACCGAAGGATCACCATTTACTAAACTTACAGGGACTAGCCCAGCCGATTCAAGACGTTCTAAACATTGTTTAGCATTTTCTGTAGTTACTTCAAAAGCAAAGATACTACAAACTGCTTCCTCTTTTGTCATTGACATTTTTTATATCTGGCAAATTAAAGAGAAAAAAGGAGGGGAAAAAAATGGTTAGTTATTAATTTGTTTTAATCACGTCAATGTGTGGGAAGGAGGGTTGTTAGGGATTAAAAGCCAAAAACATCTAACAACTGCTCTAGTTTATTGGGCCCTATAGAAACGTCTGTCTCTCTTGATGTAATATTTATGAAGGTCGCACTTCGTGTCACTGGCTCATTATAAATATACTATTTTAATAAATTAACTCTTTTACTCGCTATAATCCATTCCGGAAATTACTGGCATTTAATAATACTTTTATTGGGTGTCTTGGTCTTAGAACCGTTATGATATAGTTAGTTACAACAAATGGGCGGTGGGACTAGAAAAAAAACGGTGGAACTAGAAAAAAAACGGTGGAACTGGAAATAAAATTTAAAAAAGTGGTTTTGAGAAAGCCTGGTGTAACTCGACACTATTTAATTTAGTTCTTTTCGTCTTGGTATACCACAAGTGCCAATTTAGGGAAATTCCTGCATCGACACCACCATATCATAAGGAAGCCCCTTTTGAAATATTTAGGCATTTGATTATATAAAAGGTGCTAGCTTGTATATGAATTCGTTTTCAAAAAAAAAAGAAAGGGGTTTATTTAATTATCATACTATATTTACTTTCTCACGTACTCATACGTAATTAAAAAAAAAAACCTGTTATTTGTTGTAGGTGCACCAAACAATTACGACAAAAAATGGTACTGGTGGCGTAAATGGTGGTGTACCAAGAATTAACCATATTTTTGGAGGTTATAAAAGCAGAATAAGCCATTTATATATAAAGAGGATCCTACAACTATCACTCTCTGGTAACTTTACTTTTCTGTTTGGAATATTTTCTCGAATGCAACAGTAACTACAACAGTCAGAATATCGTTGTCTTTATTTTATTATTTTTCCCTCTTATCAATACCTCTGATCAGAGACTGTTAATTCCCGGCCAACATTACAAAAGGGAAACATTACAAAAGGGAAACATTACAAAAGGGAAAAAGTAAAATAAACTAATCTGTTGTGGAATGGAGTAATCGTTCAATGTGAGTGATTATCCGTAGAAAGGAGGGCTCAATTTAAGAGGGTAATGAGGTAACTAAGTTATCATTTCCATGCTGCCAATAGATAATCCACAGTTGATATAGAGTAGTGGATACGACTGAGAAGTATTTTTTGGTATCACGAATATTTGTAGGGACTTTTAAATTTCGCAGTGAATTGTATATATCCTGACAATAGACCAATACGAGGAAAATATTGCATTAGAATTTGTTTCCAAAGACTCCATTTAATATTACATTCGACCAGAAAATGACGTTTAATATCGGTTTGAGTGCCACATAAGGAACACGCTGAGGAAGAAACTATGTGATATTGACGATTATGCTAATAAGAGTAAATATCAAAAAAAGAAAATAAAGAAAATAAACGTAGAATTTATCAGACTTTAAAAAGGAATTGTTGTTTTTATTAATGAAATAATGTGTGCCTTATATACAAAATAAGTTAAATAAGCGCTTATCCACTTAATATGAAACATGGACAATGTTAACCATCTAATAGTGGATGAGCAATTTGGAAATATAAATAGTTTCTTTAGAAGGTCAATTGTAACAGCGGCAATGCTTATTATCTTTCTAATTGGCTTTTCTAAATAAAAGATCCAGGATAGAGGCTTGTTCATTCGAAATAATTGGGGCATTATTTATGAACCAGTTATCTGTCCTTGATAAGAATTAAAACAGTCTAATGCTTATATAATCGATAAAAGAGAACAATAGAAGGTGTCTGAGTAGATATATGTAATATACAACATTTGTGTATAATTTATGTAAGCAATATGTGAGAACATATACTTGTATAAATTATGTAAGCAATATGTGAGAACATATACTTGTATAAATTATGTATAAATTTGTATCATTGAATATACTACGTAAGTACAACAAACTATACCGTATTTGAGGAGAACCTTTTTGGTGGGAATACATTTTGAAAAACAACGAAAAAATAAAGTGCGGACATTTGGGTACATCCGACACAGCCAGAAGGTTTTGATCACAGAGGAAGTAAATCTCACAGGAATTAAAGAGGACGACTGGATATCTTGCCGTAAAGTTTGAGAGGTATAGTACTTCCATACGGAGGACTCAGTGATATTAGTTACCATGGAATGGCTAGACCAGTCAATTGGGAGAGATAATTCTTCAAGAATATGAGGCTAGATAGTAGGTTTGAGCTTGACAGGACGCGTTTGTAGAATATCAGTATACAATTGTCGGCATAAACGAGGATATCGAGCATATTCACCTACCACACGGATACGAGCAGTATCAAAGATAAAAAAACTGATCACCAAGGAAGGTTTTATGTTTGAGAGACCAGTGCTTATTATCTGGTGGTATAATAAGCTTGTATAGACGTAGATCCAGTAAGGTTTTCAGAGGAAGCTTGGGGAATCCAATTATGGAATTGGCCTGGATGACATCGAATGTTTCGAAGATCGCGTGCCAGATGGACAGGTTGTTATCGCAGACACTGCTCTTACAATATTCTGGAAAATAAAAAAGAACCAAGGGACATTGAGATGACTTAAGGAACAAGAAAAAAAAAACTGGGCAACATAAACTAGTTCTACACCTGAGCGTATTGATTCATTCGAGTGGGATCACCAGTGGTAGTGGTATTACCATAAGAATCCGGTAAGGGATATTGAAGGGACGCCATATACTGTTGGGAGGTCTGATATATACCAGCTATATATCTAACCTTTTGATTACTATTTAAAATCTTATTTGACAAGCTTAATTATTTACTCAGTGTAATAATTAAGATTCCAGCTAAAGAACTTATTTAGAATATTTGTGATACACCAGGAAAATCACCATTTTCCCTTTTACACAAAACATCACCTATTTTACCAGGCTCAGATTATATAAGCACAATAAGCTACAAGCGGATATATTTAAACGGTCATTGAATTCAGATCTCACTTTTATATAAAATAACCTTCTTTTTGCAAATTAATAAAACCATCTTATTTTTGACTTTTAACGAAATTATAAGACTCATATTTTAACAATATATCAAGGTCCCTTGTTGATGCACATTTTTGAGGTATCGAGCTAATCACTCTCCTTTTTTATGCCAAATAACATCTGCTTTTAAAGCAGCCACGTCAACCAGTTCTTGTTGTAATATGTGTATCATATTATAAATTTTAGGCAGTAATAGTTGAATAGTTGCGATTAGTGGTTTAGATCGCAGTAAGCGATTTCTCTTTCTTCCCAATTGTCGAAGGGTTTGAGTTCGCCAAGAAACATATTTAATTCTGAATGATTTTATCACCTGTTTAGTGGTCGGTTTTACAGCTTCCCATTTCAATTGTGGGTATATATCAACAGCCATGGTCGCCTATTTTCTGCTCTAATAATTTCTGAAAAGATTTATTAGTAGCGTATACTGGATTTCCCCGCCAGAGTCTAGGTCCCAATTGGGATTCACCTAAGGAGAATTGTACTGACAATATAGCACGGTCATACCATTGTGGTTGGATGTGTACAATGCACGTCTCGGTAATTATATTTTGAATATCATTGCCTGCATAGACATAATAAATGATCGAATGAATAGAAGCATTACGTTGGAATGTTTGTACAGTATCGAAATTATTAAAAGTCATACAGTTATAGAAATAATCCAACAGAAAGGTTACCCAATCTGTGGAGGTTTTAAAGGAACAGCTGTTGCGTAATATATCGCTGCCAAAATCGTAACTAAAGTCACCTGAAATAATTAAACGATGTAGGGATATAGTATCGGTGGCATGAAGCTGGAAAGACGTATAGTATAGTGCTTAAAAAAGACTCGTCTATCTGTATTAGGGTTATCAGGAGCATAGAGATTGAGAATAAAGATTGATTCATAGAAGTTATTTGGGCGAGAAACTTTACAGAGCAAAAATCTACCTGAAGCAAGTAAAGTATCTGTATCCAATAATGTTAATACATGTTTGGGAGGAAATGATATTATACCATGATAATGAGTCCAAAAACTTTGGAGTGATTGTAGTTGCATATTTATTGAAGGAATGGTGGCGTCGGAAGTGTGACTTTCCTGTAAAGAAAGAATATCGAATTGTTGAAGTCTAAGGTAGTGACTATATGATGACTGAGTCGAAGGAGGTGCGGTTTTAAACTGTTGCAGTTTAGTGAACCATAATTAAGTGTGATTTTTTGGTTTCATTACTGATTAGAGTTCATAGAGATGCCTCTCTCTGAGAAGAGGGGCTTGATACAAAAAGTCGTAAGGAGGGTTAGGGAATTCTGCTGACGCTGACCAAATTGGTCACAAGCAAAGCATAAAATGCTGGTACCAGACTTGCCTTCGTTAAAGGATTCTAAAAGCTTTCCATCCTTTTCAAAGAAATTAAATATAAATTACCAGTTAAACTTTATTCTATAGGAACTGAAGGAATTACATATTAATACGTACTGGGCTAACAGAGGATGCAATACCTAACATTACAAGTTCCATTTGTTCAAAATCAAGTCCGAATAAGTGCCAGTGTTGAAGCTGATAAATTGGTTCTGGCCAATTTGAGCAATAATAACGCGAGAAGGATCATTGAAAAAAGAGAAATTGATGTGGCAGTGGGGGAAGCGAGTAAAAGAAGCGAACAGTCGTAAACGAACGAAAAGAAATACGGTAAGATATATATATAAATATAATCGCATTCCTACTTTCTAATTCATTGGCAAAAAGATTGTTAGTATATTCTGGTACACCTTAGAAAAAAGAGTGAGGCGGTTCAGAAAAAAAAAGTGAGGCGGCTAAGAAAAAAAGAGTGAGGCGGCTAAGAAAAAAAGAGTGAGGCGGCTAAGAAAAAAAGAGTGAGGCGGTTCAGGAAAAAAGAGTGAGGCGGTTCAGAAAAAAAGAGTGAGGCGGTTCAGGAAAAAAGAGTGAGGCGGTTCAGAAAAAAAGAGTGAGGCGGCTAAGAAAAAAAGAGTGAGGCGGTTCAGAAAAAAAGAGTGAGGCGGCTAAGAAAAAAAGAGTGAGGCAGCTTAAAAAAAGAGTGAGGCGGCTAAGAAAAAAAGAGTGAGGCGGTTCAGGAAAAAAGAGTGAGGCAGCTTAAAAAAAAAGAGTGAGGCAGCTTAAAAAAAGAGTGAGGCGGCTAAGAAAAAAAGAGTGAGGCGGCTAAGAAAAAAAGAGTGAGGCGGTTCAGGAAAAAAGAGTGAGGCAGCTTAAAAAAAAAGAGTGAGGCGGCTAAGAAAAAAAGAGTGAGGCAGCTTAAAAAAAGAGTGAGGCGGCTAAGAAAAAAAGAGTGAGGCGGTTCAGGAAAAAAGAGTGAGGCGGTTCAGAAAAAAAAAGTGAGGCGGCTAAGAAAAAAAGAGTGAGGCGGCTAAGAAAAAAAGAGTGAGGCGGCTAAGAAAAAAAGAGTGAGGCAGTTCAGAAAAAAAATGAAAAAAAAGCTATTAATAATCACCATCCTTATCGTATTCTATCTATTATAATATACCTTAACGACATTGGTAATGGCTTCGGTATTGCTGATACGCTTGCGGATAAATTTTCGTACACAAAACTGTTCACACTGACCGTTCCAAATAGCATTTAAATTGTCTTCGGTAAAAACTCCTATCAAATCCGGGCGCCATTTGTTACACTGTACAAGAAAAATACAAGAAAGGGCTCAAAGATGGAATGGTGTTAGCAATTTTGAGACACATTTAACTTGATATTAAGGGTGCTGAAGCTATTTCCGGAAATCAGTTGAAATGTGTAAAATACCAAGGAAACATCGTACTGACATGGAATCATCAGGTTTGACTTCAACATACCCCAATGTTATATCAGATATATTTTGTAATATTGTCAGCATGGTCACATCTGGTTGTAATACTGAAGTATTTTCATCTTGTCGATTGAGCCAAACAAGAAGCTTGTTTTTATCAGGACAATGGCGGATAGGAGAGAGAATAGGATCAAGGAAGTTCATAATGAGCTTCATTTCTCCAACATGAGAGAGACGCTCTTGGTTAGGCAGCTTCTAGACCAGATTAGAAAATATCTCGATAATGACACCATTTTCTTCGTTAGTTTCTGCATATAACTGATCTAGCTGGATTTTCATAGTTCTTCTATCACACTGTGTTAAAACGAAAAAAAAAAGGAGGCAGGGTATCTTCACGGTATTATAGTTGGATGGCGCAACGCACTCGGGTTTGTGCTATGTTTTTTTTTTCGGGTTTAACACTGTGTCAATAGCCTCATTTAAACCACAAAGTAGTGTAGCCAACTTTAGATATATATTGCTATCAACCTCATTCATCCAATTCTCCTCAGGCAAAGCAAACCCTTCAATTATGTCTTCCAGTATAGATACATTATCATCGCCACAGACTACACTTCCTCCGTCATCATAATCAAATTCGTCATCTTAATAACGTATTAGTACATTGATTGATATGTTGTTAAATATGAATCCTATAATTTCGTCGATTTCTGTATTCAATGCATCCGATCTGGTGTTTTTAAGAGAGAATCCACATCAACCCGCTCAATAACTTTCTTACATTGTTGACCTTTTCTTAATAAAATGATTTTCTTGCAAATCAAAACCGTGTTTTTTTTTCCTTCTGGGATGCATTCACTGATATAAGAGTTTAATTTATCTTCAACTGAAGATAAGGCAACGGTAACAGAAGAAGCAGTAGCAGCAGGAGTTGATGATAATGAAGCAGTAGAAGAAACAGCAGCAATAAGAGTTGACGGCACTGAAGCAGACAAAGAAGCACCAGATGGAGTCTATACCAGAAGTTTGGTTTTGTTAATCCATCTATCAGTATCATCTTAAAAGAAAATTGCTTTTTTAATACTATACCGTTGAGTGTAGCTTTAACTTTAAGGTCAATCTTTGTGCTGCTACATTGGTCGCTCGATCAAGTACCCTTCTTCCGTTAGCCATAGCAGAGTTTTGAGGCTTCGACTCTTCAAATATAGACTTCAAGTCTAGTTTTGCTTTGTTCTTATATGATTTATTTACTTGAGTCTTATAGCTTTGCTTGAACTTTGGGACAAAAGCTTTCAGCATCTTCATACTTATCATAGACTTCAAACCAAACGATCACTAGTTCCTTATTGTTCTCATCATTATTGAGAAAACCTTGTATGGTTGACTTAGTTTTTCTTATTTCGATGTAATGACAATAGACAACAATGCAGGGCCTTCAAGGTCTTGCGATTGGAATGAGTACAATTTAAATTCCTTAACGAGGATCAATTGGAGGGCAAGCCTGGTGCCAGCAGCCGCGGTAATTCCAGCTCCAGTAGCGTATATTAAAGTTGTTGCAGCTAAAACGTCCGTAGGTTTCAATTGCTGTAAAGAACGTTAGTGATTAGACGCGTTGCTTCCATCAACAAGCTACATGTTTACCTTTAGTTAAGTCAGACATGGTTATGAGAGACAAGAAAGTAATCGCAAAATTTATCAGCCGCACTGTACTTAACAAATAAATATTACAAATTTTGACTTTTTTTTTTTTTTTTTTTTTTTTGACACCTACAGTTAACCCCTTCTCGTAGAAAAAGCATAAAAAGCAATGAAGTAGCTTTAAGCTTAGTGGTATATAACTATTGTTTATCATGATAAAAAGTATATGGCAAAAAAAAAATAGCAACAAACAAGAGTAACTTTTCATTTGGTTATTAGAGCCATCTATCCGTCTACAGTGTTTCGTGACGTTTTGAAAAATCCCTCTCCCCAAACCAGAAGCAGGCACTGTTGCTAAAAAGAAAAGGAGCGTAGCTGATATTAACGACGACCAAGGAATTCAGGGAGATGACACCAGTGCAATTGATGCAAAACTACCGACAATTTGTTCTTGCATTAACCGACAATTATTTTTCTGTAACAGACAAAATCCACTATAACATGCAAGCATGTTACACAATCGGATTTATACTATTTTCTTTACCCAGCAATCATGACTCAGCACTTTATATGTATAAAAAAGTCGTATCTACTTTTTCTCAGTCAACCCCCTTTCCCTCTGTTATTTACTTTTTTTTCTTCTTTTTTTTTCTTTTTTTTTGACGTATCCAGTTTTATAATGGCCGACCTACTCGACAATATGGTTTTTTCGGGGTTCCTTCTGATAGCTGCAGGCTGCACACTTGCATTACAGTCAGGTATAACAAAAGATTTTGTATTTGTCCTGGTCTTCTTATATTCATGATTCAAAATAGGATGCAATGCTACACTCACTAGATACGGCGGCAGATCATTTTCGGCTCTCATGTCTTTTTCGATCGGATTACTATGCTGCTTTATTTTTTTTGGTATAGATATTGGCGTATTAGATACCCCTTTACCAACTGAAGTAGTCAAAAGTATACACATGCAAAAAAGAAATTAATGATCCATTTTAACTTTTTCTTTTTTCTTTTTTTTTTTTATAGACGCTCCGGGATATGCCTGGATAGGTATATTTTTATATAAATTAGAGTAGTACATGGTAAGTCTGATTTTTTGAAAAATAAAAATAGGCGGAACTGTTGGGTTCTTTTATGTATTATCGAATATATTAGCTGTACCCCGTTTGGGCGTTGGAACCTCCCTTGCTTTATTTGTCTGTGCACAGGTAATTGGTTTTTGATCAACATGTTATAAAAAAAAATACATTATTTACTAATTTGTATTTTTCGCCCAACAGGTCATTACAGCATGTATTATAGATAACTGGGGTCTTGTTGGCATGGAAGTTCGACCTTATACCACTTGGAGAATTTTGGCCTCGATTGGAGCTGTTTTTTGTGTAGTTGTTATCACACGGTACTAAAATTCTATTTAGCCGGGTTTACATCATTTTGTATAACATTGTATCTGGCCTTTTCTTTCTCTGGTCAAGATAGTTTCGAGTTTCAAGGTTTTGAAAAAGAAGAGAGTCTTTGGCAACTCCCTGATGTATATTTAATTTCATCTTTTGCTATAATAAAAACCTTAGTTCTCTCTGTCTTAAATTTTTTTTTAAGGTTATTAGCCTTTTTGAGGAATAAAAAACAGGATAAATTGAATTTATAGAAAGAGGATCCCAGGTATAGATCTATTCATAGTAAATCAGTACTTGTCAAACAAAGCTGTAGTTACTGACTTTAAACAGTAATCAAAAGATTAGATATATCGTATATATCAGTGGGAGCGTGGACCAAGTCCCTCAAGTCCTCGTAATTTCCTCCGAGTCCAAGTCCCCCAAGCCCTGAACGATCGTAGTCATCCCTATTAATTGTGCTTCACATCACTAGCAACACAAGCTATATCGTCTATAATCAAAATCGGGCATTAACTTAGTGGTAAAAACCTCAGGAAGAGGATTATTTTAAATCTGATATATTTTCAGTAGACGAGACTCATTTGGTATGCCAAAAATTTTACTAAATCCTTAAACTGACAGTAGACCGAAAGCATTACAAAAAAAAAACTTTTGTTACATAATCGTTACTTGAAATTGTTTGAAATAATAGGATATTTAGTATACGGGGGAGGGGGATAATCAGATACTGTTTCTTTCAAATGCTTTACGAAATGTTTCATGACTACTATATCGACTAAAAAGCCCCTCGTGTCTACCTTCATTGTAACACACAGGCCAGTTGAACCTTCTAATGTTGTTTTTCCTTGATTTTTTTTACGAAAACCAGGTCCACGCTTTCACTTTCTTGATTCGCTATACTTTCAATTGGCGTCACAACAATGCCATCTGATAATTGAACAAATTTACGCTTGAATTGACGAGTGAAATTTGCTCCATCTTCGGCATACTTCAATTGGCGTTTTCTATCACCTTCCTTGACTACCTTTTTAAACTGACGCCCAATTATATCGCAAAAAGATTTTACATCTGATGTTAATTGGGTTACATGGTCTGTTTCGACAGGGCAAGAATCGAGGGCTACCTTGTAAATAGTTTGGATTATCTTGTCGCCATGTCTATGTAGCAGCATTATATTTTTTTCTTGAGTAATGAAAACATGACATAAAGCAATCATTTCATCTAGACGGTCGTCATTCAAATGCGTAGCGATTGAATCAAAAGTATAGAATCTGGCTGTTTGTGCCTAATATGGACAAGAGAGGGTGTAAAATGGGTCTCCTGTTTCTTTATTGCATGCTGTATCTCGAAATCGTTGACTTGAGAATCCCTCTGTAGATATAACAATGAGATGAGGATATGAACCTGTAAAATCAAAAACATTTAAAGAGTAACGTATTACTCTGCCAACAAAATCCATATCGGTTATTTTTGTATTTCTATTATAATGGGAGCAAGACTATTTGAAAATTCATCGAGAGGCAGGTAAAGCATATTAACACGCCTACCATCACTTTGTTCCGTTGGTCCAAGACTGTAAGTATCACTAGAAACTGTTTTTCCAATGATGCACTTTACAACGATATCTTTGACTTCTCCAACGCACAACATTTCTTTACAGAACAGGTCCCAACCTGGACGCGAGGGTAAGGCTGTAGTTAAATGTGCGTTTTTTTTATGGTTAATTCTTGGTACATCACCATTTACACTACCAGCACGTACTTTTTTGGCGCACCTCTAATAAATAGCAAGTTTTTTTTTTTTTTTTTTTTTTTTTTTTTTTTTTTTTTTAATTACGTATGAGTATGCGAGAAAGTAAATATATTATGATGATTAAATAAATCCTTTTTACCATAGTTAAATAAACCCCTTTTTCTCATGATTAAATCAACTTATTTATTTCATCCTTTTCTAATATTTAGACATTGATTATATAAAAGGTACTTGCTTTTATATGAATTCATTGTTAAAAAAAAGGAAAAGTCTTTCTGTATATCTTTTAAATAAAGTGTTTTTTTTTTACAACTTGCGAAAATGAAAACTTATGTCGAAGGTAACGAACTAAACCATATCAATATTAGTTAAATATGCTATTGTCTCTAACATACACTAATAATTCGAGGACACGTCTTGTATGTACAGCGTGTAAACATCGCTGCTAAGTTATCTGAATTCGTGAAATTAAACGTAAATGCAATCGTGGACGTCCCAGTGTCAACACGCCGTCTTCTACTACTTACGAATTCAATAACGAAAGTATTACTCTTCCTTCGACCAATCATAGATACGTGATTGATCGAATCCTGAGTTGACTTTCGTGGATTTAGTTGGTCTGAGCACCTTTGGTCGCACTCTTATGCCCATAGAAAATCAATTGTCGTCCAATGTATTGGATACACTATAGTTTTTTACTTGGTATTAGAATAGTATAGAATCATAGTAACGGCAGACATTTTAAAAAATGTTATAGAGATTTGTGGACTATTACAGAAAGTTGATGATTTAAAAAGAATAATATCATTATATGCGTGTCAAATAGAATCTAAATACAAAAATGCAAGACCGTTGGAGGATAAGCTAAGTTCAATGATGGAAAACGTCAATCCTAAAAGTAGAAAACAAAGAGCTGCTTCCTTTTCATTAGTATAGTGTTTCTCCCCTCCCCCAGCACACATGTAAACACACATAAATATACATACACACATATTATTATACATATTGTACAAAATAATATGATGTACATTTTACTATATAACAAGTCAACTGCTGTATTAGGTGCCGAAAGTATAAGCTGGTCTAGTTTGAAAGGGCAAATTGGGAATCATAAAAAAATTCAATTGAGCTTTACAAAAGCGCAAACCAATTCCAAAAGCGACAATTGGTACAGGAGGTCATTGTACTTTTAGCCAAAACTATTTAAACAAACTTGCGTTTACAACGATCTTCGTCACTTACAATATCATCACACATGTACCTACTGCTTGGTCTTTCTGGAGTATTCGTCAGATATTGGCATTGGTCGCTTTTCGAGGTTGCAATGAGTTGGTTCAGCTGGTTCTTCTTCCCTTTTATGTATACTACTCGGTGATATTCTACTGATGACATTTGATTATGTTCAAACTGTTATCATTGTCTCACTTTGTTCAAGAATTGGGCAAAGTGTTTAATAATTATTTACGATGAGCGAATTATAGATCCGCCGCTTTGGTGATGGTAACTTTTTTGTTTCATTTAATGCAATTGATTACTATAACTTATTCTAGCATAAGAAAATAAGAACTGAAATAAAAACAAGTAGTAATTTTATGTGACCATGATGTATACATCATAATCAAAATTCATTAGCACAAATAAATAGGGAGCAACAGTCTAGTTATAATACACGGAGGGAGGGCAATAATTTGCATATAAAAATTTGCCACGTATGAAGGTCAATATGATTTGATCCATGGATGATAAATAGCCATATATATAGCAATAAAGACAAATGTGAGAAGATTCCTTCACCATTACATCGGATAGCGCGCCATAAGTGTCAGAGTGAATGTTAACCATTAGAATCCAATACAATGAGAAACGTATGAATCACTTTTTAACGTATTGGAAAGCAACAAGTACTAAGGATCTACCCAGGTAAACTGAGCAGTACCAAACACAGAGTAGCAAGACAGATGTGAGAGGATTCCTTCACTATTGCATCGGATTACCTACTTTGAGTCGTTTTTCAAGCATGATCACATAAAAAGTGAGCGGTTTAAACAGGAGGAGCAATGGGTTGACCCTAGAGATTTTCTGGAATTAAATAGCTGTAATTTTTATGGTAAAAAAAATTATCATGTTTCTTAATTTTAGAAGCTAGCCAGTCTTTGAAACTTTCTTCATTGTCAAATTCTAATGAGACGACATTTTGGGTGTAATCAGGTTTTATTATATATTCAGGAAAAAATAAAATCTATCTTAATTTGGAAAAAATGGTACTACTGCCATACACATTCAGCAAAAAGCATGATGCATTTTTTTTTTGAAAAGTGAGACGTTCTAATGTTGCAAATTTAGCAAGCTTCGACAGTCTTGATCTATCAACCAGCCGCTGGATCCTGTTTTAGCAAGGCAAACCGCTGTGTCAGGAAACGCCATTTCGATATCCCGTTGTGTCTGTATCTATCAATACTAACGCTAGTGTTAACCTCACCTACCTATATTAACACTACTGTTGCTCCTGTATCTACACCTTCTGTTTTGTCGTAACCTTAATTTTGTTATAATTCCTTATTCTAGTTTTTATTTTACAGATCAAGTTAAGGCAATACTACTAATAAAATAATTTATTCTTCATTATTATTATTATTATTAATTTATTTTCTCAATAAAAGGTAGATGTTTAATACACACTTTTTGTCAAAATGATGTCTCAAATAAACATTAATTTGTGCCCAAATATTTATAGACCCTATATTTCTCGGAAAAGGATAAAAGAAGTTTATACCGATACCACAGCAGTCATGTGGAAAGAAGGGCAGAATTTCGTTCTTGCAACATGCCTGCATGTTACACAATCGGCTCTATGTTATTTCTATAGAAATGAAAATCTTTATTTATTTGTATCTTTCGTCAGTAGTCTATCGAGTTAAATGGAGTGAATAAAACCCGTATAATGACTTACTATAATTGAAATGCTATATAAATATTCCAAAAGGAGAATAGAAAAACATAGTTAGATCAGAACGAAGTGCATCAATATAAAGAAGATAAATGCATCATGTTATTAAAGCACAGTCTAACAAAAAAGATTAATTCTCTTGGTATAAAAAGGTACACTTTCAATCCTATTTTTTTTCGTTTTTCTTTTCTCATTATTCCCCTTCTCCTCTTATATAAAAAACAGCAACATGAAAAGTGTATATATTGCTGCTCTTATTGGCGCCTCTGTCATGTCCGTTGTCAATGCCCAATGCGCCTGTGCTCCCACCGATAATTCCTGTCTTAGCAAGTGTGGTATGTTTATTTATTTTTTATCATTTTGTATTTTTTATTCATTTTTAACTTTTTTTGTCATATAAATAGTAACTGACGCGAACTCTTGTGTCAGCAACTGTCGAACGGATGCATGTTACTCAAGTTGTGTCTCTAACCACTGGCCCGGTGTTGATCCCAACTACACAGTTCGTCCTCCTGTTGAAGCTCCATCTAGCGCAGCTCCTACCAGTACTGCCCCAACGAGCGCTGTCGAAGCCACATCTTCTGCCGCCAGTGAATCAGCTATCGCTAGTGAGTCGGTTATTCCTAGTGAATCTAGCGTAGCAGTCAGTCAATCCTCTGCTTGGTCAACATCTGAAGCCGTTCCTTCTTCTTCATGGTCATCTGCTGTATCTCAATCTTCTTCATTCTCAGTTTTACCTTCTGCTAGTTCGTCTGCTTGGTCTCAAACATCTTCTTCTGCTTGGTCTACTAGCTCTGCTTGGTCTACTAGTCGTAAGCTTCTGATTGGTATTATTTTTTTAAGATGCAATGTATACTCACATTTATTCTATTAGACACTGCTTCCGGCTCTACCCTGCACCCTGCACCCTCTGCATCCATCTTACCCAATAGCGGTGCCACTACTGAAATGTCAAAGGTCGTATTTGGTCTTGGTTTAGCATGCGCAGTTTATATCTTGCAGTAAAAGATATAATAGTTTTTATTTTCCCTTTCTCAACACAAATGTTTTTTAAATGATTTTTTTTTTATTTCTTTAAGTACCCTATTATACTATTTTTAATATCTCATATTCTCTTCTTCTTTTTTTTATATATAAAACCAGTGCTTTTTACTTCTTTTTATTTCTTTTTTCTTTTTCTTTATAATAATAATGATAATAATAAAAAGGTGGTATCTAAGAAAAAAACTAGTTGATATAGTAAAATTAAAACAAGGGAAACAGTAGGAGGTATAAAAAAAAAAAAATGCTGAAACATATACAACAGGTACTCCTGTCTTATTATTGTTAGCTAATGATGCATGAAGCTTGATTCTTTCTTCTTTTGTACGTTTCCAAGTATTTTAATTGTCTTTTATTGATAGCGCCTTGCCTATGCTTTCGAACAAAAGCAACTGAATCTAAGGGGTCCATCCCTTCTTCTATTAATGCAATGGCTACTAACACGGGTGCTCTACATCTAACATCAGTACCAAAAAAAAAATATATATATATATATATATGTACAGGAAATCAATAATTTACCTTCCTAAACCTGCAACACAATGTGCAGCTATACAGGGTCTCTTTTTTATATTTTGATCCTCTTCATCATCAGTTGTATCTTTTTCACCTTCATTATACAGTATTAAATCATCACCAAGTTTAAATCTTGAATTAATTAGGTTTAACCATTCATCAATAATGCTTTTGGAAGGAGGATCACCATCAGAAAAAATCCAATCGTGAACTTTAATGCCACGGTCGTTTAGTACCGCTTGGGAATAAGTAGCTTTACAACATCGAACAACATCTGTCACATTCCATCGTTCAAACTCCTATATATATATTTAAATTAGTTTACAAATTACTTGGCAACAACAAAACTTCTTACCTTTATATATCTAGACATATTACCAATAGAAGGTGTATCTATAATCAAGAATCGAACGTCATTATAAACTATGTAACTTGGCGGATTTAAAAAAGGATTTTGAATTTTTGTATATGCAGGTGGTTTCATCATGACTTTTATAGTTAAAAACGCTTAAATTATTTCTTATATAGACGCGTATAATTGATGTTATTATTGACACTATAACTCAACATCCAAACAATATATATATATATAAAAAAGAAAAAAAAAAAGAGAGAAATTGTAAAAAAGGATCTTTTTTAGACGTTTTATGTATACAAGTTTTATCACGTGTGTAACCCATCATCTTGTTATACAAAAAAAAAAATCATCTGATTGTACAAATATTTTTTTATTTGTTTTAACCTTCTTCTTCTACTAGTCCGAGTAATTTGGCGCAGTGAAGGTGAAGTATTTGACCGTGTTCACTTTCACGGACAAAGATAGTGTTGGCAATAATACGATGACATTTTAAACAAGTAGTTTCGAAATCTACTGTAATAGATCCCATTTCTTTATAAGTCTTGATCATATCACTACCAACCATTATATTTTCTCCTCTACTTAAGCCAAGTACAATTCGACTTTCATTGTAGTCATCCAATGATCTTCTTAAAGACCGAATTAAAAACTCTTGAAGCATTTGAACAGACCAGTTTTCGGGTATAGTTTCAAGAACCTAACGTTTTTTTTTTAGTAGCAATTAACAGAAATTATGTCATCTTATCTACCTCCATTATATCTAAATAAAATCCTTGTGTATTCAACAAGTGCATACTACGCACAATCATGAGGTCACTAAATAAGGATATAAATACATTTTGATACTTTATCCTATTATCATTATTTTACCTGTCCTTGATAGATAGATATGATTTAAACAACATTGTAAAAAGTATTCTTCTTTCATTTAACTGTTCTGATGAAAGATATTCATCTTCTTCTTCAAATAAAGGAGGTAAAGGTTTATCTTTGATTGCAAGTGATGAAGAACGTGCAATTGTTTGGTGATGATCATCATCATCTGAAACCATTGTTGGGATGACACCTGTGCTTTGTCCATTGGTAACACAGTATGTTTCTGCACCAACAAAATCGCATAATTCATGAATTAAAATATCAAGTGCTTCCTTGTGTTTACTCATCTAATTTTATATATATATATATAAGTCTTCCTACTTGACCATGTGTTATTATTATTATCATTACCCTTCCGAAAACAATAGCTTTCTCTATATCTAAAGGACCTGCCTTTGTAAGTACATTTAATAAGACTTCTGGTGAATAAAGTTGAGAACTTTGAAGTAATCGAATCAATAATAAACGAAGTTTAACCAAAGAAGATTTTTGAGATCCAAGATAACCAACAAACGTAGACTGATTTAATTTTTCCGCTGGTGTTTCAATTTTAGTAGGGTTGACAGACTTTTTAAATCCATCAACTTAATATAGATAGATTAGTACAAGCATCGCTAATATGAACTCAAAAAGTAACTTACCGAGACTTTTCATTTGATCCAATTGATTATTGTTTTCAATTTCTCGCTGTACATCACGTACATAACTACACGCAAGTCTAGTATGATACTCAGCTCTTTCACTATGCTGAGTTAAGACCAGGTACTCAAGATAAGTACGAGCACCTTCATTACTATACTCTTCCAATTTTTCAAGAATCTCGTCTGGATCCATATCTTGCGTACGAGGAGATCTTGTGAACACTTCAACACCGTCAGCGGGGCTTTGATGCGTTAACCACCATGCATAATGCATAATAACTGATAAAGGAAGTTCTTCTGATTGAATATCTTTTAACAATAAACGCTTAATACGTGTCAATTCATCTTTAAATTCGGGGTCTGGAAGTTCACCAGAATAAATTCTAGAAAATAAACATATTAGCGCAGCTTTAAATAAACTGATCTGTTGATTTTCTTACTTTGTCCAAATATCTAACGTTTTTTCGTACATGTGTTTTGACTCATACATGATGGATAATGCATAATATTTCTAAAATATATAAATATATAAATATACACACATATGCAACAACAACAGCAATAATAATAATAATAATAATAATATTTTACCTTTGACTTTGATAACGCTTTAGCACAATCTTCTACACTACAATCATTAGGTTGCTTTAAAAGCCTATAAATCGATTCATCATCCTTTTGCGACATATAAATCTTTAACAAGCAAGTATCAATCACTTTACACAAGGTATCATTTTGTCCTAATCGATCTTTTCTTTTTCCCCGCTCTAACAACAAATATTTGTTTAAAGCCTCTCTTGCATTCAGCAACAATACACGACGCATCTCGGGTGCCGCACGAGATGCAGGTCCCTCATTCGCGGTCGGTGATACAGAATCCTGCAAATTGACAATATTCTTAATCGATCCCAATTCTTCAATCAATACTCTAATACCATCAAACAACAACACGGGTGGGTGTTCCTTTAACCATTTAGGCTGTGCAAGTCCTTCAAATAAATGTATAACCACACGAGGATCCATGTCTCCCTTTGACAGTAACGCAAATGCATCATCAAACACCGTTTCCTTTAAGAGTAATAACCCCGATTTCTGATAAGTATAATTTAGCTCGGATCTCAACCTTTCCGTATATACGTTGTTATCATTTGACACTGTATTTCTAGCTTGTTCTGCCAACTGCATTGCTTCCTCTACCAAATTATTCTCTAATAGACTATCTACTTGCACCACAAGAGGTGTTGTCACTTGTGCTAATACAGTATCGTTTCCAAAGATTAAAATACGTGCTGCAGCTGTAGAATATCGACTGATCTCTCGTTCCAATTGACTGGATAATTCAGTGTCCTCCTCTTCATCTTGCGGCCACGTATGTCGTTTTAATTTTTTAGCTAATACATCCATCCATACTTTAATACCGTGTCCAAACGTCATTCCTTTGGCATCCATAGCAGGGTCCAACGGTATCGTTTGCAATAAAGTTTGGTCCAAGATATTGTGAATTTCAATCGAGTTGTTGCGTAAAAGTGCGGCCACGTAAGGAAATTCTACACAGAGAGCCTTTGGGTAACTAGACCACTGTAAAGTACCTCGAATAGCATCGCCATTGGCATTAACAAAGATACCAATCTGACTATCTGAATTACCACTGACAACTAAAAATTCGTCTTGCTTGACAACCGCTACAAGTGGATAAGGTTGTGTACCTGATCCCAATAATAAGGTAGGTGAACTGACTGCTACTTGAGGCGTAGGTATTAAATTGGTTACTGAGGATTGTTGCAAATTAATCAACTTGTAGATTTGATGATCTGCCAAGCATAATATTTTACTATGACGAGTTAATGTAATGGCACCGTCTACTAAAGGTATTTCCTATGTAACTGTGGGTTAAAACATACACACACATACACATACACACACACACAAAATCGGTACCTTTTTTAAATGCATTGATTCACCAATCTTGTACATTTGAATTGCCCTTCTTTTGACAACCGATAACTCTACAGTACCATCCTCTCCAATTCTACCTTCCTCCCCAATATCATGAGAGAAACAAGAGACTCCCTTTATTGGCTGAATAAACGATGTTGGAATCGGATCAAAAAAAGGCAACGAGAAGAATGAAAGCGTAGAATCTATAAAAGAACTATCAGAAAAAGAAAATTACTTAATGCTACAACTTTTTTTGTTGTATGATGTATTTATTTACCGCAAAGAACAACTGCTTTTGATACTTGAGGTATTAATAAAATTCGTTCTACGCTTCGTTTACCAAGTCCTAAATGAATTGTGTTCTCTAAGCGAGTTGAAAAAGTCTAACACAAAAAAAAAAAAAAAAAAAAAAAAAAAAAAAAAGAGAGAGAGAGAGAGAGAGAGAGAGAGAGAGAGAGAGAGAGAGAGAGAGAGAGAGAGAGATGAGCACACAACAAAAATGGAATATATATATTCACTTACTTTATTTGGAGACGAATGGTCTTCGAGGGAATAATGTAAGATAACACCATCAGAAGTGCCACAGTACAAATCACTATCTACAATAGAATGAAGACATTAACAAAGAAAAGAAAAAAAAAAGAGCAAGTTATAAATTACCCCAAGCACCAACAGAATCTATACGAGTAGTAGATGAGTACCGAATAGTTGGGGAAGTAACTCCGTCATTAGAAGGTGAAGTAGGTCTTCTAGAAAAGAAGGACGAACTAGTGGAAGGTTGTATAGCTTCTTCAATTCGCGGAGAACAAAGTATCGTCTGTAGCGTATAAGGTGTATAAGGCATTAAAATAAAACTGAAAAAGAAAGGGAAAGGGAAAAAAGAAAAAAAAAACAAGTACACAAGTATTATATATATTTTATTAAAACTACGATATTCTCTCATAATTCAACATTTTAATCATTTTTTTTTCTTCTTCTTTTTGATGTGTGTGAGAAAGAGAGATAGAGAGTGTATGTGTATGTACGTGTATATGTATATGTGTGTGTATTCTGGAGTGTGAGTGTAATAATAAAAGTAATAGTAATAATAGTATTTTGTTGTTGTTGTTGTTGTTGTTGTTTACATGAATTCATCAAACTTGGAAATAGGGGTATACTTCAAGTTATTCTTTGTAACATACTCAGCCAAGATACATTTAGCGACAATAGCAGCATGGTGGAGAGGAGAATAAGGAGCAAAAGGAAACATGGGAGTTACCGAGACACCAGCTTCGCCACCTAAAGTAATACCTGCCAACAGATTTCCCTCCA
This sequence comes from Thamnidium elegans, assembly GCA_025201345.1. NCBI lineage: Eukaryota > Fungi > Mucoromycota > Mucoromycetes > Mucorales > Mucoraceae > Thamnidium > Thamnidium elegans. The sequence goes on along the minus strand of JAIXMG010000012.1, from coordinate 345,832 downwards.
TACAAACATTACGGAATGTAGTTGGATATTGAGTTACCAACGTACTAAATCCTATATACCGTTCTGATTCCTTGTAAGCGCGTTCAGCCTTTTCATATTCATGTAACAAATTCTCTGATAATTCAACACAGGCTCTATCTGTCATCTTTTCACCGTTCGTATTATTCATTTGTTGCAGCAGTACAGGTCGAGTAGATGATTCCATACGGCTGTACATGTAGAATCGAATCAATGAATTTAATCGTATACAGAGTCCATATAATTCATACTCCTTTTGACTTTCAAGTTTCTTCAACAGACTATCCGTAAATGGGAATATACTCTTCCATGCTATAGAGGCTTGTTTGAAATTAGCTGTTGGGTTGAGTCGATCTACGTAGTAAAAGTTTAAAATGTAATCGCAAAACGCATGAAAGTGATCAATCATGGCAAAGATGGGATTCGTTTGTCCATCGCCTCTTCTTTTGTTGGCATGGGCCAATTTACTAAACCTAAAAAAAAAATTGTGTTACTATACAATTGTCTGTGCATTTTGTTTGTTACTTACATAAACAAGAACACCTTGAATTGTTCAGGTGTCTCTGCATTAGCAGCAGTGGCAGATAATGTCTTTTCAGTACTAGTTGTTGTTGAAGTCTTTTTGCTATTACTTTCTTTTTCTGCAGCTGTTGTTGATGAAGAAGTAGTACGGTTCTTTTCGGCTTGTCTATCCTTTTCAGCTCGTTCCTTTTCAGCTGCCAATCTCTCTTTTTCAGCTGCCAATCTTTCCTTTTCAGCCGCCAATCTTTCCTTTTCTGCAGCCTTTTCCTTTTCAACAGCAAGTCGTTCCTTTTCCAACGCAGCTTTTTCTTTCTCTGCAATCAACTTTTCCTTTTCGGCAATCAACCTTTCCTTTTCTGCAATTCGTTCCTTTTCTGCAGATCGTTCCTTTTCTGCCAATCGATCACGATCCCTACTACTTGATTCCTTCTCCAGACGTTGACGCTTTGAACTACTGCTACTACTAGTGGTAGTGGCTGCAGTAGCAGTAGTAGGCTCATCATATTTAGAAGATTCAGCCAACTTACGTTTCTCCGGACGGCGAGAAGACTCGGAACTAGTTTGTCTTCGTCTACTAACAGATCTCTTTGGAGATCTCTTTGGAGACCTTGATCTTGACCTCGATCTGTAATGTGATCGTTTAGAAGATGTACTGGCTCGACGGACATCATCTGAGTATCTATCTCTACGCCTTGACGAAGACCTTTCTTCCTCGCGTCTACTATACTTTCGACTACTACTACTACTACTACTAGCAGGAGCAGCTGTTGCAGGAGCAGGAGCAGCAGGAGTACTACTAACAACTGGTTCTTGCGTAGAAGGGGAAGCAACTTCCTCCGTTTCCACATTTTCATAACGAGATCTTCTGGGCTCTGATTTGACAGGTGGAGGTGGTAATATATCCGAGTGAAGGGGAGAAGGTGACGGACTAACCGTTTCTCCTTCCTCTAATTCAATTTCAGATATCTTTCGTTTGGGAATCTTCATCTTGCGAAGGAAAGCGGCAGTAACTGAACTAGCGTAGGCTGGTTTATCCTGCGCCACTTTTTCTTGTGTCGTCTTTTGTTGATCGCTCAGCGATTTCTTTATAGCAGGTGGTGGTGGTGGTGTGGCAACAGTAGATGCTGAGGAAGTAGTGGTGGTGGAGGAGGTATTAGTCGGTATATCAACATGTTTATTTTTTAAGGCTAATATTTTTTTTTAATATCATGGTCAGTTTTTTTTTTTTTCTTTTATAAAAGATATATACTTACGAGAGGTGATTGGGTTTTCTGGTAACCCCGATTTCTTATTTACAGTGGGTTCATGCTCGATGGCTTTACCAGAGGGTATGTATTTCTCTGCTGCTTTCTGTAATGCCGGTAACGACTTTTTAAAGTGCAAAAATAATTTTGGTCGTGGCATAATTCGGGTATTGGGTTGTGCCCTAATATATACAAAAAAAAAAAAGAGTAAGTAAAAAAAGTTTTTCTTCTTCTTTATATATATATATATACATATATAACTTACTCAATAAGGTGGTCCAATTTCTTGTATTCAACTTCATCCGTTTCCTCCAGTAAATAATTACGTGCTTCAATTAAATCCTATTTTTAAGAACACATGTTAGTTAATTTTTTTTTTAAAATAATAATAATAATAATAAATACGAACAGGTATATCTTGATTGTATTTGTTCTTTTGTGCTGAAGTACTTTTGGATGAAACGCGAGGCCTGTTATTATTATTATTAGTTAACAAGGACATCGGCTTTTTTGATCCCACTTGAGTTGGTGTCGGTTTCTGTGACGCACTTGTGATTTCTGATTTTAACAAAGAAGATTTTCGAGGTCGATTTGTTCCAGTACTGACAGCCAAAGAAGCAGTTGATCTTTTCTTTACAGCTGGTCTGTTTGGTTTTCTAGAATTTTCAGTAATGATATTCAGTACACCTTGTACAGTTGAGAGTGGCGGTTCTAACGTCTTTGGTGTATGAGAAGAAGACGAAGTAGAAGAGTTGGGTAAGCGATAAGCGGTGCCAGTAGCAGCTTCATGTTGTGATGGTGGAACAAACTGATTAAATAATTGTTTGTCATTGATAATTTCATCGACCTGTCGTAACTTGAGACCTTTACTTTGTGGAAAGGTCTGAATGGGTGTTTTATCAGAAACAGGAACAGTCCATTCAGGATCATCAGCGCGATTGGGTCTACGATGAAGACGGGTGGGTAATGAAGCGCCCATATTGTTCAGTACGGGCCAAATTTGTTTATTGTCTGGTTCAAATTCATCTGTGCTTGTACTGACCCTCAGACAATCAGCAGGTCTTGAATAAGTAACATATTCATTCTTGTTCTTATAAGCAATCGCGTTACTACCATGAAACCCTTTCATCACGTTTTCAATATGATGTCGTAAACTGTCAATTCTGCTTGGGCTATTTCTGTTGCCATCTCGATTTGATCTTTCAGGGATTATATCTGACATGATTTTTTTTTACAAAAAAAAAAAATATAAAAAAAAAGAGGCAAAGAAAAATAAATAAAAAAAAAAACTTAGGAAAAAAAAAAAAGAAAGCGGGGGGCAAAGGTTCTCCTTTTTTTTTTTCTGTGTATTAACTTTTTTTTTTTTTTGCAAGTATAAAAAAAAAAAAAGAACTTTTGGTTATAAAAAAAAAAGGTTATTTCTGTTTTATTTCGCTCACAATCTCTACATCGAAAAAAAAAACAAGGTGACGTAGGGTCTTCAGTAAACTCGGATAATCTGAACTTGAATTGCATTAAATGCTCTTGAAGCTTTTTTTTCATTTTGGTGAAGTAATGCTTCTCTGCATTGTTTATCAAGAAAGAAATATAACAAGTCATTCATTTTCTGTCCGTGGAAACGGTTTCTATAGAAACCATACTTTAAATTCCAATCCAATTGAATATTTAATTTATTATTTAATGGTTGTCAAGAATATAAATCATTATTTTAAAGTTGCTTTACTGTCAATTTGAAAAAAAATATCGACTTTTATTAGAGAGACAGAAAGAATCTCTCTATCTGCACTTCGTATTATATAGTATTTTTATCGATTTCTATGTGCGAAATATACGTAAGAAGCTATAGCATCCATTAATTTTACTCGGGATGGCGTTCGAATAATTTTTGAGAGTATTCTTGAAAAAAAAAATCTCCTTAGATACTGCCTAGTATATTGAGCGATACTCTTGAAGAGTAATATACGATAAGGGCGTAAAACATCCCTCTAACGCTTTTTTTACGGCCGAAAATTACAAAAATTGAAGAGAGTTGTCATTTTGGTCAAGTTATACCGTGTACCGCTTGAATTATTCTCAAGCGTTTTCGGTATCTTATAGCTTCCAATGTTTGGTTCAGACTTTTGGTTGGATACTTGCTCAATTGGTACGAAAAATAAAACCTTTTGAGAGTCTCGCACTTACATATAATATCAAACGTGTCATAGAGACATAGTATAACGCTGATATGATGCAGTTTTTAGCGACGGTATACCTGTTTCTATTTGTTCTGCACTTTCCTGTTTCTTCCGTCTGTGGCAGCGGGTTCCGTGCATACTTCAAAAGAATACCTACGCCTTAAAACTGATAAAATATCGAAATAGGCGTTGTTTTTTTTTAAAGTTGATAACGACGATAATCATTTTTTTTTTTTTTTGAAAGGGCTTACGGGGTATCATTATCACGTCTTAGGCGTCTTGGGCGTCTTGGGCGTCTTGACTTACTGAAGTAAGAACGCCTTGGTAATAGTTGCTCGAAAACCAACAAAAAAAAAGAGGGGGGGAATCACTTGTCAGCACAGCCACCGAGTTATTGGGGGTATTATCGCTTCAAAACACTGACTGCAAAAAGTAAAAGTCAAAAAATTGACCGTCTTTCAAAGCGCATGACCGTCTGACTTTTTTTTCTTTTTTTTTTAAAAAAAAAGGTATAAATAAGACTCCAGAAACTTTGGTTTTTACTTTCTTCTTTCTTCTTCCTCTTTAATATTTCTCAGGTAACTGAAAAAAGATTAACATGAAGGGCTAACAGTAGAGCCCGGCACATGCTAGTAATCTGGGCAACATAGTTGTCGGGGTGAAAGTGTGGGGTTTTTTTTTAAACTTTTTTTTCCGCAACATGGGCGAAATAAAAAAAAAACGAGGGTACATAGATACAAACCTCCTCGTGGTTACCCTTGTCCACTTTCTTATGCAAGAAAGGCCAATGTGTATCTAATATTTTTTATACTTAATAAAAATGAAAAAATTGAAAAAATGAAAAAATTGAAAAACACAACTTTAAAAACACCGCTTTAAAAATTGAAAAATTCTATATGCACAAAAAGTAGCTTTTTTACTCTCCTCTATTTTTTTTGTCTCCAAAACCCTTCAATTGGCTGTAATGACTCATTATTATTCTAAAAGCTTTTTAAGTATCCGACGATGCTTCCCCTTTTTTAAAAAAGCCCTTCTCTTTCACTTCTTACTCATTACATTTCCCTTTTACGCAATGGCAGAAAGTCCTTATACACTTAATAAGTTACGTAGTACCCTTATTCGTTTAGAAGATACCATTATCTTTGGTAAATACCACACTACTTTTTTTCTGTTCCCAATTAAAATTAAAATTAAAAATTTCATTGTTTAGCTCTTATTGAACGGGCTCAGTTCGCTATGAATCCATGTATCTACGAAAAGGGTGCTTTAGAGTTCAAAGGAGCTACAGGAGACCGTAACTTTTTAGAATATTTCTTTTGGGAAACTGAAAAAGTACACGGTAAAGTATTATTAAAAAAAATCAAGAAAAGGAGTATCGTTAACTAACTTTTTAGCCAATGTAGCCAAAGTACGCCGATACACTAGGTAAAAACTCTTTTTTGTTACGCAAGCAAAAAAATATGCACTAACTCGTTTTTATCTGTACTATCAGCCCTGATGAGTATGCGTTTACTTCGCCTTTACCCGAACCAATTCTTCCCAAACTTGAATTCGATCAATTTATTTTACCGGACGATATTAACGTCAATGACCAAATTATGGAATTCTACGTGAAGGATATTCTTCCTACCATTTGTAAACAAACTGACGATAAAAACTACGGTAGTTCAGCTACTAAGGATATAGAAGCATTACAAGCGCTAAGTAAACGTATTCATTTTGGTAAGAAAAGAAAAAAAAATGTATCAAAACGCGTAATTAAAAAAAAATGTCCCCTAGGTAAATTCATTGCCGAATCAAAATTCAGATCAAATCCCGAGGAATACATTCGCCTTGCATTAGCCAACGACCGAGAAAAGATTGATGAATTATTAACAAACAAAGTCGTAGAGCAAAAAGTACTGGAGAGACTTCGTAGAAAGGCTTTGGTGTACGGTCAAACACTTGATGAAGAACAAGAAGGTACTTCAAAGCATTTAAAGATTCCAGTTGATGTTGTTGTAGACCTTTATAAGAAATGGGCTATTCCTTTAACTAAAGTAGTTGAGGTTGATTATCTTATTAACCGAGGAATAGAAGCTCACGCTGCTGCTCAACTTCAAGCTTAACTTTTTTTTAAAATAATTAAATTTTCTCTTTTTTTTTCCCTTATTTTTTTTTTTTTTTTTTTTTTTTTTTTTTGTATAAATTTTAAAATTGTATGACACAACCTAGACGACCAGGGAGATTAATATCTCCAATTACTACTACAGCTGGAAATGCTTCGGTAGCAAGATCAGATTTACATACAGATATGAATATACGTTACCCTCCGCGTATCCCTCGTCTTGTCAGAAGACCTGCCCCAACTGCAATCACAACAACTGAATTAGATCACAGACCGAGTAGTATTAGCTCTGCTATTTCTATCACGAGAGGATATGCTAGAAGAACAGAACCAGTACATGATTTACATTGTGCATTTGATGAAAAGGCAGTTGATTTATCTGCAATACGTGAAGTGCAAATTGAAGAGACTGCCAATAATAGAAACTATGTTCCATTAGATTTTGAGATTTTACAAGAGGATGGTGGAAGATATAGTACAACGTATAAAATAGAAAATGTGCTAAGGAATGATGGAACTGTTTACTGGTAAGAAGAATTGTTATTTTTATGTCTTGTTTTACTTAGTAGGTTTTTAAAAATAGCTCACAGCGATATGGTACAGTAAATATCTTAATGAAATTTGAAGGATGTACAAGTTGTTCCGTATCTCATATTATAATTAAATCGCCACAGTATGGGTACATATAACTATCAAACAATTATCATTATCATTGAACTTATGTAATTTAAAAAAATAGATATACAGCGCCTTGTAAAGAAGGCATGATATTTGCTTCACATAAACCAATAGATATTGAAAGTACAAGAGGATTTGATTTATTTACACAAGAAAATTATGAACGATACACAGAAATGAACCGAGAGCAGCTAGACGATTCAGATCCTGTCGCATGGTTTAATGCATCTATGCACAGTCAATCAGTTATTAATATGAAGGAAAGATCGTGTAAATATATATTGATTAAGTTACTAGGCAACGATACAAGCAACCTAGACCTACAATACATTGGACTTATTGGATACACTGGTAGTCGATGTTTTGCAAAGGGCAATTTATGTTGATATATATGTTATTTACATTTTTTTTATTTCGTTTTTTATTTCTTTTTACGTTGTTGTTGTTGCTTTAATTTTTTTAAAAACTCGTTTCCCTTTTTAATTTGAGGCTTATCGCCACTATTTAAAAGCGCATTGACTAAACCTTTAGCAATATTATCACTATACAGAAGAAAAGATTAATAAATAGTTTTTTGTTAAAAAATAAAAAAAACAAAAAAAAAAAACTGCTATAACAATCACACTTACTTTAATTGCGTATCTTGAGCATCTTTTTCTTCTTTTCTCAAATTTATATTATCGTATCCAGGTATTTTAGGTCCAAGATTAAAATGTCTTAATTCAAATCCACCTAAATATTCATTGTCATTTGGATCACGGAAAGCTAAAGAACCATAGTTATCAGTTTCCTCTTCGTCTTCTTCGTCATCTAAATAATCCTCATCATCGTCCTCTGGTAAATCAGGTCCTAATAAATCACTTAAATATTCGGCATATCTAGGTTGACCAGACACAGTCTCCTCTTCTTCGTCCTCATCACTGCTACCACTTGCATCTGGTGTATTGTCGTTTAATAACGATCCAACCAAGTTTACAGGACTTTTAAAAAAGAATTTGTTAGTTCCCGGCCGTAACTTTTTTTTTTATAATTAAACCAGTCCTTACTTTGTTCCGCATAATATTAATGTGGCGTCATCTTCTTTAATAAAAGTATGAGATAAAACTTGACGTTCAATCTGTGTAACAACATTAGCAAGGACAATTTTTATAGTCACCAAAAAAACTGTTTTTTTTTACCTCGTCTTTAACAAGTGAACATAACATAAAAGTATGACCTTTTGCTTTTACTTTTAACCATGTCTTTCCTTTTGCAGGATCAGCTTCCAATGACACCTTTTTTTTTTTTTGTTCATGTATGAAAAATTAGCAGAATGAAAAAATAAAAATAAATACTACTTACTTGATTTAAAGTAAGAATGCCTTTATATTTAATAGGATAAGATTCACCTGGAACCATACGGTGACCTAATAATAATAATTACATGAGTAAGAGATATATACATTGACTGCATCTAATTTTTTTTACCCCAAAAATTAGTTGACATTATATATTTAAATAACAACAACAAAGTGAAAAGGAAAAAAAAAACAAAAATATTTTTTTTTTGCTGTTTTATGATTATCGCATTAAAACCCAGTTGAATAATATAAAAAAAAAGAGGGGGTAAAACTGTAAAAAAAACCTTTTTTTTTGTTATACTTTTTTAATCTGCAACAAAAAAAACATGTCAGGTTTAAAATCGACAAACAGAAGAGGTAGACCTAAACGAAACAACATTACAGTTTTACAGCAGCACCAAGTTCATGAATCTTCTGCTGTACCTACGCACTCTATTGATATCACAAAACCATTAACAATTATAAAGTGTGAGGGTACTGCCGTACGCGATAACACACAAGGTGTAGAGTTATCTGGTTTACCAAAAGTACAATATTCTAAACTAAACAACCTTTCAGAAGAACAAGATACCGAGGAAGAGGGATATATGGCTGAACAAGACCATCAGCAAGAACACTTATTATCTTTACACCATGATTTATATCCACCTCATAAGAGACCTGAAAATCATTACATTCACTATATTGAACCCTCTGATAGTGAACTATACGACACTGTTGAGTACGATATGGATGAACAAGATAGAGCATGGCTTCAGCTCTACAATAAAGAGCGACGAAAAGAGTATCTTGGAGATATATCACCTTTTTTGTTTGAGTGTATTATGGATAAATTAGAAAAAGAATGGTTTCGTCTTGTAAAGTGTCAAAAAAAAACAAGTATATAAAAATATTACTAACATACACGCTTTTTAAATTAGATTAAAGATGCGCCAAAATCAATATCAGAACAAATTATTTTACCAGAAGATTCTGCATGTGCTGTATGTGACGATACAGAAGTAGAAAACAGTAACGCAATTGTGTTTTGTGACGGATGTAATGTAGCAGTACACCAAGACTGTTATGGCATACCTTATATACCCGAAGGACAGTGGCTCTGCAGAAAATGTATGATTTCACCTGAATTCCCCGTCTCTTGCTTATTCTGTCCCAACGAAGGTGGTGCATTTAAACAAACCAATACCAACCAATGGGGTCACTTACTCTGCGCTATTTGGATTCCAGAAGTCGGCGTCAGTAATACCATCTACATGGAACCTATTGACATGATTGGAAATATACCCAAGAGTCGATGGAAACTAACATGTTTTATCTGCCGTAAAAAACAAGGTGCCTGTATTCAATGCGATAATAAACATTGCTTCTCGGCATTTCATGTCACTTGTGCAAAGACCGCTAAACTTTGCATGAAGATGAACTCTCATGTCTCTCCAACCGAAGGTGTTGTCTTGAAAGCCTATTGTGATAAACATACACCAAAGGAATACTTGTTTGAAAAATCTGTCTATACTGCACCTCTTGTACAAACACGTGGTAGAGGTCGTGGTCGTGGTCGTGGTAGAGGAGGAGCTGCTGGTACTTCCTCGGTTTTGACAAGAGAACACTTTGACAATGCTAATAATAAAGTAGCTCGTGCTCATCAACATCATTATTCTACTGGCGCTCCTATTGCTCCTGATGCCATCTTGGCTAAAATCGATAATTTAACGTGTGTTAAAAACTCAGGTATCAGAAAGCGACCTCAATTAGTTACTGCTATTTCTCATTATTGGTCCTTAAAGCGAGAATCCAGACGAGGCGCGCCATTATTAAAACGATTGCATCTTGAAGTAAGTAATACACCTGGTTTCATTTTATTGTACTGTACTAAATATATGTCTATAAAAATAGCCTTGGACTGCATCATCTAAACATAACCGAGGAGAACGTGATCAACGTATCCACCAAAACGTAATCACACAACTACGAGCCGATTTAGAAAAAGTACGCATGTTATCTGAACAAATTCAAAAGCGAGAGCGTAAAAAGCTAGAGCGTACCAAGGAACAAAAGACGTACTTGGAAATGATCTTATTCCCGCTTGAATACGTAATTCGACCTATCCTCAACCAATTTATGGAAATCGACCGTAACAAGTTCTTTTTAAACCATGTTACTGCTGAAGAAGCCCCCGATTACAATACCGTGATTGCTAAAAGCATGTGTTTCTCTGAAATTTATCAAAAAATGTCGTTACATCAGTACACAACTCTGGATCAATTCAAAAAAGATATTTCGTTGATTTGGCAGAACAGTATGGATTATAATGCTGCTGATACACGATATTACAAGATTGCCACTCGGTTAAAGTCTGCATCTAAAAAATTGTTTGCTTCTGCAGAGTATAAAATGAGTAGGTTTCAATTGCAGGATGGTATTTGGGCTGAGCCTATTGATCTTACTATTTTTGATTATGAACGAGAATCAGATGAAGAAATTGTAGTTGTTGATGATGAACCTGTTCCCTCACCGCCATTACCTCCGCATCAACAAGAGGAGAAAGATAATGAAAAAAGAAACGATAAACATATTACTATTGTTGGACAACCTACTACTACTACTACTATTACATCTGAAAATAATTCAGAAATAGAACCACCGCGAAAGCTAAAATCAACTACAGCAGAAAAAGAAGAAGAAGAAGGACAACCAAAGGATATTGACGTGATTAAAAAAGTACAGGAGAACTCAATCCGATCACTAAATGTACTAGATGACAAAAAGATGATAACTCAGACTAGTATCACTAATTACTTTGCAGAACAAAGAATGCGAGAACAACAACGTATTCAAAAACGAGAAGAAAAGAGATTACAAGAATTACAAGCAGCAAATGAAGCTGAAAATACACCTACTGCAGTAACAGATTCCACACTACAAGGAAAACAGAAAAAATTGAAAAAACGAACAACAACCGACACGCAAGGGGAAAAAAGAAAGGCACCGTCTCGATTAACGCGTAGTGCAGGATTACAAGCTAGTATTGAAGAACTTACCAAGCGACCCAAGATCTCACACGAAGCACGTACATTATTTGCATCCTACAACGGTGTATCACATCTCGATAAACCAGTGGAAGTATTTAAAGAGAATCGAAAGAAGTTTGCTCCTATTGGTTGGGTATACGTTGACGAGGAAGAAGAAGAAGAGGAAGGTAAATATTCTTCCGACGAAGAACTGAAACAAAAACATGCCAAACAAGTTCGTAAAAAACGAAACGATATTCCTGTTCCTAATTTTAAGCGAGGTGAAATTGTTTGGGCTAGAGTTACGGGGTATCCTTCACACCCTGCAAAGTTTTTAAATCTCTCTGATGATGAAACGCCACCTAAAATATTGGCCAGTCGTAGATACACCGGTGATATTTTGGTAGAATTCCTGCAAGTAGCTGAAAACCATAAATGGTAAGTCCTTATTTTGTTGTATTACAGGGCCAAATTAAATTAACATCACTACTCGTTTAGGGGCTGGGTTGAAAGAAGTTGTATTTGTGAAGTAGGCGATCCAGAAGTGGATAGAAAACGTTTATCTGAATCACTGGCGAAAAAGTATAAGAATAGGTCATTTATTATCGCTGAGGCAAAAGCTGGATACCGACAAGCTGGTACCATTCTTGGTTTAAATCCTGAACCGTTACTTTCTTCTGTGTTTTCTCAAGACGTTAAAAGATCTAGAAAGAGAGTATACGCAAACAAAAAAAACACAGCAAAAATCAGAAAAACCTAGAAAAAAAAACCGCATACTACCAGTACATAAACTCTCCCTTCTACATATATATATCATATTCTACATTTTTTTGCACATACTCAAAAATAAATATATTTTTTTTTTATCCAGTTTTATTCTTTGATGTAGTGATGGAAAAGACTAGTGTGCGTGTGTGTTTGTGGGGGGATATGAAAAAAGCGATATAGTACAGATTTAAATTGAGAAAAAAGAAAATTATTGTGTCAAACGAACGTTGGATGATCTCTTAAGTTTAGCCTTATCTTCGACAGTAACCTTTTCTTCTGCTAATTTCTTCATGATGGTAAGTTTACCGACTGCATTAGCTTTAACAGACATTTGTCTTTCAATATTCTTATTAATGTCTCCAGTTAATTTCTTATCGAGCGCACGTTGTTTAATAAGACCAGCTTGCTTGGGTGGAATTCTTCTAGCTATTTTCATTTCTTAATTAATACAAAAGTTTATTCGAAATAAAAAAATAAATAACTTACATCCTTTCTTCATGATGCCCTTCTTCTCTCTTCCACCCTTTTGCTTGGGCTTTCCGGGCTTATTTGTTTTTGATCCTTGAACCATATTATTTAATCGATTTAAGTGAAAAAAAAAGAATAATCTAAGAAAAAGATTTTATTTAGGGCAGCAATTAACACAAAAACCATCTCAGCCACTTTACCCACTCGGCTGCGAAACCACGTCACATTTTTGCATGAACAAAAATATATATATAAGCCACACGTCAAATTAAAAAAAACCGACTTGCAATTGTGTTTAAAATATTTTTGTAAAAACATTTTTTTTATATTTCTTTTTTTTTGTATTATTTTTTTTGTTGTATAGCTATATTTTTGGACGATTCAATAGATCTTTCAAAATTCAACACTTTAACAACTTTTTATAAACAACAACTAAAATAACAATGGCTTACGAAGGCGGTGGACGTGGTGGTTTCGGTGGTGATCGTGGAGGTCGTGGAGGCCGTGGTGGATTCGGTGGTGATCGTGGTAAGAAATTTTTTTTTTCCGTAAACATTTTATTCAAGCTTTTTTTTTTTCTCTAATGTAAAATTATTTCTCTTTTTATAGGTGGTCGTGGTGGAGGCCGTGGCGGTTTCGGTGGAGATCGTGGAGGCCGCGGTGGTTTCGGTGGCCGTGGTGGTTTCGGTGGCGATCGTGGAGGCCGTGGTGGTTTCGGTGGCCGTGGTGGAGGTCGTGGTGGTTTCGGTGGTGACCGTGGTGGTCGTGGTGGATTCGGTGGTAAGATTTTTTTTTAAAGCAGGCAGAAATATATACTAAACACAGTAATTCTTTTTTTCTTCTTCTAATAGGTGGACGTGGTGCTCCCCGTGGTGGTCGTGGTGCCCCCCGTGGTGGCCGCGGTGGTTTCGGTGGAGGAGCTCGTGGTGGAGCCAAGGTTGTTGTTGAGCCTCACAGACATGCCGGTATCTTTGTTGCCCGTGGTAAGGAAGATCTTTTAGTTACCAAGAACCTTGTTCCCGGTGAAGCCGTATATGGTGAGAAGCGTATCTCTATTGATGGACCTGAGGGTACCAAGATTGAATATCGTGTTTGGAATCCTTTCAGATCTAAGTTGGCCGCTGCTGTTCTTGGTGGTCTTGATCACATTCATATCGCACCTGGTAAGAAGGTTTTATATCTTGGTGCTGCCTCTGGTACTTCCGTCTCTCATGTTGCTGATATTGTTGGTCCTGAAGGAGCTGTTTATGCTGTCGAATTTTCTCACCGTCCCGGTCGTGATTTAATCAACATGGCCAAGAAGAGAACTAATGTTGTTCCTATCATTGAAGATGCTCGTCATCCTCAAAAGTACCGTATGTTGGTTCCTATGGTTGATGTTATTTTCGCTGATGTTGCTCAACCTGATCAAGCTCGTATTATTGCTTTGAACGCTCATCATTTCCTCAAGAACGATGGTCATATTGTTATCTCTATTAAGGCCTCTTGTATTGATTCTACTGTTGATGCTGCCACTGTATTCGCTCGTGAAGTTAAGAAGCTTCAAGAAGAAAGAATTAAGCCTCAAGAACAATTAACTCTTGAACCTTATGAGAGAGATCATGCTGTCGTTGTTGGTAAATACGTCCGTAACAAGTAAAAAAGAACAACAAAAAAATTATGGATATCATCGTTTTTTCCTTTTCCAATCTCTTTTTTTTAGACCTGTAAATAATGTTGAGCTTTAAATTCTTTCTTTTTTTTTATTTCTCTCGTCTCTTTTCTTTTTCTCTTTTATTATCACACACGCACTCACACATTTTCTCATTCTCTTTTTTTTTAAAAAAAAAGCCTTTTTTTTTCATAAAAAATATCATATTACAAATGACTTCTAGTCTTTCTCATATCAAGTCTTTAAAACCTGATACTTTTCGTATTCATTCAATATTTAAAGTAATTGAACTTAACATTCGACTTCAAGTAACTAAGCCAAAGCGTAAGGCGAAATGTTCCTTTTTATTTTACTTTAAAAGCTTAACCAGTGTCCTTTTTGTAGCTGTTATTATTTATGAGTATTTAGTTGCTGACGATTCGGGCTGTATCATTCTCAACACAACATCAGGTTTTTTTTTAAAAAAAAAAAGTGTTTTATTCTTTGTGAACCTACAAACTAAACTATATTTAATAGAACTTACAATAGGTTCTACCTACGAAATAAAGGATGGTCATACAGGTGTAATAGAAAAATACATACGAGTGTATTCTAGCCAACTCGAACCTTGCTTCTTTTCGCTAAGCAACCCTAATACCCAAAATAATCTCTCACTTGTACATTTAGAACGAAAGATATAGCGAACTTTTTGTATCGTCATTTTTAATAAAACATATTGTAACTTGTAATGCAAGTATCTTCAAGTAATACAAGGCTCAATTTTCTTAAAGCGTTACTTTATTGACTTTATCTTTTCGATTTACTTCAATTTGAACAAGATCAGTTGTATCTTTCAGTACTTTGTGTAACTGCAACACTAGAATGATTTTACTCGTACCTTCTTGACCAATAAACTGACTTGGCTCTGGTAACCCTTTAGCAATATCTATGATATATAATATTAAGAAGCTGTACAATACAAAAAAAAAAAAAAAAAAAAAAAATAACAGCTTACCATTAAATGCTTTTAAAATAGCGGGTCCAAAATGAGGAAACGCTCTTGCTAAATTAACAAACCCAGGAATCGCTTTAACAAGGTACTCTGACGGTACACATACTTGCGAAACTTGGCCCTCTCGATTGATAGGGAACGCAATTCTTAATAATCTAGGAAGTACGTGTTTCTCTGCTGTAACCAAACTAGAAAACAAAAATTAGACTTTTTTGCGGCAGCCGTAAAAAAAAGGGGGGATCGAGCTTACTAGTTTTCAAGAGGATACTTTTCACAGAGACAACAGGCTATCAAGATACCAAACACTTGCTTGTCTAACTGTGGTTGTCTTGTTAACTCTGGAATAAACGAAAGTACGATATAAATGGAAGGGATTAAATCAACCACAATAGGAATTAAATCAGTAGAATAAGTTTGGAAATGTAAGATTTTGGCTAAAAGCATATCTCTATCACCATCAATAAAGATGGAATGAATAAAGTTACAAATGAGTTTTCTTGATTGATCCAGTGCGTCTAACAAAAAAGTAAATATTAATAATAATTGTACATGCAGTGTTTATTAAGTACGTTACATTTATTATTTTTATCTTGTGGTTTCTCTAAACAAAGCTCTAATAATAATTGAAGCATTACTGTATCTTGTGCGTTGGTTAAAGCTAATACATTACGAGAGTTGATTGTATTGCTGTCATTGCGAGGGTACACTGTATGATATCGTTTCCAGATACGATGCTTTGAAGTTGTACGTAAGCATGATAAGACATGTAACCAGATAGGCAACAGTTGCTCAGATCGAAATAAACGCGCATCACATTTAAATACAATGTGTGGATCTTGAATTAAATCATCTAGACTGTATTCGCCTGGTGTTAAGAAATTGGTTGTGATTTTCCATAACGTGTGTGGTATAATTCGATTAAATGATTCCCAAGTTGAAACAAATGCATCGGATATCCTTACATCTAACCTAATCAGTTGCATTAATATATACAAAATTGTAAAGTTTTCAGTATATTATACTTACTTTCCATCTAAACAGGGTGGTATAAGTGAAGATATCATTGTTGCAGCTTGTCCTTCTATATCGAATGAAGATAACGTTTCTAAATGAGATAATACTAAGAGGGAAAAAATCAGTGTATTGAACCATAGACAACAGTTTTTCATATAGGTGTTTTACCGTGAATTACAAGTGATGGATTGGTTTCCCATTGATCTAATAGACCTTTAATTTCGACTGGTTGTAAATTACGTATCCAGTCTTTATTCATAGTTTTAATATCCCAGAGTGCTTCTGATTCTGATTCTTTTCCTTCGTGTAATAAAAAGTTTGTAATATCGAATAATTCAGGATACAAGTTGGCTGATAATGCTAACAGATCAGCATAAATACTTTTATATGCACTTCCATTATGATATGTCTCGACGTAATTTAATATATATCGGATCGGAATACGATTATCAACAAGATACTCTAAACAATTGTATTCAATAAACAACAATATTATACAATAATATATATATACCTGTTTGTTCAAATGCGGTTGTAGAAGAACTAGCAAGCGCCATAAGCTTAGGCTCAGTTCTTACTGCAATAATATAATCATTAAATGTCAAAACGTAAAGTAACATCAAGATCTGTGTCGTAGAAATACTTGATAGATCCTCAAAGTGAGATTGTACAATGTCGTTGGGAATCTTTTGACAATGCTTTGTTAAAAATATACTACAAAAATAATAATCCTAAGCATTTTTATATAAAGTCTCGTAAAGAAAAAAAAAAACCTTTGTACAAATTCTTTAATGACAAGACTGAATTTAGGGTGTATAGGTAATGTTGCGTTGTCCATGCAATCAAGTAACCATTTGGTATAGTCAATATTATGGGTTACACGTCCTTTTAATAACTGATAAAAGGAATCAAGGTTAAAACACTTTTTACTCATTCTATAATAGGAAAAGAAGGTTGATTTTCCCTTGTAAAACTTGTTTTGTCATTTTTTATATCAAAAAAAAATAAAATATATGGAGTTTTAAAGTCAAGTGGTTGTTGTGGTGATTGTCGATTGTAAACGCGATTAAATTGGACGAGTACCAGACAAAGTTAAAAAATACTATTGGATTTTTTTTTGTTTTGTTTTGCTGTGGTTTATTTACAGGTTTGTATTTGCCTTTTTTTTTTTTTACATAAGCGTATATTGATGTGAACGAAATATAAAAATACCGCCTTTTTACAGGAACGGATGACTGAACAATAAGAACAAACCTAGAATAAGAGGAAGTAACACATTGAGCCAATCAAAACAGAACAGATATTACGGGAGTTACACTCAACACAAAAAAAAAAATATTATTATTCTCGTTTATTTTATCCCACTTTAATATATTTTCTTTGTTTTCCAATAAAATACCAGTTAATAAAAAATGGAAAGTAATAAAGATGAGGCATTAAAATGTTTAACTATTGCAAGGAAAGCCATGGAATTGGGTGATTATGCTAAAGCTGTTCGATTCACAGAAAAGTCTATTCGATTATTTCCCACCGGTCAAGGTGAACAATTGCTGTCTATAGTTCAAAAAAAGAATGCAGAACCAAGGAAACCAACTGCTGCCTCTACGAGTTCAACGACAACCCCTAAACCACATAGAGCACCAGAACCCGTGCAAGAAAGAAAATATACAACAGAACAAGTACGAGCCGTGAAAACTATCTTGGCATGTGGTAAAGATTATTATAAAATATTATCCGTCGATAAATCCGCTACAGATGCTCAAATTAAAAAGGCATACAGAAAGGTATGTTTTTATTTTTAAAAAAGAAAAGGTTCAACCAAAAAACTCATTCGCTTTCTTTTTTTCTTTAGCAAGCATTACAATTTCATCCTGATAAAAATAGCGCGCCAGGTGCGGACGAAGCATTTAAATGTAAGTTACGAGAAGAAGAGAAAAAAAAGGGGGAAGATTACTAAGAAATAAAAAATAAAAAATAGTGGTTGCAAAGGCGTTCGATATATTATCTGATTCGAATAAGAGAGCAATTCATGATGAAGGTGGTGATGCTGATGGTAGTAGGGGTAGATCCTCTGCTGCCTCTTACCATCAACAGCAATACGCATACAATAGAAGATCAGGTGATGATGTCTCACCTGAAGATTTATTCAACATGTTCTTTGGAGGGGGTATGAGAAATTCATTTGGGCCCAACATGAGAGCACAACAACAGCAACAGAGATATAGACAACAACAGCAACAACAAAGATATAGACAACAGTATACAAGACAACAAACCAGAAACGGTGACGATGACCTTGCTGGTAATTTATCTCAAATGATGCCCATTATCCTCATCTCCATTCTTGCCATTTTCGCTCTCCTCTTTTCATTTGAAGGCGAACCGCTCTACACTTTTCGTCCTGCACCACCAAACACAAATATGAGAACAACAAGAGCGAACAATATTAATTACTATGTTAATCCTAAAGTCTTTGATACCACCGTAAAAAATAATATGCACAAATTTTCCAGAACGGAACGTCAGATTGAAACTGACTGGTTGGGAGAGTTGCGATTGAATTGTCAGTCTGAACAAAGACATAGGGCTAACTTGCTGGCTCAAGCTGATGGTGTGCTGTTCGGTATTGTGGGACGTAATGAAAAGGCATATAAGAAGGCTGAAAATATGAAAATGGCCAACTGTGATGAGTTAAGGAGATTGGCACCAAAAATTAGAGGATAAAAAACTAAAATAAAAAAGACGAAAAACAAAAAAAAATTAACCAAGTAATAAAAAAAAAACCTTGTATAAAGAGCTCTGATAGTGTGTAGCACAATCTAACTAAAATGTTGAACCATATTAAAAGACATATTATATTCGATTCTGGATTCTGCCATAATTTATGTCCCGAGCGAAAAAAAAAAGAAGGCCAAAAGGATTATACTAAATGTTTATATTTGTAACAACAAATATACAAAGCGTAACTTTTCTGCTCCTGAAGTTTGTGTTACTTTTTCATCAGCACAGATTAAACATAGCGAAATATAAGCATCTTATTAATGTTAAAGAGCAACCATAGTTGTAACATGAGGCACGTGCAATTTTACGCTATCTTACCATTTTTTTGGTGTTTTATTTAAAATAAATTATAAGAAAAAGATATATTCAAAAACCTTCAAGAGAAAAACAGCATCTAATCAAGAAAAGATACGCGTCGCGTGATTCTACTTTAATAAACTCTTTTATTTCTTTCTTTCTTCGTCTTTTTTCCAAGTAATGCAAAAAAAAAAGTCGATTATTCCAAGATATAGGTGCCTACCCTCTGAAATACTGAAGCAAGTATTCCAAAATATTATCGAAAAAGAGGATCTCAAAATGTGTTTACTTGTATGCAAATCATGTAATTTTATAGCGCAAGTATTTTGATAGTGATATTTCAATTAAAATAAAACATACGACGTTTGATATGCTTCTAGAAGATTTATCTGACTTTGATCAAAATTTAAAGGCTATAAGATTAAGACCTTATAAATATACATATGATGACGAATGCGATAAAATTATTTGGAGATCTTTCCTCTTGCACTGCCCTCATATCCCATTGATATACTTTCTAGAAAGTCGTAACATTTCGCTGCTCTTGGAAGTTTTACTAGAACCTGATCTAAATTTAAATTATCTACAAAATATTGAGATCAGGAAAATTGAATCGTACTCTATCGAGGTCCGGGATCTTTGTTTACAAGCTAATATGCAATACTGCGAAACAATAATGTAGTTACATTTGTATATTTTAAAGGAAAAGTCTACGTCTATAAAGCGTGATGATCTGCTAGAATTGATCCCCCAGTTCCCCGTTTGACTTGTTGAAGAAGCTCATCAGTTAAAAGACGTCAAGTTGTATAATTGTCCTATAATTGCAAGCGGTTGGAGAGTTACAAAACCAGTTCAAAATATGGAAAGTATATCTTTAAGCAAGTTAAAGATATATACAAACACAATTACTGCCAGTACATTTCAGTGTTTTAAATCAGACTTTTTTTCTTTTTTGGATATATTTCTGTTCTAAATCGATATTATATTTTTCATATTTTGTTTATAAATGTATATATGTTAGGCGCTGTCATAATATACTATGGAAGTACGGAACACACAAATAGCCCCAAAATTATCTTTGAAATTTCAAAAATCAAAATCTCATTATCTGCAATATTTACCAGGATTTATCATGAAACTTGATGATTTGAAAACTTCTATCATTTTTGGGTTATCCGTATATGTGACCTGGCCCAGTTAAAATCGACAATGTTGTCGATTTCTTCTGTTTCATTTTACTAACTAAAAATAATAAAATAGGTCGATATGCTGAAGATAAATATATTAGCGCTTCTTGTGAATGGATTGATGGCCGCCATGCAGATGTTTTATATAATCCTAAAGATTCAGCAACAGAAGCTCTTCCACTTGTTATTGTCGAAATACAAAATACAGTTGACAAGACTTTCATTTGCCATGTTATGAAATATTGTGGACATATCATCGATAAATACCATGTGGAGCCAATTGCTTTGACTATATGTGTACATGAAGTAAGAAAATCTGTAAGCAATCTTCTTCTTGAAACACCTAAAGCACATTATTTAAAGAAATTGCCATCCGACTGTTGGGCTCAAGAGCATTTTTTTATGAGTAAAGCAACAATCTCAGACTTTTTAAACACGCCGCTAAATATCAGAGATGGTTGCATTCGGATATGTATTAACAAAACAAGAAGCCTCACTGCTTAGTTTGGAGTGCAGGAATGATCCAACAGTGCAGATGTTGTATGACATCTCCAGAGTAGCACTTGAACATGAAATACGAGATGAAGAAAGAACCGTTGAAGTATTGTTGAACGTCTGTGAAAACAACCAGGATCAATATAAAAGAATAATAGAGGCAATTGAAGAGGACTGAAATGATCCAAAACGAGCACGAATATACGCAAATGATGGCTTGATCTACAATGAAACATGTATACGAAAATACACTAAGCAGCTTTCCAATTCATCCATGCCAGAGCCTTTAGCGCTACCACCAACAGTTCAGGCAAGCAGCAGTAGCAAACCCACTCATAAAAGTCCATTGAGAATCATTGATCCAAACCCAAGAAAGACAGATATGGAATGGGTAAAAGAATTTGTTGAAGAATACAGGACTACAAAAAAGAGAATGAATTGGAAAACGTGCTTTGACGAGGGACGTAATGCTGGTTATCTGGGAACATATTCAAATCCTCAAAGTCTTAAAAACACCTTTAACTAGCTTAATCCAAAACATTAATTATGTTTTATATCATTTTGTTTTCTTCATACCAACACTCTATCTCTCATCCATTTATAATAACAATAGTAGTTGATGTACATGTACCAGTTTTTTTTATTTCATTTTCTTCTTTCTTTTAATGTATATATAGTAAATAAAATATCTGTTGATCTACTGTACATATTAAAATTGACTATAAAGTGATATCTTTTATTCTTGTTTGCCTATGGAAGACAAGCCGGCCAAATTGTAAGCAGCCAAAATGCTTCAAATGTGGTAGGAATGAAGGTTGAATGTACTAAAAAATTTCTTGATTCGCTGGTAAACAATTTGAATGCAATAAGAAAATCTTGATTGTTACATAAGAATCTTCATAGAAGCTGGAGTTTTAAACACAAATAACTGTATACCTTTCACCTTATTCGTCTGAACTTAACCCTATCGAGATGGTTTGGAAAGCGCTAAAGGGCCGAATCAGAAGAAATGAATTGGCAAATGCAGAAACACTTTTCTCAAGAGTAACTGAAGGCAGCGGGGCTGTTCCTGTTGAACACATACAAGATTTCATCCAGCACTCGGCCGATGTATCCCCCAAATGCTTGAATAAATGACATTTGGAATCTTTTCTATATTTGGTTTTAAAAGTGGGCAATTTATTCTCGAAATGTTGAGCCAAATTAGTCTCACTTTTCTGAGAAATTTAACCTCATACAAGTGCGGTGTTTTCAAACATCTGGTAAATTGAGGGGGAAGCATAGTATACCTTATTCGATACAATTCTTTTAGGGTAAGGGTTAAAATTTCTACAGTGTACTTATTGGTTGATCCTACTTAATTTTTTTTTCAAATCAACAGTTCCCTGTGACAAGTTGGACTGTTTTCTGAGTTTTTTTTAAGTTACAGTTAAAGTTCAGCAATCAATACACTTTGCTAAAATAAAAAAAGTCTATATTGTAAATTTTTGAGCAGAAAGCGAATCAGAACAAATGTTCTCATATGATGAAAATAAATGAAAAAGAACCGAGAATATAAGCTTGTGTTGTGAGTTTTATTTACACACAAGGTTTTAACAATGTACTGCTTTTTTTGTGACTGTATAATTTATTTTCGCTGGGCTCGAATAAATTTTTTTTTCGCCTCATATTTGACAAGAAAAAAAAACAAGTTTTTTTCTTTATATAATTTTTTTTCTCGCCTTTGGAGGGATCAACCAGCCGCTTTGTGTACTTTATAGACTTAAACATACTAAACCCACACTCTGCAAAAGTGCTGCCTGAAACTAACACATACTCTACGCAATAAATTTTTGTAAAAATCACCGCGACCGAAAAAAAAGAAAAAAGACTAGAACCAACAACCTTTTTTTTTCTTGCAATTTTGAAACTTATTCTGATCCTTTGATCTTGGCAATACCTTATACACGCGTTCTTATAATACATTTTTATTATCTATAATATAATGGGAGGGTAAGTTAACCGAGCTTAAGATTTTACGTTTATTATTATTATTATTTTTTTTTTGCTAACTTTTTTTTTTTTTCAGAGTTACAATTGCACACCAACCTGAAATCTCAACTGACGATAATTTCTCTAGTGGTTTTCCCGCAAACATGAAGTTAGACGCTTCTAACCAAGTAGTTGACAACGAACAATTTAATCAATTATTAACAACAACAGGCCAGTGGCCAACAGACCTTCCAGTAGAAGATTTAACTGGCGAAGTTCAAGATTTAATGATGAGGTACAAAAAAAAATTTTTTTTCACTGTCCTGCATTCAAAATATTAACTTTTTTCTTTCTTGTGTTACCCAGAGAATCAATGAATTCTTGGCTTCAACCATGGATGGGAGAAAATGCGGCTTGTCTTGCTGAGTTTGACGCGCAAATGTATGCTCAATCTATCCAACTTGAAGATTTATTTGGCCAAGATCAACTTAATTTCACACAAGATATGAGTCAAGCTGGTTTCTATGATGAATTATCTTTTGGTAAAATAATATTATCACAGGAAAAAAAAAAGAAAATCAAAGCCTTATTAACTCCCCCTACTCCTTAGCTCATGATTCTTCTTCGCCTGAAATGAGTGCACCTACTTCTTCAGCTTCTTCACCATCTGATAGTTCTGCTCAAATTAGTCCCATGGTACAACCAGCTACTGGTATTCTTATTGATGAACCTCTTTTGGAACAATTGAACGTTACCGAGGAACCTGCAATTAAACTTGACGAGCCTGTAGAATTAGTACATCATCATGAACCTTTAGTAGAAACTATTGAACAACCTACTGAGGTAATCAACAATGCCGCTTTAAAGCGTAGAAGAGGCTCTAGTAGCTCTGAAGAATCAAGTGATGATGGTTCATCCTCTGAAGAAGAGTCTGACTCTGAAGAAGAAACTACTGTTATTCCTACAACCGTTGCAAACATGAATAGTCGTCGTAGAGGAAGTTATTCCTCTTCTGATGATTCTGAATCGGATGATGAGCCTACTCATCGTCGTTCTCGTGCTTCTTCACCTTCTGGTAGCCCATATGCATTTATGCATAAGCGTCAAATCGAGGAAACACTGTTAGATCGTATCACAAACCAACTCAATCCTGAGAAGCTTCCTGGTATCTTACCTATTTTATCATCTGAAAAGGCTAGCAATCAACAAGAAGACGAAGTTGAAATTGATTTATCGTGTCTGGCACGCGAGCAATTGGTTCAAGTTTTATCCTATGTTGATGCTTGTATTTTAGAACAAAACGGTGGTCCTGCTGTCAACGTTGATAATTATATTACCAAGAAACCTACCAAGAAGGGTCCTCGTACTCGTCCTGCATTACATGTTGAAAATGAAAAAGAACAACAACCACAACCCAAGAATCGTCGTCCTGCTAGTAAACCTAGAAGTCGTAAACCTTGTAAACCAAGAACTCAATCACGTTCTGAATTAACCGAGGATCTTGATGCTGATTCTTCTTCTTCTGAGTCTGTTGAATATGAAACAATGGCTAGTGCCAAGAACAGTTCCCTTAACAACGGTCCTATGTCCATGGCTTCTCTTTCAAAGAAGAATACAAGTGGTGGTCCATTACCAAATAAAGTTAAAGGTGGTCGTAGAAAGCCTAGTAGTACTGTTGGAAACAAACCTACCAAGAAACAAAACCGTCGTAAAGGAGATGATGATGCGCTTGTTACTTCGTCGGTGAATGTGTTCCAAGACCCTGATAGCATAGCAATTTCAAGACCTAAGAGACGTGCAGCTATTCATAAGCGTCGTTTATTAGAAGAGATGCTTGCACCTTCAGATAATGAGGCAGAAGAAGACAGTGAAGATAGTGTGCTGGTTGTTTATAGCGATGAACAAATGGATCTTGATGTTGTAGATAATCAAACAATTATGCATCAAGAACCTGTTCCAGTACAATTAATATCCAATGAATCCGAAGTGGTGGCAATAGCAACAGCAAGAACTGACACTGAAAGTTGTGAAGATACCGATGAAGATATTGATATCATGTGTTAATATATGGTTTATTCTTCACACTTTTTTTTTTGTTTTATTATTCTCTTTATTTTTTTTTCTCCCCTTTTTTCTTCTTCTTTATTATATATACACAATTCATACACACACACACATTACTTTCCCCCCTTTTCCTCCTCCTGTTTTTACCTTATTTCATCCCTCGCACACACACACACCCAAAATCAAAAGCAATATTTCCCAAACATTATATAACTGTAATCTCTTTTTGTAAACTTTATTTTTTTGACACTTTCTTTTTTTTTTATAAAGAAAATTTCACTTCCATATTATTTTAGACTTTTTAGCATCATTATTTTAAAAAAAAATAAACTTATTTAACAAATACTTTGTACAGATCAAAAAAAAAAAAAAATTATTCCCATAACCCCACATTTGTAACGCTTGTGTACCTTTTAAATCTCAGTATAAAATAGACGGAATGCCGATGAAGCGGATGAGATTTACTCTTTTCTCTATCTTACTTTTTTTTGTTTAATATGACTAATAGTAGTTTACCTTTTATCTCTCGTCGTTCAACTGTCTATGGCACTCGTGCTATGGTCTCTAGTTCGTAAGTTACTTGATAGACTATCTCTTTTGTTTGAATGACTTTTTGCTTATGTCATTTTTTTTTTCTTCTTATTTGTATGTTACCAGTCAGCCACTTGCAACTCAAGCAGGCCTTGATATCCTCAGAAAAGGTGGTAATGCTGCTGTAAGTTAAAATTAAATTGATTTAAGAAATAAAATCATTTTCTGATTACTATATATTGTATAGGATGCTGCCGTTGCCGTTGGTAATAGTTTTTTTATCAAGATCAATTTATATGTATATTTGTTAAATAACTTTTTTTTCTTAATCATTATCAGCTGCTGCACTCAATGTAACAGGTACAAAAAATATAGAGTTATGCTGGAATTGAAAAAAAGAACTAATCATATTAATAACAGAGCCAGGGTCAACTGGTATTGGTGGTGATGCCTTCTGTCTCTTTTATGACGCCAAGTTACGCACAGTACGAGGTCTTAACGGCTCTGGAAGGTATGTACATAATTTCGACTGTCAAAATAGACGGATAGTTTAAATTGAATAAAAATAGAACACCTTCTGCCCTTACAATGGATCATATCCGTAACAAGGCCAATATCTCTGGAGCTGCTCTGTCTAGCGACAGCATTCACGCTATTACTGTCCCTGGAGCTGCTGCTGCTTGGGTAGATACAGTTAAAGAATTTGGATCTGGAAAAGTTGATCTTATTACTATACTTAGTCCTGCAATTGATTTAGCAGAAAACGGGTAAATATTTACTTATTGAAATGATTATTTCTTTTTTATAACTTTGTATAATAGTTTTCCCGTATCACATATTTCAGCACATGGTGTATGTATAAAATGATTCATTTTTAGGGTTAAATATTTTTTTTACTAATTCGTGTTACAAAATTAGTGGAGTAACGAGGTTAAGAAATTGGCTGAAAAAAATTCTCACCAAGAAGTGAATGAATGGCTAATTGATAATAAGCGCGCTCCAAAGGAAGGCGAGATCATGACCATTCCTTCCCTTGCCGAGTAAGATTTTTGATATATATATTTTTTCTTTTCTTCTTTAACCCTTTTTTTTTAAAAAAAAAAAATATAGAACCTTCAAGTTACTTGGTACAGAGGGTAAGAAGGGATTTTATGAAGGACGTATTGGTCAATCTATCATTGAGGCTATCCAATCCCGTGGAGGTTTAATGACACCCGAAGACTTGGCTAATCATACAAGTGAGCTTATTGAGCCCATTTCTATTGATTACCATGACTGGACCGTTTGGGAAATTCCTCCTAACGGTCAAGGAATCACTGCTCTTATTGCTCTTGGTATTATTGAAGCACTTGAAGAATCTGGTCAAGTAGATTTCAAGACAATCGAGCATAATTCTGCTGACTATATCCATATCATCACTGAGGCTCTCCGAATTGCTTTTGCTGATACTAGATATTATGTTACTGATCCTCAAGTAGAGCACGTACCCACAAAGCATCTTTTAAGCAAGGTAAATGCATGATGTCATATACTCTATTTCTTACTTATACTTAACAAACCCTCCCACATTAGGAGTACCTTAGAGAACGTTCAAAGTTAGTTGACTTAAATCATAGAAACAATGATATCCAAAAAGGATACCCCGAAAAGAACGGCAATACCGTCTACTTTTCTGTTGTAGATGAAGAAGGAAATGCCTGTAGTTTCATTGTAAGTGTTTTATTTGTTGAATACCGATTATATAATAACCTTTTTTAAACTGTAGAATTCTACTTTTATGCATTTCGGTGTAAGTTTATATTTGCTTTAATGATTACATACTTTTTTGTAACTTTTTTTTTTAGTCTCATATTATTGCTGATAATACTGGTGTAGTTTTACATAATCGTGGTTGCAATTTTGTATTGATTGAAGACCATCCCAACTGCCTCGGTGCCAGTAAGAGACCTTATCATACTATTATTCCATCTATGATCACACGTAAGAATGGTGATGGTCATGATCTTGAAGCTTGTTTCGGAGGTAAATATTAATTTCGTATGTAATATATTTCCAACTAAATCAAAAAAATAGTAATGGGTGCCTTTATGCAACCTCAAGGTCAAGTCCAAGTAATTTTGAATATGAAGCATTACCAATCAAATCCTCAGCATGCTCTTGATCTTCCTAGACTCTGTGTTGCTCCTCCAAAAGGAAGCCCCGGGTTAGTAGGCGGTGCCTATTCATTTACCGAAGTCAAACATTCTGTTATCTATGTAGAAGACGGTGTGACAGACGAGGCAATCGCAGGACTTGAATCAAAGGGACATGTCTGCTATCAACTTCACAATCATGAACGTAATATGTTCGGTCGTGGTCAAATTATTCGTTCAAGCGTTGATGCTAGAACTGGACACCGTGTGCTTGCTGCTGGTAGTGATCCAAGAAGTGATGGACAAGCCTGTGGATGGTAATCTTACTTTGACGAAATAAACATTTGCCCTTTTTTTTTTTAGAAAAAAAGACACGAAGTCTTAGTTTTACCCTTAATGATACAAATAAAAAAAACAAATAAAAACGATAAGAAAAAGGGGTAAGGACACAACATACACTCAGAACACATATACAGTCTCCATGCTTTCACTTAGAACAAAACTTAGAACAAAACAAAATAATGAAATATATTTTTTTGGGGTAATTTTCCTTTTTTTTTTTTTATGTATAACGTATCGTCAGTCTTTATTTGGAATACGAATAAGTTGTGTCAGATTGGCATTGAAAGAATTTACTTCTTCTATAAAATTGAAAAAAAAATATGTTAGTAAAGTTTGAGACTTGTAAAAATTAGTTTTTATCTTACCTTGCTAGCCTCCTCCTCAGCCTTATCACGAGCACGCTTGTCACGGGCACCGAGAGTACGGGCAGCAGAACGAGCATAACGGAGAGTCATGTAAGCGTTCTTGGTCTTCTCGTCAGCAGTGATAGCACGAGCTTCAGGACCAGCAGCGGCTTGTTCAACAGGGAAGAGAGCACCGCGGAATTGGACAGCAGAAGCGACTTCAGCGGCCTCGGAATCACCCTTCTTGGGCTTACCAGCCTTACGGGGGAAAACGATGAGCTTAGCCTTGTAAGCCTTCAAGCGTTGAACGTTAAGCTCAAGAGACTCGTTGGACTTGTTGCGACGACGATGGTCAACAGCAATACCAATGGAGCGAGCTTCCTTCTTAGGGACACCAGCTTCCTATTTATTTCCCAAAAGAAAAAAATATTTTTTTTAGCCAACATAATTCTAACTTATATATACATTTACAATTTCTTACCTTGAGTTCTTCAAGAGTGAAACCACGACCGGATCTCAACTTCATGTTATAACGGACAGTGGGACAACGGACAGCGGGACGGAGGAGACCGTCAATAGGTCTGGGAGCAATACGACCGGCCTTTTGGACACGTGCGATTCTTCTAGACTTCTTGCGACCAGCTTGATCGAACCAAGTCTTAACACGACGGTCCCATTGCTTGCGGAAATGCTGGTTAGGCAATTGATTGTTGTGCTTCAAAACCATGGTCTGTTAATATCGTAATAATAGTTTTTATGTTGAGATAAATTGATATTGATATTGAATGAGAATATATATAAAAAAAAAAAGTTGAAAGGTTAGTTTTTTTGGAACTTTTTTTTTCTATCTATTTTTTTTTTTGTTCATCCAAGATTATAGTCCATTGAATACTCTTTATACTGATGGATTATCCTTGGATGTATTCGATTTTGTTCATACGTACGTAAGGATTACCGTTGAGGGGGAAAGAGAAAGACTAGACTTGGGCATGCTGTTCGAAACACCAAAACGTTATTTTTGAATTCCCGATCACAACTTCCTGCACGCCGGACTCAATCATGTGATCTGCGTATCGGTTTGACCGGACCGGACAATAATAATTTATTATTTGACGTTTGAGATATAAATGCAAAAAAAAAAAAAGTTTATTATATAAAAAAAAAGAAATTCTATCTGTATTTACAATCTATAACCTCTAAGCCTGCAATGGCTTTTTAAATTTGCCTTGTACAAAAATTCTATCAATTCTCATTTCGAGACTTCTATTGGTTGTTTCACGGTATACATATTGACATTCTTGGGTACTGAACCCTTCATCTTCAAATCTAGTTTGTAATTCTTCTTTTGAAAAGAAATAACTCATGGTACCATCATGTCGTACGTAAAAGTTGTTCTCTAAACGTTTATCTGAAGACTTGCTGAATTTGATTTGGGCTTCATCGTAAATACCATAATCACGGAAGATAATAAGCCCTCCGGGTTTCAAAACACTATAGATGTTTTTGATCGCAATATCCATTTTCTCGGGAGGAATGGCAGAGAATACGAAAATGGCGGAAACCTTTATATTCACTATTAGTCTTTTTTTCTTTTTTCTTTTTACGTATAAAGTATTATCCTTACAATATCAAGACTGTTTTCGGGAATATTATCGGTCAGCTTATCAGCAGTAAGATCACAAACAAATGCTTTACAGCGAGTTTCATCGTAGCTTTCATTTGACTTTACCATATCAACCGCGCGCTTAGAAAAATCACAAGCGTACATGAATAAAGAAGGGTTATCAGCTAACAAAGGGAAAACAAAATTACCAACACCACAGCCAACTTCCAAACATTTTTGTTCTTTTGACTGATCTGCAAGTTCAGGAAATTCACGATCTGTCCAATGACGATCTAAAAAAAAAACAGACGTAATAATAAATCAGTACCATGAGATAAAAAAAAAAGAAACCTTCGACCTGTTAATCTAACCTTTAAAAAACTTTGTGGTGTTGCGTTTATAAAAGAGATCCCAATTTTTGGCCGCTTCTTTCTTATATTTAGTGTTCCAAAAAGTAGGAACTTCGGTGTTATCTTTTGAAATGATCTCTTGAGCTCTTTCAACTAATTGATTTAAACGATCGTCATCAATAAAAATTCTAGCTCCATCGTCTCTACTCTTGGGTTGTGTTGAATCACCCATATTGTAATATATTGTGTAGCAACAAAATAAAAAATATTTTTTTTTTTCACTGAGGCTTACTTGAAAAAGCCATAAAATTAAACTTCAGACAACTTTTTATGTAAGCGTGGTTAATGGTATCCCCTTCTCTTTACTAAAGAACTATTAAAGTATGTTATGCACTTAACCATTTCGCTCTATCTTATTCTACATGCCTAATAACTCTGTTACTAGCTATCTCAATTTAGTTCAGTTTTTTTTAAAAAAATAATCAAAAGAATGGAGAAATCGAAGCTATTAATGCTTATCAGATCTATCCTATTCGGAGCGCGCAGGGGCTCTTACTTTTATCGAATCGGCTGCAGACATTATCATTCGTTTATTCCGATAGCACATGATGACAGGTGATGTTGTAAGTTAGCAAATCAATCGATACTCTCGCTTTATACCACTATCAAAGTTAAGTAGCGCTTACCTTTCGAATTTCGATGCACTTTTCTGCTGCACGTATTTGCTGCGTATCTCATTGAAAAAATAGAAATAACGTTTATTATAAATATCACGTTTTTGGTGTCACCGCTGCACTGTACAAAGAACTATGATTACATTGCAGAAATCTTTGATACAGTCTTAATGTCCATTAACAAATATAGAAAATCAAATGTACGTATTATGATCACAAAACTTAAACAAGTTTCTATTCCCTTTTTTTTTCTTTCTATTGTGTATGGGGTTTGTTGTAACGACTACAACACAAAAAAGAGTTTCGTCTAGGCAACAACAAGGTGTTACAAAGTGTCTTAGAAATATGTACAAAATATGTCATATGCTTTGGAACGGAGATGTTGCTGCAAGTAAAAAAAAATAAGTGCTTACGATGTCCTGGGAATATGAGCGGAAGACCTCTTCTAACTTCAAATCAGAAACCATTATTATCTAATATGGCTTCCCTTCTCTCTTCAGGACTTAAATATTTACAAGCTAAGGACTTCTAAAAAGGACGCTGACTTTTCTTGAAAGCATCTATTAAAAGCCCGTACCCCCGTGTTTTTACGTTTGTTTGTAACATGCTTTTTTTTTCCTACTTCAGAAACCCAAATCATGCCGAAAAAAAGGGTTCAACTGATTTTAAGATTAACGGATAGACTTTTTACATTATTCATCCCGATAAAAAAAAAAATTATAATGAAAATCCGATCCTCATTACGTATTTACTCAACTTCCAATAATAGAAAAGATGATCCTCCCCCGTTTACACCCATAA
This sequence comes from Thamnidium elegans, assembly GCA_025201345.1. Lineage (NCBI taxonomy): Eukaryota > Fungi > Mucoromycota > Mucoromycetes > Mucorales > Mucoraceae > Thamnidium > Thamnidium elegans. The sequence continues at coordinate 314,277 of JAIXMG010000012.1, read as the reverse complement.
AGTTCTATATATATAAATATAAAAAATGCCTTGAAAGATATTATTACAAATTCTCAAATGTTTGGCAAAAACTTGAATATCACCAGTGATCTGCGAATACGTTTGGCTGAGTTTTTAGTGTTATTTGCTCCAAATTGTAGCAAACTCCTTTCTCTGTTACTTTTCTCAGTTAGAAATCATACGCTTTTCTTATTTTCCACTGCACATCCCTCTTTTGACATGTGACTTTTAACAATCTAATAATAAAATAAATTATGGTGCGATAGATTGTGAGTACACTTTTATTCATAAACTATTCGTCACTTCGAAAGTAAATATAAAAACTTACAATTGATTATAAAAAAATAACAAAAGGGACAGACGGAACGAAGAGACAAAATGAAGAGAAATAAAAGAAATAAAAAAGTAGAAGTATGTCTAACTGTAAATAGTCAACAATACTTCAATGGTCTGCATTAAAGTTTAATTTGTGTATCTAAGTATAAAGTATGTTAATTTACAGCAGTACCTTTGCAGACCATATGTGCATGTATACTTTCAATTTGGCCACCCGAAGCAATACTAGAAGAACTTGCGGATGGCTGAGCGAAGAATGAGAGGAAAGGCACCAGTAATATAGAATGGAGCGTGAGTGATTTAAATATTTATGTATTTATAAGAATTTAAAAAGAAAAAAAGAAGAATATTGCAGGCCTTCACATAGTCGGCGAATGTTGACGCTTTCTGATATATTATCATGAGCAATTATATGTATAACTCTGAGTAAAAAATAAATGTACTGATTTGAAACAATTGGATACTCTTATCCAAGAAAAATGGAGAAATATAAGGCAAGACATTTGTTTAAAATTTACAAGCAATATGCTCGAAAAGCCAATAATGGTCATACCAAATATTAAAACATAAATAAAACTTAACGATCATTAGTCGTATATTTCAGTAACTTATATCTAAAATTAAAAGTTCTCTGGTTAAAGGTTTATTATCAAGTTTCTTCATTCAAAGATGCTATATCATATGGATAATTGTTTTTGTTTGTAAAAAGTGACGATCTCTATTTGATCGGAGTAGTATAACAATTGTGTTTTAAGAAGATGCGCTTTAAAAATTGCGATAATTTAGTTATAGTTTTACAGCTATTACGAGAGGATTGGAGCTAGGCCTCTCAGTTACTTAACCTCAGAACTGTTCCAGGTACAGTATTCTAGTAACAATTAAATATAACATAAATTGACGTATTCCATCGTAAATAGAAGCATCATATATTTAAACACACCCAAAATAGAGTATAAAAACCTTTGACTTGTACATATATATATATTTATATGTGTAATTGAAATAAGTATGTATATAATACAAAAACAAAACAATGGAAAGTCTTGTAAATGGTTTTAGATGCGAAACGAAAAAAAAAGGTTAAAAGTTTACGAATAACTTTTAAATGATATATCTTTCTAGAATATTGAATGACTAACTTGAAATTGTTCACCTAGCTTTATACAGTATAAATGGATAAACGCGTTTGATTTATATGAATTAAGAACATTTTGTATATTATTAAACTCAGTTTATTCTGGAGGTGAATTAAGAAGGTCTGAAGGTCCGAAAAAAAAATTCGAAAAGTTAGAAAGCAAAAATGCAACTAAAGTGTCTAGCCGTTATATATTTAAAGTATTGTAAAAAAGTTGAATTATATACATTAACTTTTTGTATGTTTAGTGGATCAGTGTGTTTAAAAGATGCTTATATATATGTATATCCTCAATAAGCTAAATAAAAGGATTAAACCATTGTATAGCTTTTCGACCATTTTTATATAATAAATCAACGCTTTTAATAAGGTCTTTTTATACTTGGTTATGTATACATAAATGAAACAAAAACGAAAATGGGCCCTGTCCGAGGTTCCAAGATAAACATCTCTGCATCGTGAGAATTTACAACACATGTAAGGTCTGTGTCGCTCGTTTAAAACAGATGACCAAACAGTGATTCATACCCACGTCCAACATGAAAAAAAAAGAATAAAACGACAATCATCTCACTAACAATAAATCACCATAAAAAAAAAAGATAACTAAAGAAGGGATATTGACTATTTTTTCTTCTTTTTGAAAATGGGATGATATCTTAACTTACTTTCACTATTCCTTTCCTGTAGTGCACTTCCGGTCATACAAACTGAAAAATCGTCAAACTTTATATAAGATATAGTTTATGGCTTACACGAGATTAAAAAAAAATAAGAACTATAAAAATACAAAATTTGTCATTTATATATATAATAATGATAAAGAAGCCCAGACTGTACAGTTTCATTTAATATATTTTGTAGCTCGTTGCTCCAATTAATTCTTTTTTGTACGTTTATTCAGAAAAAGTAAAAAAAAAAAAAAAAAAAAAAAAGAATTAATCGTTTTAAGAGTAGGTTTAAAGATGCCGCACACTATTTTTTACTTATATAAAAAGACCAACAGTTTATGAACTTAGCGAGGACCCTGTTTTTGCCCAGGGCGAAAAGAAAATCGATTCACTTTTTTATTTACTTTTTTCGCCGTCTGAAGTAACCCTGGTTTCATTTCTTTCATATGAAAATCAAGTTGGAACAAAAAAAAATAATTACACAGTGGAGGATTAGGTAAGTGAACCTGAGACTTATTTTTTATAAAAGGGTTTTGCGTAAACAAAATATCTGTATGGTCCCCCCCCCCCCCCCCCTCCCTCTCGATATTAAGTTTAGGAACTCATACTATAAAACAGACTTTTAAATGGCGGGTTAATACGGAATTTTGTATTGAGAATAACTGTTTTAAGCAAGTCTCTCTTTGGTTTATTGGAACGAATCACTAAAAAGCGGGATCTAATCAATGGACTGGTAGTCGGTCATAGTAGTTTTTATTGGCTGTGTGCCAGTACTTGAGTAGAAGCTGGGTTTTATTACACCTAATGGAATCCCGCGTGATCCCACTTTGACTGGTTTCACTCTACAACCCACATTTTTTCATTTTTTAAATAAAAGGGCGGGAATTCACAGAAAATGGTTTTTTTTTATCTTTTGTTTTATTTAATAGACGCTCTTTCCTCCCCCCCTTTTTTTTATCATATATAAAAAATAATAATAAAAGAACATAAAATAAAAATGAACGAATTCAGTTACTCAGCATTGCCTAAAGATAATGATATCTTTTTCTCTAACGAATCGTTATCCTTTACTCGACCTATTCCTATCAACAAAACTAATTCATTTTCTCAACCTCAAGAGTTTCAATGGAAAGATAGCTCTATTCCACCTATTCCTATGTCAACGCAGTCACCTATTAATAATAACAACGATGGCAATAATCCCGCAACTAACCCAATCGCTTGTGATCTTCAAGAGGTTATTGTCTACTATCAATCACAACCCGAGCTTTTACGCCTCATCTTATTAAGTAAAGTAGAAGAAGATAAAAGAAGAACCGAAGAAGCAAAACTTAGAGCGAAAGAATTAGATATGATCCTAGTTCAACAACAACACCAATTTAACTATGGTTCTCCACAAACACCAGAGGGTACAATCATGTCTACACCGCAAGCAGCAAGCAGTAACCATAGCCCTGTATCCAATAATAGCAACAATAATAACAACAATAATTTATTAAATATAAATCAATTTAGCGAAGAGCACAGAAGGCCTAGCGTTTTAGAAATTTTAATGGATGATTCAGACTGTGATCGCAGAGATTCAGCACTTGGTTCATCTTTTGACGGAAGCGCCAACTCAGACGAAGTCGACGACCGTACTTTTTCGCCAACCTCTTGTTCAGTAGCAGCTTCTATGCTTTCTATGAGGTAATGAATCCTTTTTATTTATATATCCCCCCGAAATTTAATGGCGTCGTTTTTTTTGGCTAACATGGTATTTAATTTATTTAGCTTCCCACCTCAACCAATGATGTCTGTTACAGCACCAAGAAGTTCTCTTCATCCACTTTCCCCGTCTTATAATATTAGCCAAAATTTAGAAGAAGCCAATTTCTCTGCGCAAACCAAGATAGAAGGTGAGAATATCTCGCCCGAGCAACAACCACAAAACCGTCGCTACGATTGTTATTTCCCTCAACGCCCTCGTCGTAGACGTGAGATGCAGGCCATCTCTAAAATTGTCGAGACTCGTGATTATCCTTACATTGATGGATTCTTTTGGAAGAATAATGGAAATACGGTTCAAAAGAAGACTGGTAATAAAAGTGTCTACTATAAATGTTCCAACAGTAGCAAGGTAAAGACAAAAAAAAAAGCTCGCTGTAAAATAAAATAAACTGACGTATTTTTTTTTTTTTTAGGGTTGCCCTGTTAATAAAACAGTTACTTGGAAAGAAAACGGGGAGTTTTTAATCAAGTATCGTGGGGAACATCTCGCCGAATGTGGCAATGTCCAGCGTATCGTCGATGTGTAAACTTGAAAAAATTTTCTAAAATATCCTCGTTTAATATCCTGTACATATTGTCCTTTTAAGAAAAGAAAACGAAAAACAAAGTATTCATTCTTTTTTTTTATCATTATTATTATTGTAACAACAGTTTTTTTTTTTCATTTTACCCCCTCCTCCATTTAAAATTAAAATTACCAGAACGAATGCCCCTATCCATTTTTTTTTAAAAAAAAAGGTTGCTGGAATACAACCTGTACTCTTTCTAATAACACACACTATGATCCTTAATCTAGATGGAGTATTAAGCGAAAAAAAAAAGGTTTTATCTCGCATATCTAACAGCAAATGTTACACTATATGTGGTATGCAGTTCCCCACTTTTTCTTTTTTGTTTACATTGGGAAGTTCCCCACTTTTTTATTCTTTTTTTAGTTTTGAGTGGAGATAATTTTTTTTTAAAAATTCTCACAGGATCAAAGAAAGCTCTATCTTTTTTCCCTTTGAAAGAAAAAAAAAAGAAGTTATTAGTTCCTAATACAGGATTACACACGATAACGCTGAGATTAACACCATCTTGTGTTAGGACTTTTACTATTGTTGGAGTACCCCCAACAGACCGAGTCCCGCTTTTCGTTTGACCAAAAAAAAAAAAAAAAAAAAAAAATCGATATTCACAGCACACAGAAATTTCTCCGAGAATCTATACCATCTTAGAACACCTTTTTTTTTTTTTTTTTTTTTTTTTACATCCTTAGCCTGATTATTAAACCCAAGTTTTACCTGTAGAGAATATATATGAATACAGTGCTTCCAAAGTTCGTTTTCCCTCACTGATTTTAGAAACAAAAGTCGTCGCTTAACACCATTTTCTTTAGAGTCATGACGGACAAATACAGATGGTTACAATATTTATTCTTATACAGTTATTACGGTAGTTTTTCGTTTTATTTAGGGAATTGAGAGCTTTAGGAAATAATAATTAGTTATCTATATGAGAGAAAATATTTACCCATCATCAAATAGCTGCTAAGCTATTAATGCTACATGGGTTGTCCCTAGCTTACATCACAAGCACATACTTTAAGGCCTTTGGTAACTTGAAAATACCGTCATCGATATCATGCTTACCAACTGCGCAGGAACCTAGCTCATAAACGACGGCTTTGAATAGAATGTCTAATATCGTGCCTATAACCTTTCTTGGCCATCCGTCAACTATTTCCAAGGGACGTTTAGCTATTCTTTCTAAAGATACAAGGAAGCCATCTCTCTCTCTCTCTCTCTCTCTCTCTCTCCTAGTTTAGCCTCGATAGCCCTTGTATTTTGCAATTTATAGGTAAAATCCCGGATTTTATGAAATAAACCATTCTCTGAGAAACCCTGAAGTAACAATTCATTATCTTTGAAGAAAAGACCACATGCTGATTTGACGCTTTCTTTTATCCAACACATGTCAGCTTCATCTACTGGGTATACTTTGACATCGTCAGCAAGCTAATACAATTCTATAGCCGACATTCCCTCAACAGCATACTTTTCAAGGTCTTCCTTCATTTTATCTGATAGTTTTGGGAGGGCCTTGGCGTTTCTAAATTAGATCTCTTTCAGTTCAGTTTTGGCGAAGAAATTTTCCCAAATCTTGATATGCGGTCAGTTTACACGATCGATTAAAAAAAGTGTGATACATTACCTTTTTTTTTCACAATACCGGTTTGCACCAACACCGCTATATCATATGAAGCCCCTTTTGAAAGATGTACGTATATTGTAAAAAATATATACGAGTTCATCGTTAAAAAAAAAAAAAATCCATGGAATGATAAAAATATCTATTTTATCATAAATGACTATACTACTTTTTTTCACACTTTAATAAAAGAAAACTTGTTTATATTAAAATATGTCTGTTCTTAATGTGCTTATTTAATTCATACGGTATGAATGTGTTGACTGCAAGCGTTGTGAAGGTATCCCTGGTCAGAGAAATCATGAGCAAGCAAATTTCAGTCGGAGACCAAAGCGACTTGCCATTGTATATCGCAACCCTATCTCGTCTTAGTTTAGTCAACAGGTGATTTATTAATTAATATCAACTTATTGTATCCTAAATTCAGGTTTTTGAAATAATGTTTATCACGAGCTTACAGGTTATTTAATTGATCTATCTGTAAATTAAGGCCTACAATTGCTTAAGCCGTTGCATATAGTGCTTTGACTATATCAGTATGGTGTATTATAAGGCCCGTGCTTATATATCACTATTATGGAAGTAGAGACAGTATTCGCTTTCCATAGTGTAACCTATAGATCGACCAAGGACACAAAACGAAAAAAAAAGGTCATGTGCTCTTATTCAGTACACATGAGGAATTAGGCTCATTTTTATAGTTGAACACGCTCTGCTGTTTAATTTTGTGTGGAATACACTAAGGAGACGAGTAAACTAATCAATTAAAAAAAGAATGCTATTGCAAGATTTCTTTCACACTCAGTAAGTGGTGCTTCCATTTTCAATTCTTTTTAAACCAATGGCTTCACAACTAAACTGATAAAATATATGTTTTTTTTTACCCAGAAAACTTAAATAATGGCATCATACAGTTTTATAAAAATTAAAGTTTATAACCTAGTGACTGTGACCAACGGGAAAAAAAGCAGTTTGTACCAACCTGCTAAAGGTTTTACGCGCTTTTTTTTTTTTCGCATATATCGATTTGAAGTAACCAACTTTGTTCCCAAATAAGCAATTATGTATGGGGGATTCGACTAACGCAGAAAAATAGTTTTATTTTATTTACACCACAGTTACTAATAAAAAAAAAATACCATTTTACCAAAAAAAAAAAAAAAAAAAAAAAATCGCAGCACTTAAATATATATATCTCCAGTGTATCAGAATTCACTTGGTGCGTGAGTACATAAAATTTATATTATTCGACAGTCGTTATTTTGTTATCTTTGCAATGCAGGCGAAAGGTGCCTGAGAAAATCTTTTTTTTAAGAAATATTTAAGTGGAAGATGACTCATCGATCATTATATTGGCTTACTCAAAACGCGAGATGATTCCATTTGAATAAAGTAGTGATATCAGTTTTAAAGTATTTGAACGTTCTTATAACAACAACAACAAAAACTAAGTTGGTTACCTGAAACCAAAGAGTTTTATTTCCTTTTTTTTTTCTTCCCGTAGTTCTATTTTTTAAAGTGGCGGTCAATAATTCATAAGATACACCTATATGACAATTATAGCTAGCCTTAAAATTTGAGACAGGTATATAAAGGTACTACAGCCCGCGTCAAGTTGAAACGTGTAAGGCCTATTTTTGATTGGTACACGAGTAAACATGAAGTATGACAATTGTAAACGGATGGGGATAATTGATAACAAAAAAATAGAAGGACAGCAAATGCGGTTGATTAAATCAGTAGTACGAACCATACGCACCACAACGCAGTACATAATTAGTCGCGTGTCTATGAGAAACTTGAAATACATACCTACTATGTATTACGCCTCTCACACTATCGCTGATAAAGGAAAATAACCCTCCCCCCTACCCAATGGATGTTTAAGTATTTCGCAGTAGGACCCAAAATATTCTGTTTTATTTAAAATATTTAGCCAAGTCTCTCCATCATTCACAGGTCGGTTATCATCAGCAGCGGGTGAACCTTTTTTAAATTAACAAAGGAAACCGATTCTTCCAAGGAGCAGGGAAACGTGATTTGACCAATCTCTTGCATGAGATACAATCCGTCGTGATTTGTTCGACTTGCAATTCTATTTTTGTTGTCGTTAACAAAATATACCTCCCAAAGATGATTTGAAAATACGATTTGTAGTTTGTATATATGCATAGAGGTGCTGAGCTGCCTAGAAATCCAGTACTACGCGTCAAACTCTGATGAGTCATCTCACAAATAGTGATATGAGCTTTCAGTTATTACTCCTTACGGAAGACTAAACCTACTAATCCCAAGTATTCCAAAGGCATAAAAATAAAAGAATCTCGTTACATTCTTCGACTCGTACCAGTCAACATACTAGGAGGAGTGCCATGAGCTTTCCAACGTACTAATTCCAGACATATTTCATGCTGCGCAACTAAACAAATGAGAAGTGCTAAAAAAAAAAAAGCTGTTTTCATACGTCAATGCATAAATAAGCTGAAACAACTTTTTTGTGTGTAAAAATGATAGACTCTGTATTTTATCATCTTTTTTTTTTTTTTTTTAGAACGTGCTACTTTTTTTTCTTTTATTAGTTATGTACAGTAGCGGCTCTATTTAAGGGTGGCCGAAATTCTCCCAATTTTCAGTGTAGTTCATATCGGTTTTCGACCAAGTCTCTACCCATTCACGTCTCTCTTTGATCTTTGCACTTTGATTTCTTGCAACCGGATGACGAGTAATTGTTTTGATACTCAAGTTGCATTCAATTAAAATGAATTTTTCAACAACTGTTTCTTTCAAGATAAATCCTTCGAAATTTTTAGTGAGTTCCTCGACTGCATCAGATACTCGGGAATGGGGGGATTTCATCGAAAAACTCAACGAAATGAGTCTTATGTTCGTCCTGAAGCTGACTTTTTCTCTTATGGAATTTGTTGGTTTGTTTTTCGAAAATATCCCAATCAGGATCATCCTTGAATCTCTTAGCCCAATCCTGACCAGTACGAACATTAATCGCAGCGTTTCTACTTCTACTACAGCATTTAAAAACTTCAGCTGCAAGTAATACACAAACAATGTTTTTTGACTATCGGAATAATCGGCATACTTGTTTTAGGTGCGGTGCTAGTGTTGATAGTCTTCTATAACTGATCCATTCTATCACGAATTTTGGGGGTCTGTCATATCGAGATCTATGATTGTTTACCAGAATATTGAGTCAAATTACTCAAAGTTTCTGTGTTATGGGGATTGACTTCTTCTTCCCAGCCCATGGCCTCATTACCATTTTCATCAACAATGTCTCGCTGAACATTCTCAAACATAATTTTTCCAGCGATTGAAAACATAATAAAAGCTTTTCGAACAAATGAGAGTAAAGGAGAAAATACTTATTTGGAGTAACCGCAAATTGATCAAGTGAAAGAATGTAAGATCTTGCTTAGTAGTATGTAATTGGGCATAAATTCAATACCAGATATTCACGTCGTAGGTGGCCCTTTATATATAAAAACTTTTCCTCCAATTAATGCTCAGGAAAGTATAGAAATTGCTATTTAATTGTTCTTTGCATCTGTTGCGAGACTGTGGCTTGGCCGCAAGGTGACCATGCCCTCGTTTGTTGAAGGACTTGAAATTCAAATGACCGGCTAGCTCAGCTTGGTAGTGAGGAGCTTGGGCGCTATACTTGCGCTGACCGAGCCCTTGTATTGTGGTGGTATTTATGCTGTTGCCTTACGACATGCTGCTCCTTCTGACAATATTGCCATCTTTTTTTTGAACTTTGTAAGGCAGTTACTAACGTTACTTCTCTAAACCTCCGTGTAGAGTATCTATAACAACTCTTCTGGTGTGACATTCAAATGCTTTGTTTAAGGTTGTGCTAATGAAAACTAGAATACTATCAAGATCATTTATGATACGGCGTAGATCAATTATCCTTATTTTGCTACATCTAGGAGACGCAAGGCGACTTACAACCTATCACTGCTGGAAAATCATGTGCCATGTACTTGAAGATATTACTCTTGTCGATCTTAATGCAACCAGAACACCAAACATTTAATAACTTCCTTAAATAAAATTCAATGGTTATTAGCACAGAGCCTTTTGCATTTTTATTTAAAGGCATGTAATAAGCATATCAATTTAACAATTAGGCGAACTTGTTTTCATAGAGTTAACTGAAGAATAGCAGCAGTCAAAAACCTTGATTCTAAAATTCTTCTCGTATTTACTTTCAAAGGCGGTTTGATGAACATGTTAACAGGCTGTATTTTAAGTTAAATATCCCTTAAAGACTTACTCAATACAACAATGTAAAAAAAAAATACAGCAAGATGTTCACTAATGTTAACGAAGACTAAATAAACTGAGATATATTATATGATAAATTTTTTTTAAAAAAAAACTTAATCACTGGAATGAACTTCAAGTTCTTCATAACCAGGAATATATTCCCCTTTAATTTTCAATATACTTCCTTTTTCAAAGGAAGTGGGGATGGATGTTGCTGCTGCGGTTGCCCGGTCGGTCGTTTCTCTCGCAATAGCCAACTCGACAGCTTGGTGTTCTTTGTGGAGTTTTTCAACATTCTCCAGAGTTAAATTCAAACCAAACTATTAATGAAATACTCAGTCAGAAAATATCAATGTAACATATATAACCATATAACCATATAACCTTAAAAGTCCAGAGAAGTTTTACCAAATCCCTCATTTTGGATTCAGAATCATCATATTCAGTTGGAATAACTGCAGTAAAGATTAAATGCATCACACAATCTCTTGAAGAAGTGCTAAAGCATCAAAGCCGGCCTTTATATGGTCTTTTGTAAATCTTGCTTGACTTGTCTCATTGATACTACCAGAGACCTCAACAACCGACAACTCAATACATTTACCAGCTACCGTAGATGTATGACATCCGTCGGCATTATAGCTGGTATTTACCAGTTTAACGTCATGTCTTCCTATAATCTCCTTATGGATTGCCTCCAACTTATACTCCCCAATCTGGTAAAAGCATACCTTGTCCTCTACAAATTCATGAGAGGGTCGATTAAATAAGAACAGTAATTAACCCCCCTTTTCTTGATCATTTCTAGTATATTAGGATTCGTCGCAATGCTGGAAACAAGTTTAAACATCTTCGAAATGAATTTGGCGGCATTGTCTTGTTTATGGTTTGCTTTGAACAATTTGACTTCCTTTGCAAAGTCAGCTACTGAACCACAACCAAAAGCCTTGATTATTTCTTCATTATATGGTTGTAATGGGCTTTTGATTGATGGTTTTAAAATCAGAAAAGGGTAAAGTTCTTCTAGTAACACCATGGCGAGAAAAAGCACTTAATCTTAAGCACTGATGCTTGTACAAGCACTGGAACGCTTGAGGAAGCGCCAGCGCTAATTTTAAGCAGGAGAAAAAAAAAATTCAAATACAAATAAGAAATCTGCTTTTATGATAAATCAGTTAAGAAATAAAATAGTTAGGTTTTTGACTTCTAGTACAGTCACGTGTAATGAATGTTTAAACGATTTTTTTTTTTTTTGAAAAGTGTTATATTCATCCGAATTCAAACAGTAAAGCTAGTTAATAAAAAGTCTTTCAAACACTACCAAATTTAAAACTCTTAAAGAAAAGAGTATTATTTTTACAAAAAATTATTTTTATTTTTTTAGTATTTAGAGCAGTCATCGCTATTGTCTACTACAGACTGACATAACTACTTGTCACTAAATTCGACAATAAGTCGTTGTCTAAGTTTCGCCACTCATTTTGAAGAGACACCTTGAGATGCTCGGTATTAAATATACGATGAATAATGTTCTCAATACGCTTTTCCAGAGCAGCCCAAAGATGCTCAATAGGATTTAAATCCGGACTTTGCGCAGGTCAAAAGTCAAAGCCTTTTATTTGATGGGCTGTCTTCCACCAGGTCGCATATTTGCCAGTATGACAGGAAGCGCTTTTTTCCATATGCGTAGGTGCCATTCCTGACTTCCTAGCAGGAGAAAACGAACCGAAACCTATTTCCTTCAAATACGAAGCGAAAGTCTTCCTGTAAATGCAAATATCAGCATAGTTCAAATTTCCAATAAAGTAATTGGAAGGTTGGAAGGTCTCTCGACGAATATTTCTAGACAGAAGACGTTTACCCGGTTCTGAAATTTTTTCAGATCTTCCAGATCGAGCCTTGTTTGTAATTATTCCTTTGTTTTTCTAACGGGTTACGATGCTAGCGACTGTAGACTTACGGATACCCAAAAGCTTACTGATTTTGCCCAATGAGTATTCGATATGCTGATGTAGACCAATAATCTGGCCTTTTTCGAAATCTGAACGTCCCTTTCTCTTCTCAGTAGAATTATTAGTAATATCAAAAAGTGCCATTTTATGTTATTTATCAAAAAGTAGATATATATCGAAAGAAAGATAAGTTAAGTATTCTATTTTTTTTAAAAAAATGAAGTCGTTCAAACATTTATTACACGTGACTGTATAAGATCAATCTTCGAGCGAAGTGGTGGGTGAGGGAAATCATATTTCTTATTTTGTATTTTCAAGTGCGCAAAAATATTTAAAAATACGCAAATTGGTACCGTGAGCACTGTAAGAAGAAGAGTTTTCTTGAAGAGGATGTTTTCCCGCGGGGAAATTGCTTCTTATTCTGAGTGCTATTTTTTTTTTTACAAGTATAAGAAGAAAGGTTTTCTTCCTCTCTTTTTTTCTTGTTTATTTCCCTCTTTTTTATTTTCTTTATCATTTTCTTTTTTATGGGTTATTCACATGGTATGACTATTTGATTAAAAATAGAGATTTGCTGACTAAAAAGACGTGATAGTAAGGGAATTTTTTTTTTACCCAAGAAGTTGATCCGTTTACTTTCGAACAGTAAAAGACTAATGTACGTTTTGTGCGGTGAGTGAATTTTTTTACCCCAAATGAGTGGAACACAAAATATTTACTTTTGACTTGGCCAATGTAACAGATGAGATAGCTATAAACGTATAAAAATGTAACTATCAGACTTAGTTTTGTTTCAGGGTTGATTACATTATTCTTTTTCTTACGAAAAAGAAAGGTTCACTTGGCACTAAAATGAATACAATACGTTCTAAACCAACTGCACCCAATGAATTTTTTTAAATGGGGTAGTGTGTGACCAACAAAAAAAGGGACTGAGATTATCTTTTTAATTTTATAGGCCTTTTTCAGTTTGACTGGAAACTCTTAAAAATATATAACACAGTAATTGAGTTATCAAACTCAACAACTCCCCCAATTTCTTTTTTTTTTCCCCTCCCCTTTTTTATTTATTTATTTCCCCTCTCTTTTCTCTCTTTCTTTTTCTTTCTTTCTTTGTGTATCTTTTATCGTTACTCTTATTCGAAATGTTTGCAACGCTTGAATTGCCGTTAAGAGGTAAAAAAAAAAAAAAAAAAAAAAACCCCCTTCATTACAACTTGAATTCTTATTCAAATTAAACAATTTACAGATGATAGTAGGCATAAAAGACTAAAGGTTGGAAGAGCATGTCATCCCTGTCGAATGAAAAAAATAAAGGTACCTTTTGAATTTAGTCTTTCAATTTTTACGCCGAGATTCTAACTTGTATATTACTGTTTTAGTGTGATGGAAAGCAACCGTGTATGCAGGTAATTTAATAAGCGTATATCCCTTTTTTTTTTGCATCGTCTAAACCCTTTTTTTTTATTAGTGCAAAGGTATCTTGATTATTTATGCAAGAAAAAAAAACTATATATTTTATATTGACAACTATTTTATGTAGCTAGGAGACGTAAATGCATGTATTTAAAAAACCCAGACGAAACATATATCAGATTAGATCCAGTTGTTGAGTCAGCCAGCAGTTCATCTATATCCGATTCGTATTTACAAGATTTAGGCGAGCAACAACCCAGACACAACCACAGTACTAGCAGTACCAGCAGCAGCATTAAACTTAAAATGAATACCAATATTATACCTACACCCGAAGATACAAAGATATATGCTCAAGATAGACCTGACAACTTATTTGCAAGTAGTAGTAGTAGTGGCAATAATATGCGATCTTTATCGACACCACTACCTACTATTCAACCTGACACGCGCCCGGATAAAATGATCGAGCAATTAACAGACGGACTGGTTCGTTTAACGTTACATCATGACCCTTCAAAACTGGGTAATGAGAATGTCACTCCTTGGCGTACATACGGTGAATTTGTTCGCTGGACACCCGAACCCCAACTGCCTACATTTTACACAGCGCCTATTGACATGCCTTCGCGACCTACGCAAGAACATCTAATTGGTGTCTTCTTTGACGAGTGCCATCATATACTACCTACACTCTCAAGATCCATGTTTTACGACCAATTAAAAGTCAAAGGACCGTTAGTAACGCCACTTTTATTAAACAGTATTTATGCTCATGCTTCAAAACGTATCAACAACCCGTCATTTCGATCCGATCCCTCGAACCCAGCTACACAAGGCGATTTATTTTATAACAGAGCTAGAAGACTGATAGACGATTTCATGGACGTACCTAGAATTAGTACCGTGATTGCTTTACTTTACATGTCTTTATACGAATGCGACCACGTACCTCAAAACGGGAAGCGAGTGAGATCCAGCAGAGCTTGGATGTACTCTGGTATGGCAATCCGTATGTGTTTTGAATTAGGTTTACATACCGCCAATTATAGTTCACAAATGTCTCAGTGCGATATAGAGTTACGCAAGCGGGTATTATGGACTTGTTTCGTAATGGATAAATTGGAGAGTTGTACAATGGAAAGACCTTGGATGTTAAAATCGAAAGATATTGCACTCGATTTTCCAACTCCGGTCCCCGAAGACTCGCTTCAAGAACGTCTTGTGCTAGAAGGCTTTAACCAGCTATGCAGACTCATGATTTTAATGGAAAAGGTCATCCATTTCTTCACATATGATATGAAAAGCTTGAGTCTGTGGACAATTAGTGAAGAAAACCAAATTTTACAGTATTTGGACGCTATTAACCAATGGAGAGAGATGTTACCCAATGAATTACAGTGGACAACACCAGCTAATAACCCTGGTATACAGAGATTTATTCCTGCTATCCCCTCTTCCGCTGTGGTTGCTAATTTACACTTGATTTGTTATAACCTTGAACTATCTTTAATCATGTGCTGCAGGTACCAAGATGAACATCTTCATCGTGAAAGAAGAAGGACTTTAGCAAATACGATTACTCATATCGTGTCTTTGACTGTACAACATCAGCACCTGATGTACACATTTGCTGTGTCTACCTTTTCCGGTATATTTGCAGCTTTAACGCATGCAGTTGATTTTGATAGTCACCGATTAGATATTTCGGAGGGTTCAAAGATCCAGTTCCGAAAGAGTTTGGAGGATGTCCGACTTATTGTTGAACGACTTCCTATGCGCGATTTACGTAGTTTTGCACGTCTTGTTGATTTAACGCTGCAGCCAACAAACGGAAATAATATCAATATGAACAATATGTCCGTACCTCAATCGTATGCGTCGGCATTTTCTGCTATTAATGATCTTTGTCATAAAGATGAAACAAGAAGTATGACTCCCTCTTCTTCTTCTATCGACCTTTATAATCAGCAACAACAACACCGTGATATTGAAAATAATAGCTCTGTATATGGTTCTGTTTCCCCTGAAAGACGTAGATCGCCATTCCATAACAATCCAATGATATCTGGTCAATTTGCCTTTGATGCTTGTTACCAACAGCAACCAAGTACCCAGTCTTCGCCATCTGGTTCAGTTTCTGCTGCTGCTGTCGCTGCTGCTGCTACGGCTATTGGAGCTGTAGGTACACCGAGTGCTGCATCTGGTCCTACGAATAAGAGTATTGAACCTGCTGACTACACTTTTGAATTAATATCTGTCGCTGATGAATGGGCCAGATCTCTCATATATTAAATATTTTTTTCCTGTTTTTTTGTCTTTTTTTACACACACACACTCATTCTTATTTTTTACTATTTAATTACATCCCTTTCCCTCTTTCTCTCACGCACTAATCTATCTTTATGTAAACTTGTATTTGTAATGCCGCATACATAAAAATAAAGTATATATACATGTATAAATATACTCGCTTATTTTTCCAAATTTAATCAAATTATTATGTTTGTACAACACAATCAATATGTGAAACCACGTGAAGTGCATGGCAACAGAATATTTAGGGAGGGTGGCTTTATGTCGACCCTGCTTTTTTCTTTATTTGTGTGTTGCAATTCTTAGAATTTAAAAACCACTGCATAAATAATACTAAAAAAAGGAAACAATAAATAAATCAACATGGAAGTTTAAAAGCATAATAAATAATCTAAAAGCTTAAATTAATATTGGAGCCTTTTTTTGTAAACACTTTAAACTATATTATCTTTGTGAGTGTATATATTGAAAATTATTATTTAAAATGTTATTCTAAAAAAAAAGGTTTATTTCTATAAGAGAACGATTGGTGCATTCAATAATAGGAGCAAGCTTTTTTTTTGTTACTATTACTACTGAAAAAAAACCCTGAATTTGTTAT
This sequence comes from Thamnidium elegans, assembly GCA_025201345.1. Classification (NCBI taxonomy): domain Eukaryota; kingdom Fungi; phylum Mucoromycota; class Mucoromycetes; order Mucorales; family Mucoraceae; genus Thamnidium; species Thamnidium elegans. Next base: position 297,606 of record JAIXMG010000012.1, on the reverse strand, counting down.
TGTTAGGCAATATGACTTGTGTATATAAAGTATCCTTTTGTTGTTGCAATCGTGTTTATTTATTTCTTTTTCTCTCTTTCTCCTCTACATTATCCCTTTTAAAATTATGTTGTTTAAAAGCTTGAGTAGTTTAGCTAGTTTAGTTTTATTAGTAACTACTGTAACCGGTATAATTATTCCCACCAAGAGAGAGTATGGTAAAGCGTTATCAGGAACATTTATACACGTGACAGGTAAGATAAAGAAATAAGAAACATTACACAGTTATGCTAAGCTGGTCACCTAGATTTCCATTTGGATCCCTACTACGTAGAAGGAACAGATGTCTCTAGTTTCTGTCATACAAAGGATGGAGATACAGAAAAGGGTGTGGCAGGTCGTTTCGGCACACTCGGGTCCAAATGTGATTCACCCACTGCTTTAGTAGAGGCTGCATTTGCCTTTATGAAAGCTCAAGCACCAGATGCGGATTTTGTTATCTATACTGGTGACTCTACAAGACATGATCGAGATAAGAAATTCTTGCGTACCAAAGAACAAGTTATTGAAATTCAAAAGATCATTGTCAATTATTTCTTGAAGGGTTTTTCTACAGTGGTAAGTTTATTTTGTTCCCTTTTTTTCTTCCTTTCTTTGAACTCATCCTTTTTTTTTTCTTTTTTTAAAAAAAAGATTCCCATCGTTGGTAATAATGATGTAGATAAGCATAATGATATCAAAGACTTTGATGAACAATACTTGGAGTTCAAGAGCATTTGGGAACCTTATAATCTTAATTACGGTTCAGAGTTTGACCGTGCTGGTTATTACACGCAAGACATCTCTTCTAATTTAAGAACCATCAATTTAAACACTTTATCCTTTAGCAAGAAAAATAAGCTTGTAGACGAATGTAATGCAACAGATAGTTCTGGAAGACACCAATTAGATTGGTTTAAAAAATCTCTAGAAGATGTTCGCAGAGACGGATCCAAAGCTTATATCCTGTAAGTATTTTATTTATAAAATATAGTTGATATGCTAACGTATTGTGATAGCGCTCATATCCCACCCAATAGCAAAAAAGATAAACACTTTTATAGAGAGTCTTGTTATAGTGAATACTATAGTATATTAGGTTCTTACTCTGATGTTATTCTCGCTCATTTCTCTGGACATTTCAACCGTAAGTTTTTTTTTTTTTTTTCTTTTCTTTTTTACTTTATTATTGTTATTTATTGTTATTGCTTTTTTATTGATGTAGACGATCAATTAACTGCCGTCCTAAAGAACACAGAAGACGGAACTTATACACGAGTCGCAGCCCTTGGAGAAGAAGAGGTTCCCATGACAGCACAAGAGCTTGAAAAATACAAGGTAGTCGGTGTACTTTTGAACGCACCCTCCATTATTCCTGAAAAAAATCCTGCAGTTCGTATATATAAATATGAAACTGAAGGTACTCGGTAAGTAAATACAGATATATACTTGCTGAGACAATATTTTTTTCTAAACATTTTTTTTTAATGCAGTTTCCCAGTGGGTACAATTCTTGATTGGGATCAATATTATGCCAATTTGGAAGAAGCTAACCAAAGTGGCAATTTGAAGTTTAAATTAGAGTATACAGCTTCTAAACTTTATAATGTGGATCATTTTGACGCTAGTGGTTTACAAAATGTATTTGAAGCAATTTCGCTTAATGAAAACGTTCGAACTCAATATACCAATATACGTAATGTTTTGGGTAATGAAGCACCCGTTGAATACTAAATTTAAAAGCAGTAATAATAATAAAATATATATATACAGATTAGTTTTTTTTCACATTAGATAGTGTTTTTTTTTCACTAGTTAGAAGAGTAGGATTATTGACTCTTTAAAAGTTTTCTTTAATTCCCCTCTTTGCACGATGGACAGATAGATGCGGTTTTAAATTTGTAAGCACCCTTCTTACTCCAACGCCTCTAATAGGTTGATGGAACTTCATGTTGCCTGCGGACCAATTTTCGAGTATCAATGTAGAGTCTTCTTCAAAAATTTTTTTTGAAACAGAGGGTTTGAAGGAATTATTTGTTTTTTTTTATGACATTTTATGTCTTTCTTTTTTACATATTAAGTACATCAATATTTTTTATACTTATTGTGTCTGATCCTCACTGAAATAAAATACACTTAAACTCAGACAAACGATTCTACTACTGCTGTCTACCGAATAAAGGAAAATAACCCAATGGACGTAATACCCAAATACAAAAAGATTTTATTTTCAAAAAGAAAGATTTTATTTTCAAAAATAGGTGGGAGATCCTGTATGCAAAAATATGTGTTGTTGGGTTGTGTGTTGTTGTGTAAAGGAGAAGAAGTTGTATTTTTAATGGCGAAAAAGTGAGAACAAAAAAAAAAAGATGTGTATATATTATATGTATTAAAAAAAATCTACTCTTCTTCATCAACCTTTTGCTTTTTTGCTGCAGTATCCTCCTCAGCATCTTCCTTATCATCAGGTCCTCTCTTTCTCAAACCCTTCATCTTTCTAGTTTGAATCTTGTCAATTTCTTGCTTACCAAGATGGATACGACCATATTTATCACCCATCTCATCAACTTCGATATTCTTTGCCTTCTTGGGCTTAACTTCCTTAGGTACTCTAACAGCAGATTTCCACATATCAAGCTTGGGTACATTAACACGCTTCATCTTAAGATCGTAGTTAGGACCCATCTCTGCCAACTCGACACGAGGAGTCTTCAAACCACTCTTCTTCATTTCAATAGAATAAGTACGGAAAAGAATACGGTCGTCAGGTGTAGCAGTTAAACTGATAACATGTTCAAGACCGGCCAAGTTAATAGCACTGGTCTCTTCACCATTGAAGAAATCCAAAAAGAAATTCTTGATACTCTTACATTTTTCATCAGATTCGAAACGGTCACCGTTGAAGACCATCAAAGGCTTTAAACCTAAAGAACACTTGGGTCCCTATAAGAGTGGTAAAATAAAAATGTTAGTTACTTATTGAAAAAAAAAACTTTTTTATAACATACGGGAATAGAGTTCATTGACTTGGGGTTTTCAATACCAAACTCGTACATGTCCAAGACGGTGTGGTTATACATACGAACAAAAGTCAAGTTGTGAGGTCTCTTCTTGGAATGAGTACCAACAACTAAATGTGCAGTATCGTTCTTGCGAGAGAAAAATTCTAACTTTTCCTCATCTTCAAAAGGCTTGATCTCATTCTTCTTTGAGAAATAAACAGCATTGGGACGCTTTAAAGCATACTATAATAACCGTTTGTGTTAGATCTTGTTGCAACATAAAATAAATAAATAGTTCAATTTACCAAATCCTTCAAGGCATCACTGACGACCTGACTAGTAGTAGATCCCCTTACAACTAAAGTATTCTTGGGGTTTTCGTGGACCTTGGCTTCACGGTTCTTCAAGAAACGCTTGGCACGGGCATTCTTAGCTTTACTGTTATTTTTAAAAAAATAAAAAGGTTAAAAAAAGGGCTTGCTTTTTTGAGGATCGAGATCTATACTTACACAGTACGCAACATTTTTTTTTATAACTGTGAATGGAATAAAGTTTCAAAAAAAAAATAATAAAAAAAAAGTTGACATATCCTTCAATTAGAGAAAGAAATTACAGTCACAGTGGCTTACTTTGATTTTTTTTCTTTTTGCATCAAATTACTTTTTTTAGGAAATCAAGCTTCTGTTTTTTTGTTGTATTTATTACTATCAGATAGGATTATATACCGTTAATGAGAAGCTAAAAAAAATACAAAAGAAATAAACAGATAAAAAGCTATGTATATCTTTTTTTCAATGGTATAACTTTCTTTTTTTGAGGGTGATGTTTTATTCGGAACTTTAAAAAAAAAGTAGGAACATCCCAGCTTGGATCAATTTTCATGCAATCTCCAAGTTACAGTGTGTGTTGCTAAGGAACAGGGCATATTATACATATTCCGCATATTCTTGAAAAATTAAGCTGCCTATACTAAGGTAAATTTGACAAGTTTATTTTTGTATTTTTTTATGAGTGTCAGTCTTCCTCCAAAATATACGTATACATTTGCACTAAATTACTCCAAGTAGAATTGAGTTTTATAAAGTATGTATTATATACCTTCTTTTGTAGTAGAAAAAGGTTTACTATGTACTTTGATTGCCAATATAAATAACTAACTGTGACAATATCTTCATTTAATAAAGTTTAGTTAATACAATACTGATCCTCAAGTGTGCGTCTGGTTGTTATTATAACTTTGCCTCCCTCTCCTTCTATTGTTGTTTCATATTTGTGTGCATTAGGAACTTTGCTCAATAAAAACAATTGATCGCAATTGCTTTTTTTAAATATTTATTGTGGGACCAAGGGGCGGATTAACAGTACCTTCTCAATTAGCGGGAGATCTCGATGCTATATTATTTTTTCGCGCATCGACTAGACCATAATAAGGAGTTTATGCAAACGTATACATTTGACGAGATCAAAATATTTATGGAGAAAACTATAATTAAATAAAAGGAGACCCTTGAAAGATAGTAGCTTCGTACTGATAATAAACAAAGTCGATCTATTTTTATAGTGTGACAAGGAGTATATATACAAACATTGATAAAAAAGAACACTGTAAAAGCATCAAATTTTTTTTTAAAGAGATTTTTAATTATTTTCAAATTTTTTTTTCGTTATTTTGTTATTTTCTTCCAGAAGTCAAGTCATTAAAAGCTGAGATAATACAGTTCTTAATTTCCTTGAAGCTTACAATAAGACACGATTGCTCGTCTCTAGACATAAGCATGATTTTCTCATCGACACCGGCGTCCAGCTAATAAATAAATAAATTAAGATTATACACATATAAAAAAGAATATATAAATTACCTTATTAAGACATGTTAATACATGTACCATATCTACCACAGGACGACCATTCTCATCTACTTGATGAAACACATAATCACGGAAAAGTTTAATGAGATAACGGTCACCTGTTTCTGACCAACTAGGATCCATATCGAATTCAGGTCGTTCATTAATAAAACCCATTTTACTCATGAGTCTAACAAGTCTACCGTTTTCTAATTCCTTACTTAATTCTGCTTCTAATTCATCATTATAACTATATATCAATCCGTTAGCCTTCCTTCTTTTAACTTGTACCAGATAACTTACAATTGACTACTATTAATTTCTTGAAGAATATGAGGACTAATCATAACAACTACTTCATCAATACTTTTGGTTGGTAAAGGTTTACCAAGTAAATACAAAATCAGATTTTTCAAATCAGAAGAATAATATCGAGTAATATAATCAAATGATTGCGAAAGATCTTGAAACGATTGAGTAGAATTGCATGCCAGTGCAATAATAAGTTTACCAAACGCCAAAAGATCTTCTTGTTGATGTCTAGCTACATTAAGTCCCCCATCGTATTGCAAAACGTCTAAAATACTGGCACCATTCATACGCAATCTAAAAACCCCATCATTTCGTTTTTTTTTTTTAATCATCATAATCCCCTTCCCCTTTTTTAAAAACCATCCTTACCTATTTTCTCCAGTGAGTAATATTTTACTAGGCTCAATATTTCTAGCTGCTAATCCAGAACCATGGATTGCTTTTAGCGCAGATGAAATCTGTGTAATGTAACTCCATAACGTCGTTTCTGGGATTAACCGAACATTTCCATTCGTAGGTTGATTCGTAAAATATTTCGATGACAGTGTAGTTGAACAAGGATGATAATCAAACACAAATACCAGCGCTAAAAAAAATTAGAATATAATTATTACATATAAAAATAATAATTTACTTACAAGAATCTCCAAATGCTCTAGTAGTGAAAGCTTCACGAATAGAGACAATATTGCAATGTCGAATTCTTCTCCATGTTTCAACTGCTGTCATGGCTAATTCGTTTACTAGACGATATCCTTCAATCCTTATTAATGCGTAAGTACGTCCATCTACACTACATGTGGCCTTATACACTGATGTAGGGTGTCCATAGTAATGCTTGGTTGATTTTGTATCTGATGAATCTAAGGGATAAAGTGAATGATAAACATGTACTTCTAAAGGTAAACCTAATTCACGTGCTATTTATAAAAAAAATTAGTTATATAATGAATAGCGATAATATGATACTTTACCAGAAACGGTCATTAATTGAGCTTCGTTACGTTCTGTAAGTTGTTCTCTTAAATTATCAGGTATAAAAAATGACTGTATAGTTCTTTGATGAGGTAAAAGATTAGATACATGAGACAAAGGACCTGAATATAAATGATGTTGAAGCTTTTTGATTTTTTTTGTAGGTGTAAATGTGTGTGTATGTGTGTATGTGTGTATATGTGCAAGTTAGTAATGGAAATGAAATAGTAAAAAAAAACAGGATATAATAAAAGGCTATTTACAGGTTGTCTAGGATACACAGACTGTTGATTCATATAATAATACGGATCTAACTGTGCTGACGGTATTCCTAATCCAGCCAACATTTGAGAAGGTGATTGTGGTTGGACTTGTGGTTGCGGTGGCTGTGTCGTTGTCTAATTTAGATAACAGTTTTAAAATACTTGATCTATATCTATATAAATTACTTACATCATTTGACACACTAAATTGTGAAAAGTTGCTTGTCATTGAAGCAAGGTTCGAGGCTTCAGCCTGATAAGTTTGTTTACTACTACTTTAAAGGTTAAGTATTATGGGATAAAATACGAACAAGCGTATGTGTCTTACTTGTTTGATAAATCTAAGTCTATAGGATTTGTTTCTAAAAGAACAAATCTGGTTAGATTATTTTTTTTTTTTTTGTGTTAGACATGACTTTTTTTTTCTCCCTTCTCTTTTATCGTTACCTTTAGTAGGTGAAGTAACACCAGTATCTATGGTACAGATTTTTTTTTTGTCAGTAAACTCTTACTAGATTCAGTTGTTATCAGTATACATACCCGTTGTAAATCTAGGAACAAACTCAGGTGCGTTGACACTATCGGCAGATACTGACGAAACTGCTTGAAATGCGGGTGATTGGGCGCGTAACTTACTCAAACTATTTTATAAATAAATAAATAAATAAGACTTTCTCTCTCTTTCTCTTTTGACTCACTTTTCCGGGCTTGTTTGCGGTGAAGTCTTATTCTATTCAACATGTGTTAGAAAGAGTAAATCTGGAGGGGCGGGGGTGTGTGTTAGGATAAAAAAAGAGGAAATAAATACCGTATCGTGATTGAATTCACAACCTTTTCCTTCGTATTTACAGTAGCCATGAATAATAACGTTCCGACAAAGTCTTTTCCCATTTAGACTTCCTAATATATATATATATATAGTATTTAATAAAATGGGCACAATATACACACACACATATATATATAAACCTTTTAAGGGAGGTTTTAAAACGACCTTTGTCGTCTTTTGTTCGACAGGTTCTCCATCGGAAGCAGGAGCTACAATAGGAATAACAGAAGGTGATTGTGGAGGAATGACTATTTGTCCACCGAGTGATTTTTGCATTTATTAAAAATAACTTATTGGCATATATAAAAAAAAGAAACAAAAATATCTAAAACCAAAGAGGTAGAGGAAAAAAAAAAAAAAAAAAAAAAAAAAAGGACTGCTTGCACCTCCTTATTCGCCACAACGTGAAAGCTCGTAAAGATGTCATCAGTACGTTTCGTTCTCAGATAAAAACCGAAATGAAATTCAAGAACTTAGTCAATACAAAAAGGCTGATCTTGTGGCATTAGAGTGCTTACTTAATATCGTTCTGGTGTATCCGTTTTTAAACTTCAAATACGTCGTTGTTAACGCTAATGTTTGGAAACAGCCGTACTCACTAATTTTTGATCTCTTCTACCAAGTATTACTGATAGAAGACAGTTCCGAATACATATTCCGGTTCATCTTTACGCTTAGTGAACTTGACAATAACCTGACTTTTGCATTTTTAATTTAATTAACGTTATCGATTAATTAAGCTCATAAAATATGTAACATAATTTACTAGTTCTAGCTGTCAAAAATCAATAAACGATTACAGGTGTGCACAAGGTCATTTTGTATCCTGTTTCTTAGTATTAATTCACATAATATTATTAATTAAAGTAAAAAAGAAATATGGATATGTGTACATAAGTCCAGAAGGGGAAGAGAACAGATCAGAGATGCTTTAAAGTGTATGAGATAAAGTACTTTCCTCCCTTTTTTTTTGCATGATTTGTTTACTGCAAATAGTTTTACAACGGGACTGAGCACGATCGATTTGATTGGAAGTTTAAAATATTGTTTACTACTTGATGGGTTGCTATTTATATGACCAAGTCAGCTACCCCAGAATTACTATTGTTATGATGTTATTATATGGAAGAGAGCGGTAATATTCTTCCTCCCTTCTCTGATCGCATATATTAAATCGCCTCAAAAGATATTTATTTAAAAAAAAAAGTTTTTTCCAAAGTTATTACCAAATATAAATCGATAATTAATCAGAATAATAATCATCAGTATATGCATATGTATAGTTAATATAGGCATCACTATATTCATCATCATCAACATCAATGTCATCGTCGTAAGAATCGTAAGCAAACCAATCGTGGTCAGAATCCTCCTTGTCATCGCTATAGCAGCTATCGGTAACATAATCGTTTTCGTTAAAGTCGTCTTCAAACGCACAAAAGCCTTGTCCATTGTAATTGTATTTTAAATTAGCTGTTTCCATTTCAGACGTACATGCTTTCAAATCATTTAATACGGTTAAAAATTCTTTTCCCGAGACAGTTTCGTCAGTTATAATTTCGTGTATAATCAAGTGTAAATATTTGACCTGTTTTAATAATGCAACAACATACTGAAATGTACTGGTGGTAATTGTGCTTGTTTTAATCTTTAAATTTATTAAATATATATGTTCCATAATTTGAACTGTATTTGTATCTCGCCAATTTCTTGCGACTATATCACAATCATACAACTTGACCTCTTTTAACTGAGGGGCTTCTTGAAATAATTGTTTAATATCAATGATAAATTCTGGATACCTTCTTCGGTCTATCCCAATGGCCTCCCACGAGAAAGGCGAGTTTACTTTTAAACAAGTCAAACGAGAAAACTGAGAGATAAATTTAACTAGCCCATCAGACCTTATTGTCCTAGGAACTGCCATTAAAGCGTATAGTCGTAACGACGTGATTGTTTTGTGGTAATGAGCATTCGCCTGTAAATAAAGGTCTTGGGTTTCGAGAGGGTAAGATTCAAGTTCCCTTACTTCAATCTTTTGCAGATCGTTTAACATTAGGTCAGGACCTTGTAAAGCTTCCAATAACGACAAAATGCTACGGCTTTTTAGAAAGTATATAGAGGTGATATGAGGGCAGTAACCGAGGATAGTTCTCCAAATCATTTCATTGTGCTCATCAGTAGGTAAAACTTTATAAGGTTTTAATTTTATAGCCTTTACGTTTTCACCAATGATTGGTATATCTTCCATAAGGACTTCATACGCTGTATATTTTATTTTAATAGAAAGATTACTATCAAAATACTCTTGTGCTACCAAATTCCATGATTTGCATACAAGTAAACAAGTTTTGAGATCTTCTTTTTCAGCAAGATTTTGGAATACTTGCTTCAGTACTTCAGAGGGTAAGCTCCCGACTCTTGAAGTGTACAACATTTTTCTTCATTACAAAAAAAGAGAAAGGAAGAAAGAAAAAAGGATTAGTCCTTAGGTAACGAAAAAAAAAAAAAAAAAAAAAAAACTCTTCTCACGCCATATGCATCTGCTGGTTACATAACCAGTTGTCAAAACAGTTTTATTTATTTCCTAATTAAACATTACTTGAATTCACATGAAAGATCTACTAATAAAATTATTACATGGTAGACCTTAAAGTTTTGCTCGAAATCTAAATGGTAAAAGAGAAATAATTAAAGAGTAACGATAGGAAATATATCTTTTAATGCGTAATTGAGATTAAAAAAGACAAATTATGGCGTAATCACAGGAAGTTGGCGTTTGAGAAAGTACTGCCGTTAATATGATTTACCGAGAACAAAATATAATGTAACTATAAATTACAACAGATAGAATATAGTTTTATTAAAAGAAAGTAAACTGGATATAAACTCTACACGATTATATTTAATTTTTGGTATTGTTTACTATCAGGGTATTTTATATGTCTTCATGAGATTGCACCTTTTTTTTTTTCTTTTAGATGAAGCTAATAAAAAATCTGAAGCTATAAGCATTGCGAAAAAAGATACAATGAGTCAAGATATGGAAAGACACATATAAGTTTCGCCATTGGACGAAATAAACGTTATGTGGAACCATCGCTGTAACCAGTGACATTTCTAAAGTGGTATAAATAGGAAGCCTTGTAGTAAACCAGGCTTGTTTTTTTTTACCTCTTTTTCTTTTTTCACATTCCCGGAACATAAAATAATCAATAATGCCCGTACCTGTTCCTTTAAAACGATCCACTAATGTAGGTGATGAGCAAATAAATCCATCTGATACTGTCAACGCTTCAAATGCTTCCAATACTAGCCAAAATACTACGCGAAGTAGATTGCCCCAACATTGGAGGGTTAAGGTGTCTGATATAGGTAGTCTCTATTATTATAATGAAATTACTGGTGAGGAACGCGAAACAAGACCTACCTAGAGAACAGAATAAATTATTACATATAATTATGTACTTAGTGATAATGGTAGATTATATGTGAAGCATTTTTTTAAAAACCTCTAAAAGCGCCGGAAAGAAGTTTATGTTTATTGTTTGTCATTGTGCAGACAATTTTAATTTCCCCCCCCCCCCATAATAAATTAATCGATATTTGTTCAAACATAACCTTATATAGGATATATGATTACATTTTTCTTTCGATCTTCCTTTACTGTATGTTTTTTTTTGTTCCAACTTCCGATGAACTAATCCGCAAACGTCAGTATTTGGTGCTACATAAAAAAAAATATCAGGCTTTGTCTCTACTTATTCGGAAAATTTAAATAAAAAAGTGATGGGCTTAACGAGATGTAATATTTTTTTACTCTTTCTCTTATGTTTTATTGATTTAATGTCGGTTTTAATTAGGAGCGATCACCCGTAAGCGCTATATTTGAAGAATATGCCAACCTTCTTAGCAATCAATCCGCCCAGACAGATAGCGCATTATAAATATAATGTAGGCGTTAAAACCGACATAGAGTCATTGGTTCTCCTATTTCCATAAAGTATTCCTTTTCAGTGTCAGTACCAACCAATTTAGCAGACAACCGGATAGAAGAAGAATAATAGTGAGAGACGATAGAAATCATCACCTTTAAATCATCGGCTGCTTTTACGTCAATATTTTGCAGATCAACGCAAGAATTGCCAATCCTCTCAACTCCGTAATCCTTTAGCGAGAGAATATCCATACCTTTCAATTCATCACGCATTTTAAAATTGTGATAATCTGTTGCAGTAAAAAATTATATATATATAAAAAGGAATTACGAAATACTTTTTATATAGTACTTACGTATAAAGAAATGTCCAGAAAGCTGCTTTCGTAAATTCAAATAAATTATCTTGTTTAATCGAAGATTACTTATAATATCGCCCTTTTCCATAAGAATAAAAGCCGTATTTTCGTCAATCAAAATTCCATTTTTATCCTCCCTCTTGTTTTTAAACATAAAATGTTCACTCATTTGAGAAAAAGAGAATGTATAACTGCTACTAAACACTTGATGCAAAGTACCGTTTAAAAACCCTTTGTACAAGAGTGGTTGCTTCCCCAGGACCGGCTGTAAATTTTTGTTTGGTAATTCTGACATAACCAAACATTCTACGTCAATACTTTGTTCCTGGGCAAAATCATCAAATATATCGTCAAGGATTCTTACAAGAGTTGCTTGAAACGTCTGGCTGTGGTTGAAATATATAAAGTTGAAGATGTACTCGATATTCATATATTTTCCAAATTGCTGTTCATCTATCAAGGATGTCAATACTGTGCTAGCAACGCATCTTAAGACTGGTCTAATTGAGATGTCTATAATATCGTTGACTGTTAAATGAGCTCTACAGCTGCAAAACGCGCCTAATTCTATAGAAGTCGTATTGACTCTTCTCCAATATGGACTATCTTTAAAGATCTATAGATACCAATATATTAGTACCTATGTAAAAAAATTAGTTGATTAAATTTCCTCGACGTACTTACAGTATTGGATAAATATTTTTTAAAACATTTAGTGAAATACTTTTTGTTTTGAAAGGAAAATATTTCTATACTTTTCTCTTCTTTATGGAAACCACATAGTCGAATTAAGCTATTATTTTCTAAAATATTATTCCACATGTTCAAGCATAGAGAGTCGTATATATTAACAATAGGAATGATTTTTTCTTGTAAAATAACGGCTTCCTGTTCCTCTGAACTTGGGCTAGTTACGATTTGATTCAATGTCAGTCGTACATAATCTTCATACAGTTGTGATAGTACAAAATAAGATTTGAGCGGAAACTTTAAATTTAAAGATTGCTGAATTACTGGTAACAGCTCGTCTCCTTGTATAGTAACTCTTAATTTTTTAAACTCGCTATCGTCCTCCAGTAAACCACTAGCATATATCAGACTTTGTAAATCGTTTTTAGATCCAATTATATTATCTAATAGCATTTTTTCTACGGAAACGGCAAATCCAATTTGTGCACCTTCATCTGCATAAATTGAATCACCAAGAAAACTATTCAATATTACGTCTTTTATGTATGCGATATATATGAGTAAAAACGTCTTGGTCAACTCGTTTTTCATACACGGGATGAATTTTCCCTTGTTGGGAAAGTTCATCCAACGTTCAACACCTATACACTTCTGGAACTCCCAGAGAAATACCTCTTCGTATATTTTGTGTATACCATATTTTTGTTTGCTCAACTCAGTTTTCAGCATATACATAACACTACTTTCTACTGTGAAGTACTTTTGTAGAGAAGAACCATCCGTCAAGTAATTTTTGGCAAACGAAGCAAACCTGAATAAAAGCTTAATTTTATATAAAACGTATATTATTAGTATGCTTACTGGTTTGTCGCTATTTTATCTGAATCATTATAAAAAGATTCCAAAGAAGGTATACTATATATTGTGTATATATATATATATATTAGTAAAAGATAATATGATAGCACTAATATATATATATATATCTATATGTTACCGATTATTTGTATTAAAATGGTTATGACCAAACGTACTTTCCAATAACCCATTATTATTCACAGTGGAGAATGATAATAGTGTAGACTTGAGAGAAATATCTGTTCCTACAATTATTAATACCGAGTAAAGAGAGTAACGATAAAGTATATAGTGATTAAACTTACTTATATTCATTATAGCATGTGGCCTTGACTTTAAAAATATCGATGAGGAGGTGTGTATGTTTTCCGTAGACAGTACACGTGGTCTACAATACATATCCGCATTTTGAATCGCTTCAAATACACCTTCGATTGCTCCAAACAAGATCTTATCTCTACTAATTTCAGTACTCGAATCACTTTGAGATATGGTAACAATAGAATTCAAAGAACGTCTATTATGCTCCAACATATATTTTATCCACTTTAACAGAGAATAATCTCTTTTGTATGCGGAAGAGTATTGATCCTCGATTATTAAAAGACTATACTCTTTCATAAAGTTTTGCGAAATTAAATTTTTTGTAGTGTCAGAGAGGGCTTTGATAATATTAGAGTATACATCAAAAGGTTCGACAGATCTTATAATTGCTTTTTGGATTTCGGTCAATTTCCAGGCGAAATTTTCAGTGATCCAAAACTCTATTAACATAAGCCATTACAATGTGTATCATCCTTTTAATACGTTTTACTATATTTACCATGTTCCTCTTCATCAACACCATTGCCTTCTTTACTTGAGTCATTATTATTTCTATCAAATCCATCACTATATTCGTCTTCCTCCTCATCGCTATAATCTTCGTCATCATATTCATCGTCATCGTAAATAAAAAAATCTTCATCGTCGTATATATCATATTCAACGTGATCATCATCATCATAAGATATGAACATGTCTCGTGTAACACGTGGATCCTAATAACATTGGCTGTTAAATATATGTCAATCATTTTAGATCACATTACCATATCAGGCAATTCTTTGTTATAAATATATTCCACCATCATATTCATACGAGGATCCTGATCACTAATAGACAAGTTTGTTTGCAAGAACAATTTTATACTATCTTTAATATCTTTACTGGAAATTGAAAGCGATGTAGAACGAACAATCTTGGGAAATAACCGTGACTCAGGAAAATCAAATAGAGGATTCATAGTTGAGATCAAATCTAGTTTGACTGACACTGTACTCATTTCAATGGGAACCAGTCTACAAAGAATCGTGTTTTGTCCTCTATAAAAAGGATATTTTTTGAAATCCTTGTCTTTTAATCCATAACAGATAGATTCAATATCAGTGAAAAATAAAAGCTTATCCTTGTCATCGTCTAGCGATATTAAGCCAGATTGAATAAAAATCGGTCGGATCAAGTCTTCGTTAATTTCTTCTTCCCATTCTGAAGGTGTTACAAAAGCGTAATGAAGCGCATCATCGTTTTCAATTTTAAATTTGCATTGTTCTATTGAATCCTTCACTGCAAGTCGTATATAATCAGATACTACCGTCATCAACAATCTATCGTCTTCATCCCGGTTATCGTTACCCTTTTTAAAAACAGAATATAGGCCGCTGCTAAAGTTATCGACATGTATATGATCTTTGCTGTTCTTTTCAAATGCTTGATCGCCCCAGCTTAAAATATCAGTTCTTTGTTTATTGTAAGTGATACTAGCTTCCTTGCTGTAGTATATAGTTATATGGTACATTTATTAAATGAAACTACTTTTTTTTTTGCCTGTATATACTGTATACGTACCCCAACTCATTTTTCGAATTAGGAGATGATCGACTGGAAGTAGAAAACGTATCCACGGCAATCTTTGTTTTTCCCATGTCTATAGTAAAATGAAAAATTTGATATATAAAAAAAAGATAGGATTATCTTTAATACAGACACTTACAAATGACAGTACAATGGGTATGTTGATGAAGGTCATACGCCTCATATGTACCAATATTGTCGCTCCTTGACATTTTATAACAGTACACAAAAGGAAGAAAGAAGTAAACAGTACAATTTTTTTTGGGGGGGTTGTAAAAAAGAGAAACATAAACAGACAAGCGCCTCATTGTGCTACATTGATTTTCGAAAAGCCAGATATAAAGTTTAGTGTCGGAATACCTCAAGTGCAATTGCCCTGAAAAAAAAAAGAATTTAATCCTTTTTCCTACTTGGTTTTTGAAAAGCAATGGTAATATAAACACCCTCTTTTACACATCTTTACTTTGGCTTCGCTTTACCCCTTTTTATTTTATTGTACCATGTTACAATAAAAGTGATTGATATTTGGTATCACATTGATTACTTGTTCAGTATTTCTAGTAAAATTGTGATTTCAGAAGGATTAGAAGCACCTAAAAGAGTACTTTATAATCATTGCTTTTTCTGCAAAGAAAAGCAAATTAGACCGGGAGTAATTGCAAATAATTCGTGAAAAGCAAAAGGGGCTGTCCCCCAAAATGATTAAAAATGGCCAAAAATGAACAGCAGAAAAAAAAGTCGAAGAATATAGAACAACAAGCAGTTTTCGATATTTAATAGTAAAGATGTCTTCCCAAAGATTAGCTTTTTCTAATTAGCTTGGACAAAATAATCATTTACTGACCCTTAATTATACCTTAATTCAAACACTGTAAAAATTAGCTTTTTTAAAAGTGATGTCTAAACTTTCATGTAAAAATGTAGTGTTTTAAAAGGACGATGAACGAACAATGATGGATTATATCACTTGAGATAGTTCTTGAACTTTGACGATTAAAATAGTACAGGGTTATGTGTTAAAATGACACGAACAGGTCGAGAGCCATAATGAGAGCCGTAATGAGAGCCGTAATGAAGTTTTTTTCTTTTGCATGAAAGAGGGACCTTGTTAACACAAATTTGACAGGTGATCGCTAATTTGGTGTGAGAATATTATTACAAAAATACAGATAAGGCTCTATAATAAAAAAAGCATATTAAGCTCAAACACCCGAGCCCTACTGCAAAAAAGGGGGTTTACGCCCTTATTTTTACGTTTTTAGTGGTATAATTTCCAAGATATACTTTACATTAGTAGTAACAGAGAAAGATGGTGGGAAGCTGACGAATATTATGAGAAAATTTTAAAATTAGTCACGCTTCAAACTATATCCTTTATTTGATTGAATTGCTTTTAGTCATCTATTTAAGAAACTTTTGGGTATTAAGGAAATTTTTTTTTGAAGGTTATTTTTCTGTTTCATTCTGGAAAGTGGTTTCTAAATAATTTAAATGACACAACAATAATAAACAATAGAAAGGAAAGAGTATTAACAAATGTAAGATTAATACTTAAATAAAAATCTGCTGATTCACAAAAACTGACACATCGAACCAGACTACCATCTAGATAATTCTCTGTCGAAAACAGTGGTTTACACCCTTTCTTTGTCGTTTCTGTTTGAATGATCTTGGGGAACTTATAAAAGCATCCCATATGTGTCGAATCCAAGTCGTATAGTGCGCATCGTATCTCGTATCTTGCTACTCTACCAAGAATATCTTCCGTCATTAACGTATTCACTGGGCATCCACTATAAGTGCCATTACCGAAAATATTAGTTGGCAAACCGAGATTATCCATGTGGAATAATAGTATTTAAACAGGAATAACAAAAAGGCGAAACCAAAAAGGCTTACTACTAGTTTAATAAAATAAGAATCGGCATATTTAGAGGCTTTTATATGTTTTTAAAGCATGTCTGTATTACCTCAAGACTATGTTATTGTGCTACAATATAAGTAATACGCCGTGGGGAAAAAGCACCAATTCTTTGTAGTATTATTGGCGACAAGATTTCCCAAGAGTGTTTTTTTTAAAAAAAAGACATAATTACGGCTAGAATTTAAAAGCACCTTAATGCTAAAGCTAGTTTCAATACCCCCTGTAGTACCCGAGCCATAAACCTTCTGATCAGCTAACAGCGCAATTTTTTTTGAGCGTGAAAAAACGATTTACTATAAATAAATAAAATTGCAAAAAAAACTGTACGAGTCTTTTTTTTTTATATTACCAAGTAACAAGTACAAATCATTACATACGTGTAGTACGAACAGGATTCCCTTCAAAATATTCCAGCGATAATTAAATTGAGCCGGCTTCTCTTGATAAAGTATCACATTTCATATCACAATGTGTTCACAAAACTGTAGCACATGTTACCTATGTACAGTAGGATACTTAAAAGTCTAAAGACAAATACACGAAATCAACTCTCTAAAATGAATGTTATACACGCCTTAGTAAAAGATACTCTATCATTATGAGATGTCGTATAAACTCCCAGACTTTTTTTTTTTTAGAAAAAAAGATGGCTTATTGTAAACTACTTACTTTTCCTACGTATAAAAGCTGGGTTGTAAAGACGATGGTAGAAGCTATATACGCTAGCAAGTTGATCGATATGGTAACTAATATCGAAACACCTAATGCGTGTCTAACATTTAATATTTATATGCAGGAAACATATGACAAGGGAGAGAGTCAAGAAACAAATTATTTATGATACCATTAACTATTGGAACAAAAGGATCTCAGATAAACTTTACGAAATCAATCTGCTCTTTGGAAATATGCGCTGAAATCGGTAAAACTTTCTTTAAGAAAATCTCATTGTACTGGACTTGTACGGTTTTGGTTTTCATTTTCTCCGGTAGATACAGGCATTAAAGTTGAATAGACCCTCCATTGGCCGTAGTCATGGATATATTGTTACCTTATATATAGTATTCGTGTATATAAAAATGCGTTGTTATTATTTAGACCTTAAATATACTCATAATTGTAACTTTATATTATCAAGCTTATTCCAGTTATGTAAATTGATTTTGCCCCAAAATATAAAGTAGTGTAAAGCTAAAAAAAAAAAATCGAAGAGACTTATTTTGTAGACCTGGTATCTGGCTTTACCACTGTTTACTATAGAATTTGCAAAGCTAATTTTATTAATATATATATGTCTGTGCAAGTCTAATACTCAATACTTAAAAAGACTATATTTATTCGAAGAAAAAATATTTGCTAAAAGGGTGTTTAAAATCGACATAAAGTCATTAATTCTCCCGTTCCAATATACTCCTCTTCCACGAAAGCGCCTCCAACTCGTTTTAATTGAATCAAAAAAGAGGAAGAATAATTTTGAAAAGCTATAGAGAGAGTCATAGGCGAACTAGCCAGTATAGGCTTAGGCTCGAAACTTCCAATTGTTTGGAACGTATTATCTATTAATGTTCTATCATCCAATCCACCTATTACTTCACCCACATTATAATCTATTTCAGGGAAAGTATTAGCAAACCATTAAAAATTAGGTTGTTCAAAGTAGGCTTACTTAACAAAACAGTACAATCTATATTCGAAAAGAATTCTCTCTCTAATCGAATATTATTTATTATATCCCCTTTTTTTAAAAGAAAGGCGGCGGTGTCATTACCGATGGCGATTACTTCCGCGTCTGATTTTTTCTCTTTACGTAAGATAAATTCTCCCCTTTCATCTTCTACAGAAAACCCAAAACTACTGCTAGAGACTTGATGTAAGGTACCAATTCTAAACCCTTGGTATAAAAATGGTCGCCGTTTAAGATTCGGTTGGAAAAGCTGACTGGGTAATTCTGGTAATACGAAGCAAAGCGTTTCGATATGGTTGTCTCGATTAAAATTATCGGTTTCCTCTTTTATTATCCTTTCAAGTATATCTTGTAACCGTGGATTATAATTGAAGCATATCAAGTTAAAAAGGTACTTGATTTCTGAATAATATAAAAAGAGTTCCTTAAGTATCAACGAAGTCGATACAATAGAAATAATGTCTTGTAAGACGGGTTTAAAGGATATAATAATAATATCATTGCTTGATAAACCCACTTTGCAGCCACAAAAGCTGCTAAGCTGTATAACACACATATCAGTAGTTTTCCAGTTCGCGGTCTCCGAAAGAATCTAAATTATTCCATCATCAGAATATTAATATATACTTTTTAAGAACATATTTATATTTCTTACATTTTGAGAAATATACTCTTTAAGAGTAGCAGTAAACTTTTTTTTGGTTCGCAATGAAAATAAATCATAAAATATACCATCGCTGACGTTAAGATGTTTATTGCAATGTTGAATTAAACTGCTGTCTTGCATAAGTTTATTCCACACATTTAAGCACAACGAGTCGTATATATCAGGAATATAAATTATTTTGTCCTTTATGATCATAGCTTCCGGTTCTTCGTTGTCTTCCAAGTTTGGTACGCTTACCACCTGGTTTAAAGTTAGATATACATAGTTTTTATATAATTGAGACATTACGAAGTAAGATTTGAGGGGAAACTCTAATCCTAATGACTGTTGAATAGCATGTAATACTCCCTCTCCTTGAGTATTGACTCTCAATTTTTTAGAGCTGTCGTCCTTCTTGATTAAGCCACTTCTGTATATCAGTTCTCTGAAATCTTCTTTGGTACCAACTAAATTGTCTAATAGAATTTTCTCTATAGAAACAGCATACCCAATTTTCATATTAACATTATCAAAGCTAGAGTCATTCGATAGCCTTTTCATTATTACTTCTTTTATGTAAATTACATACATAAGTAGAAACGCCTTGATGTATTTTCGTTGCTTGATTGATACTAATTCTTTTTTAACGAGCAGATTTCTACCAGTTATAAACTCTTTAGCATAATCTCGGTACCTTTGTATAGTCTTTTTGATATACATCTCTCGTTTATTGGAGCAAACTTCTTTGTCTATATAAGATTTTCCATTCAATATAGCTTCAATTCGAGACATATAATCTTCATCCGTATGGTAATGATTTAAATCGTCCATCAAGTGCTCTTCAGCAAAAGTGATAAACCTGAGTAAATGTCAGTAATTCTTATAAAATACTTACGTTGCCACTAAAATTACCCTTCAACAACGTTTAGAGTTGTTTCACTCGATACTTCATAAAACGTTCCCAAAGAATGCAGACTAGTATAGTATTAGTTTGTATATAGTAAGATTTTAAAATGTATATTACCAGTTATTATCGACTGTAAAGTGGCTATTATCAAAAATAGTTTCGATTAATCCGTTATCTCCCAATATCGAGTACGACAATAAAGTTGATTCGAGCGATATATCTGTTTGCATAGATGGAGAATATTACGCTATGAAAATACTATGCAAATGTATTCTCTACGTTAATTTACCTATATTAATAATAGCTTCTGGCCTTGAGTTTAGGAATACGGATGTGGAGGTCCTTGTGTCTTCCGTAGGTATTATACGTGGTTTAGATTTCAGAACGGAATTTTTAATGGTATCAATAGTAACAGTAAAAGCTCCGTGAATGATATCTAACTTTTCCGCTGTCTCAACAATCGCATTTATTTTGACTGAAGTCTTGATATTTAACGAATATCGGATAAAATTAATAACATGAGTCATCCACATATTGAAACAAAAGTCTCGTCTTCTTTCTGAAGAGTATAAATCGTTGATTATTAGAATTTCATACTCTTTTGGAAAGCTATATGGAACCATTTTTCGAATCTTTTCACAAATCTTTTTACTGATTGCGGTACATATATCTATAGGGTAAGTTGATCTCATAGTGTTGATTTGTTTTTCATCTAATTCACACCATACTTCATCAGGTATCCAGTCTTCTAACGATATATAGTCTCCTTCACACTCTTCCTATTAGTATTAACTGCTAAGCTAGTTTATTATTATTATTATTTAGAGTGAAATTACCAGTCTAAAATTTATATTGTATATACTTTCTACAATCTTAGAGATGATTCTCGCTTGATCCGTATCTGTATCGGCTGGGAACAATTTTTCTCTTAAAAATAAATTTATAGAGCTTTTGATATCGCTGATAGCCATATAAGTTGTACTCGACTGTAAAACGTTTGGAAATAGCAAAGGGTAAGGGTCGTCAAAGAGATTACTTGCTGTTGAGACAGAATTTAGTTTAATCGAAGCTATATCATATTCGATAAAGGATAATCGGCACAGAACTGTAGTTTTCCCTCGGTTTGAAAGATACTTCGTAATATCTGAGTCTTCCGAATTGTAAAAAATACACTCCAGATCAGTAAGAAATAAAAGTCTATCCTTGTGATCTTCTTTCGATATGAGGCCAGCACTAATAAAAATAGGACGAATCAAATCCTCTCTAATTTCCTCTTCCCATTCTGAAGGAACAACAAACACATAGTTATGTCCACCTGTTACTTTATATTTCAGGTTATACTCTTCAAATACGAGAGACAAATATTTAGAAACCGTCTTCACCAGGAATTTGTCATCTTCATCCATGTTGTCCTTGCCTTTTTTAAATGCATGATATAACCCATCTCTAAAATTAGTAATCCGTATATGACTCTTATCATCCTTTTCAAAGAGCGGGTCTCCCCAGCTTAACATTTCTGTTTTTCTATTATCATAGACCATACAAGCTATTCCTCTATATGATATATATATATATTAAATAATATTGTCAAGCATTTATTCGTATCAAACATGCCTTTCAGTCGTTTCATCTTTAGGATATTTTCTAGATGAAGAGAAATACGAGTCGAGATTGAATACGGTTTTTCCTATGTCTACATAACAGAAAAATTAATTCCATAAATATGAATTTACTTGTAGTACCAGTACTTACGAATAATAAAAAAGTGGATGTATTGCTGAAAATTGTATGGTTCTTCCATTTTCGTATCCATTATATTGACGATTGAGCTCACAAAGGCCAAATTATTAAAACGAAAGGAAAAAACGTATAAATTAGAGTATAAATAACTAGATCACAAGCGCTACACAGATTATTCAAAAAGAAACAAATCTTTCTTTTTGAGGCTGAGCTCGAGATACGATTGTACTATTTTTTGGCTTAACGCTCTAACTGATCATTACTGTAAGATATAAGAAATTGTGTCTTGGCAAACCGTCTCGCAAAACATTGAAACAATATTATGCAGTATTTTACGTAGTTAGCAACTTTTGGTTTTTATTTTCACTTGCAGACCTTCGAAAGAATTGAAACAGCCAGTTATACCTAAAAAATTATCAAATGACCAACATATGACAATAGGCTTATAACCTCTCCTAGTTATAAGTTCATCTATTTCTTTAGCAGTGTGAATAGGCGCGTTATCCATAATTATGTAATGGCCCTTTCATCTTAGGGAGACAATCCATCTCATCCATAATTTTCTCAAGAAATACAAGATAATGGCCAGTAACAGTACCTCTAGACACAGACTTTTTGCTACTAGATGGCGTTTTTCTTTTGCAATTATAAAAATTGATCTTGATGCGCTTGGACCATCCCTCTTGAGGGTTTCGAAGCAAATGGGGAGAAAAAACTCAGTCTATAATTATAGTCACATACGCGTTGGTTTGATATGGTAATGTAACATGGAATTATTTAAGCATTATTGTTAGCTCACATGTGGAAGATATACATGTACATTTATCTTGTTACTACTCTCCGCTACTCTTTATTTATTTCTATTATTTATTTTCTCCGCTAAAAAAACACCACCTTCTTCAATAATGGCAATTACCAACAGTTAATGTTTGATAGTAAAGAAAGAAATATTAGCATTGTAGTTAAAGAACAAGATGATTGTGATTAGTAAAAACTATATAGAAAAAAAAAGACCATAAAAATTGATAAAATAAAATTCAGTTAACTAAACAATTGACTTTATATATTTTAAAAAAGAAATTTGGTTACTCTATGTAACATAATTTAGAAACAATGTATGCATATATACATATAAAACATATAAATCTACAAGTCATTAGACTTTGATCTATTCAAAGAATTGGTCGGAAGTACAGTTCCGTAAGACTTGCTTGGAGATTCATCGTACATGATTGCCTATTTAAAAAAAGGTTGTTAGAAACTATGAACTATTATAATCCAATAGTAAAGAAACTAACTTGGTTTGAATTATCAGAGGATGCAGAAGGGAGTTTAGATAGAGTTCTTGATGCAAATGATCCTAAAAAGAAGACTGGAATTGTAATACCATGAATGACTACAGACGAGAGGATTATAAAATAAATGATTGGCTCAATGACTTGTCTAGCGTGAGCATTAGGACCATCAAACTCGAAATATTGAACAGCAATGGTATAATAAAACAAGGCACCGACACCCATAGGTCCGAACCATCCCATAAATACAGCTTGACGCCAATTTGGAATAGCTGGGATATATTTGTACAACCCAATTATTACAGGTAATCTTCTAAATAGTAGTACAAAAACTGCTAATCCAAGTAATTTTCCAAAGGTTAATTGTGTCTCAGTGTTATTAAATGCTGACCATGGCTATGTCATATAGATCAGTATTTATGCTGCTTTTTTTATAATAATAAAAAAAATACGTACCATGGTAAGACCGATATACACAAATATACTAAGATTTATAAGCATATCAATTACTTCTGCCAAGTGTGAATTCTCTGTTTCTGTTTTAAACCAGTCGTCCCAAGTAAAAGAGTTTCCTGCAATAAAACAAGCCAAAAGGTCATCGCTTCCTACTAAACCCACTGTGCCCATTAAAAATAACTGGAGGGGTGTGGAAAGAAAATGAGTTTTACAATACCGTGCACATATATTATATAACTTACTGCTAGCGCTATAGCATAAACCAAAAAAGATTCTTTATCTATCCATTTTCTTTATATATCAACGGTTAACTTTTTTATTTTTTTCATTACTACAAGACAACAAAAAAAAACCCCCCCCCTAATTACCTTTCTTCGGAAAAACGTAATATTTTTCTAGCGATATAACCTACGACAAAACCAATGACAATAGAGAACCCTATTTGATACCCCATGATCCACCATGACCATTTAAAAATAGCTTCACCTACTGTGTTCATTTTAATAAGATAAATTGCTAAAAATAGGAAGGGATACCCGAGACCATCGTTGGCGCCACTAATTACTTTTGGGTTAATTCAACTGTTGAAAGTATATGTATAAAATCAACAAACCTCTCTGCCATAATTAAATTACGGATATTACGAGGAACATGCTGTTCCGCAAAGTAACCTTGTACAATAGAATTTGCTAGAACCTAATAAATATTCGTCAGTAGAGTTTATAGTATATATTAAGCCAGTTTGATATATGTATATATATATATATACGTATATAAACTTTTAAGAAGTTATATCACTTACAGGATCTGTTGGAGTAAAGCAAGACGCGATCATAAGAGACTCCAACTGGTTAAAGTTTGAAAGTACACATGTACAAGTTTAAAATTATTATCTAATCAGTACCACAAATAAAAAAAAACCGCACTTACAAAGGATAACCTTGGAATAAAATACCAAACACCGAGTCCGCTGACTATCCACATAAAAATCATGACTGGACCAAGTAAAACAAGTAAGGACTTTAGTTCTTTACTAAGGTAAGCTTTAGGAAGCGAAACACCTGCTGCCATGACTTGAATAGCAATTACAATTCTCGTAAATTGTCGCGTTAAATCTTGTTTGTACTCCCAATCATCTATATTTATAATATCAAATCCTAAAGGTCCGCATAATATGCCGCATAATATAGCAACCGCTTTATAAAATGAAATTAGATAATCATTGCATTAAAAAAAACACTAAATATTTACAAGCCTCGGATATGTATAATTTTTCTTTAATGACAAGAGAACATACGCCATACAATAAAATAAATCCACCTAATACAGAGGCAACTTTAGACACTGTTGTATCTATATCCATTCAATAAAATTAAAGTAATTAAATAAAACAATAATAATAAAAAAAAAAAAAAAAAAAAAGAGAAAGAAAGGTAAGATATACAAGCTATATATACTATGTTGTTTTTGAAAGGGGGAGGGGGATGATTATAATTCCATTTTCTGTACACCTAGTGTAATAATCAGTTGATTATCAGAATAATGAATGCTATTGACATGTTTCCTTGGGACGCCCCTGCATACAAAAAAATGAGCCATTTGTGCTAGGCGTCAGTTATCATAAAAAAGTCTGATGCTTTTGGTACTTGTCATAGGTTATACATAAGTATGCAGTTTTAAAATTTAAATGACGTGCATCATTCCTTTTTTTTCCATAGTGTGGAACCAATGATTCTCGTTTAACTTAAAATACATAATAGGGATCACTGACCTTACATTATACATAGTTGATTAATAAAAAGGGCTGTAATTTTAAGCGAACTATATCCGTTTGTATTTAAACCCATCATAATAAAATGAACGTTCTATTACATAAATTTACTTGGATACAAAATTATTGTTTTTTATTACAACATTTTACTTTTTTTTTTTAACAAATACACTAGTATTTCGCCCTTCCATTAAAGAATATATAAAACATATAAACAAATAAAAAATCCCAAAGTCGTTCCATTTAAACTATAGGTCTTGTTGATCTTTGTTCTTGGGTGATCAAGTTGAAATAATAAATATCACCATCATTCGTCATCTTTACTTTCCAATGTGAAGGCAATCGAGTTTTTCGTCCAGTACCAAATAAATTTGTCGTGTCTGATAATGGTGGGACGTAAGTAGTTCTACGATTGGCACTTGTCCTATACGTACTACAATCTGGCAAGACTTGGTCGTCTTCTCCTATATATACATATATATATATGTATATGTATATATTTTAAAAAAAGAATGCATATTAATTAACCATTTTAACTCTAAAAATGAATAAAACGATACCGCTATTGCTTGTAATATCCGGAATATAATCTTGAAACGGGCCAGTCGGTCTTTCGATATTACGACCTCGTAAAATACCAACCAAATCAAGGGAAGCACCTTGTAGAGGAATATACTCTGCCTGTAATGGTGTTTGAGTCGCCTCTCTGGTGTATGAAGATCGTGATAAAGATCGACGATTTCTGTTGTCGCTGCTATCTGCTCTTGTTCTGCGTGTTGATTCACGTCGAGGAGACAAGGAACGTCTACGGTAGTTTGATGAACTACGATAGTACGCGGGCTGTGGTGAACGACTTTCCGGTAAACGAGAAGGTACACTTCCATAAACAGAAGGCAAGCGAGAAGACAAACGAGAGGACGAACTGGAGGAGGGCATATAGATAGGAGATTGGGGTGCAGGAAGAGGTGACGGTGGGGGGCTTGCAACTCGAGCAGAAGTTCCACAGTTATATCCATATACAGGAGAAAGGCTTTTGCGTTGAGAACGAATGACTGTAGGAGAACGACCTCGTTGGTAAGGAGGGGAGAATGAGTTATAATTACTACGAGAAAAGGATCGTCTACGATAGTAAGGTGATGGAGAACGATCATATCGATAAGAAGATGAACGCTCCCAACGAGATGGACGATCATGACGGCGTGAAATAGGTGGGCGAGTAAAACGACATGGGGGAGGAGAAGGAGTGTAATGCCTACTGTTTGGGCTAGGTGAACGAGAGTAATACCATTGGTGTTGACTTGGTGAACGAGAATAAGCCCATTGGCGTTGATTTGGTGAACGAGAATAATATCTTCGATATTGAATAGGTGAAAGAGAGCGATCTCTTTGGCGAAGACGAGGAGTAGGTGAACGACCTCTTTGATATGAATATGGTGAAGGTGAACGACCTCTTTGATATGCACGAGGTGTAGGAGAACGACCTCTTTGATATGAATGTGGTGAAGGTGAACGATCCCAACGGCTTGGACGAGGGGCACGAAAAGAAACAGAATAATCCCTTTGGTGACGAAGAGGTGAAGCAGAACGCGTTTGTTGGTTATTATCAGGTGAAAAAGATTCTTGACGCGATCTTTGATTAGTATAGCTACAATATTGGCTATTTGTCGCGTAGCGAGAAGAATGTCTGTTATTGCAATTAATATTATTACCGTTATTTGCATTAGTGGCGGTGGTAGTAGTAAGAGTAGTAGAAATGTCTGGCATTTCTTTTAATTCATTCTTGATGTTGAGAGATGGCGGTGCGATAGAAACAACCTCCAATGCGGTGTTGTTTGGATCCGGAATGTTCTCTACGCTGGAAGAGTATCTTCTGCTTTCGCTATACTTACTTGTAGACATTATTATTATTACTATTATTATAATTAGGGTATAAAGAAGAAAAAAAAAAGTAAAGGTAAACAAGAAAAAAAAATTATATTGCTGCGGTAATATGTGACGTGATATAAACCAGAACCTTCTTTTCAGTACACATAGCTATAGTTTTTTGTGTGTGTCAAAAAGTCTCTCCTTGAAACTACTACGTTGTTTTAAACGGACTTTATACATTTTTCGAATATCAGTTCTGCATATATTTACTTGCTCCAAAAAAATCACTGTTTTGCTGCATTATTAACATTGCTTATTTTAGAGACAGCGTTATAGTTTTTTTGTTTTTTTTTGTTTGGTGTGAAGGTCTCGAGCGAAAAGAAATCGGATTACTTCAACCACTTTAGTTGACATAGCTACACATAAGTTTTTTTTTTTTTTTTTTTTTTTTTTTTTTTTTTTTAAAAAAAAAAACAAAGAAAAAGAAAGAGAGAGGCCTTTAAACTGGTTTGATCGACGAGCCATAAAGATAATATCCCTCTGACTGAAACATTTTATTATAACATTTACAAATCCTTTCCTTTTTTTTCTTCTTCTTTTCTTGCTGTACATTACACGGGCCTTGTCGGTGTTGTTTCACCTGTTACTGAATTGAGATAAAATATATCACCAGAATCTGTCATTCTAACTTTCCAAGGTGCTGGTAACCTAGACCTAATTGCTTTTGGTTTATCAGTTACAATTGGTAATACCACAGGTGATGTCTCTGTATTAGAAGATACAGGCGGTGAAATTAACTGTTGTGCTTGTTCATTCGACGAATTTAACAATACGGGTTCTTGAGTATTGATGATATCTGGTAATTTTTTAACATGTTTTTTCTTTTCTGCTTCTTCTGCACAGGTTTCTATAAATTCTCCCATAATTATATTCACCGTATTTTGCATAACACTTGTTAATGAATCATAAACTGGGTCTTGTTCATTTTCAACTGGACTCATATCATGATCCGACAAAGGCTCATCCTTCAAAATAGTAATAACGGGTGGTTGGTATCGTTTGCATTGATTATGGATATTTAAAATGGGTGCTGGTCGATTTCCTGCAGGAGGAGGTTCAATATCCATGACAACATCCTCTCTTTCATCAATCGACACCTGTCTCAATAAATTCCTTGCTCTTTCATCCTGCTTGATACCTTCCTGCTGCTTGACGAAAGCATCATCTTGATTTTGTTGTTCAGTAGACGGTGTACTGGTTGGTTCATTACTCGACTTTTGAATACCTACACCCTGAGAAGCAAAAGAACCTGTTGCCGTATTAATATATTTACTCTGATTATCAATACCATGCTTGACTGTCGAAACAGAGGTATCCGAATAAACAGTATTATTATTATCAGCAACATTGTCCTGCTTTTCAAGGTCGGTATGCTTAGAAGGTAATGTATCCCATCTGCTTGATACCTCCTTTAATTTGCAGTCCTTTTCAATAAAAGCTTTTTTTGCTTCGGTACCGGGTTTTAATAGTTTGGAAGCTGGTTTTATAGCAAACAAAACAGGTTTTACAGGTTTATCAGTAATCTCTGCTAGTTTATTCTTTGACGATGTATCAATGACTGGATTTATGGGCGTATCAATACTTGTTTCAGCAGGTTTTTTAGGTGAGAAAGTAGGTTTAACAGATGTGGTGATAGACGCTGTAACAGACGTTGTAGATGTACTATCAGGCGTATCACGTATAGCAGACTTTACAGGTGAAGTATTCTGTTTGGAAGATGCAGTAACAGGATTAGAGGAAGCAGCATCACGATTAAAAGGTGCAGCAGCAGGTTTAGAAGGTGTAGCAGCCCGTTTGGTAGTAACGGACTTAGCAGTAACAGGCTTGACGGCGGTAGTACCGACTTTCGTGGGCGCATTAGCATGTTCAGCGGACGTGGCGACAGGTTTAACAGATGGAGCGGTATGCTTTTTAGTTGGAGCGGGAAAGACCTTTGTTGGATCCATCGTTTCTTGATTGGTGTTAAAATTCGGTGTCAATTTCGTGTTAGACCGAGTGACATCAACAGTTTTTGTAGCACCAGGCGTAAACTTTTTAGAAAGGGGCAAGGGGCTACTCTCGGGTTTTTTCCAGACTTTGTTATGTGAAACTGCTTCTGTCGCAGTTGACCCAAGGGGCGGATAAGACCTCAAGTCTTTGAATTTTTTAGCACCACTCAGTCTGTTATTGATGTTATCCTCTTTAGCGTAATTTGGTATGTATGTATCCGACTTTAAAATTAAAAACGGGATATCTTCATCGCTACCATAGTCTCCGACAGACGAGCGACGTGGACGGCGGATACGACCTGTCTCGGATAGTGGAGAAGGAGACCTTGTTCTTTTAGTACGAGATGCAGGAGAGCTTACTCTCGCTCTCTTTGATACGGCTTGTCGTTCACTACTGGAACTGCGGTCTTTACGTGGCGTAGCCACCGTGACCTGTCTCTTGGGCGTTATAAGTTGCTTGTTATTATTTATATTTGAACCAACTGCATTGCTGTCTACATGATCATTCGACATATTTGAAGTTGGTATAGAAGCTGTGATTCGAATCTTTTTAGCAATATCAATATTTATCCTATCGTTATAAGTTTGTTCTTGCATGTCTTCTTGTTGTTGTTGTTCTTGGTATAGATGATCTTGCTGGTGTTCATTTATAACTCTTCTGTTATTATGATGCATATTATTATAGTTATAAGAAGGAGATGGAGGTGATTGTGGTTGACTAGATACAGGAGAATCACGGAGGAAAGATATGATGAGTCTTGAGACGTCTTTTGAAGCATCGGATCGTACAAACCTAAAGTTATTTGTTGGCGTTTGTATAGGTTGATTATAGACATATTTGTTATTGGGAGCGTAATGAACGGCGTCATCTCTTAATTGACTAATCTTTGAGTAATCAGGGTAAGCCTGTTGAGGGGAATTAGAGTTGAGTGAGTTGTACCGAGCAATTCTTAAACCAGCACCTCCTCCTTCATTATTACGTTGTGTTCTAGAAGTATAAGTGATAGTAGTATTATTTGGTCTGGGGGAACTTCCTAAGCGTTGAAATACTTGAGGTAAATGGTTGTTGTCGTCTTCTTGACGTTTAAATCGTTTACTGTTATATGACATTCCTTTTGGTATATATGTACTTATTTATTTAAAAAAAAAAAAAAAAAAAAAAAAAAAAAAAAAAAAAAAAGGGGGAGTAACAAGAGAAAAAAAAGAAAATGAAAAAAAAAAAAAAAAATATTTTTGTTTTATATACAACAGTAATAAAAAAATAGTCGCTTTTTTTGAGTTGTATCCACAACTTGGTAGGCTTGAAACAATTGTTGTCAGATAATTAAAGATCAGTTTCAGTCACAAAAAGAATCAGTTTCCTCTAGCTTTTTCTTTTTTTCTGACATGAAATAGTTATATTTGTAAGATTAATTGACATGTGAAAGTGTGCACGCTGATATTTATAAATAAAGTCATATGCATTCTCCCTCGTACATTTTTTTTTTCTTCTCTTTCTCACACTTTCTTCTCTCTTTTTTTTTTTTCTAATATAAAATGCCTTCAACTCAAGTAGCTGGTTATTCTGTTTCTAATGTAAATTTATTATTATATCTTGTTATTCATTACTAATAATAAACCCTTTAGACTACCCCTTTAAATATCAGCTTAGAAGAAGCAGTCGTTAACTCCAAGAGATCAAGTTCTTTTCTTTTACATATGATGGTCATGATGGATCCTCAACAAATAAAATCGAATGAAACAGCTAAAGTAGGTCCTATCTTTTTTAATTGTATATACATTAAACTTATAATCGTGTATTTGTAGGATGCATATCAAGAATGTTTACAGTTAAAAGACTACCTTTCAGAACAGCTTTGGTCTGAATTTGATACTGAAGGTATTTCATCTGTACAATTAGCTCTTGAAGAACTCTCTCAAGCATTAAATAAATATGAAATGACAAGTGAAATGATTGAAGGTGAATGGTAAATTAAGCTACTTTTTTTTTGAGTGTGCGTCCGGTTTTTTTTCGTTATTAACGTATTAAAAAAAAAAAAAAAAAAAAAAAGGGAGTTTGTAGATTCTTCCTGTTGTGTTCCAACTTGTTAGTAAATAAATAAATAATAATTACTCACACTGCAATCATAAAACCTCATGATATACCCCATATTGCACATACGGTGTAATAAACTTTTTGTGCTCCTTAGTGCACTTTTTAAAGTTTAGATAGGTTTACTTAATAAAAAAAAATCGTTTGCTTGAAAGTACAACAATTGAGGGGAGAGTATTATATTAAGATGATGGAATGTCAGGTCCCAGACATGTTCTTGGTCAGTTCAATTACGCTAGGAGATATATTTGTACACACACAAAAAAAAAAAAAACTTCCGCGCTTACCTGGACTTCATTACTGACGATCGTTAATGTTTGCTTTTCGTAAAAATCGTAAACTTTATAAATACATATACCGCTTTAGGATGTAGTTACATAACCCCTTTAATTGTGTGCATTTTTATTTTTTTAGTCAGTAAGATACAAGCTAAGGGGGGGGGGGAGGTGGCAAACAGTAAATATATTCATTGTCAGTGCGTAATAAGGTAATTTACCTACTTGTACCAGCATCAAGTACCATAAATAGATAAATGCTTAATTATATACAAAAAAAAATGTAAACAGAGAGATAAGGTAGCAGATAGAATCATTGTTAAAAAGGGACGATTCAATCAATAATGATTAGATTTATTCAAAAAAGAATTAGTAGGAGCATTTATACTTTTTGGAATATTTCGTGTTACAATGCGACAGGTCATGGCCTATATTTATTTAAGCGTGTCTTCCTGCAAAGCAGCTTAATAAATCATCCTGTTCAACCTTATTGCAGACACTCTCTTCTACAAGTAAAGATGGGTCGCTGAAAGTGTATCACTGGTAGTATTTTAATCGCTTCTATTGTACTAGCAAATATATCAGTTTCTCTTTAAAGTAAAATGGAAGGTGAATCGCATTGCACTTTTTAAAAAAGATACAGCGAAAACTGTGCTTTGACTATTCCCGTTTTTAAAAAAGCATGACTGAGTTATAAAAAACAGGGTAATTCATAACTGCTTCTTTTTTTTTTTTCTGTTGTATTTTTCCGTAGAGTAGTATACAGCTTTTTTTCACTGGCACAAAGTAACAATCAAAAAGGATGTCTTATATTACCGTATCTATATAAAATGCTATTTCTTACTCTTACATCAAACACTTTTATTCAAGTCGTTGTTTTAAACACAATCCTCTTCTTCTCTCCAATTTGCTTCTACCATATTTGTAACATTTGCGAAACCTACAATGAAAACGTCTGTTTTTTTTTATGTTCGGTAACCTACCCCGACAGGGCCAAAAAAAAAAAAAAAAAAAAAAGTACGGAGCTCCTAACATAAAAAAACAAAATAAATACTTTCTTTATTCCTTTCTTTACCCTCTTTTTTTTATTATTATTATTGCAACTATGGACTCTACACAGGAACAAGATACATTATTCGATACAACCGATTTGATCCTGCTCAGTGCTATTGGGCTAGGCACAGCTGCTTGGTTCAGCAGACACCAGCTCAAAGACTTGCTGTTCGGTAAGAAACAGGCCCTTACACCTACTGCCGGTTCTGGTACAGTCAAAAAGCGAGAAACCAACTTTGTTAAAGTTATGAAAGAACAAGTAAGTTAATAAACTAGATCTCTCTACAAACCAATCTCGTTTTTCTAAAAAAAACACACACATCATCACAAAAAAAAAAAAATCTTTTTTTTTTTATAAAAAAAACAGGGTCGTAGAGTCATTGTGTTTTATGGTTCACAAACAGGTACAGCAGAAGGTTACGCTGCTCGTATTGCAAAAGAATGTTCACAAAGATTTGGTGTCAATTGTATGACAGCCGATATGGAACTTTACGATTTGACTTATTTGGATCAGGTACCAAAGGACCATCTTGTTATCTTTGTATTAGCTACTTACGGCGAAGGTGATCCAACCGATAACGCTATGGAATTTTGGGATCTCGTTACAGAGGAAGAGCCAACATTTTCTGCGTCTGCCGAAGACGCACCTTTACACAACCTGAACTTTGTCATGTTTGGTCTTGGTAACAAGACGTACGAGCACTACAATGAAGTCTCTCGAAAGGTAACCAAGTGTTTAACCAAGCTGGGTGCACACCTTGTTGGTGAATCCGGCGAAGGCGATGACGATGGTTCATTAGAAGAAGATTATTTAACTTGGAAAGAAACTTTATGGCCATTCTTTTGTGCGACACTGGGTGTAGATGAAAGCTCCGCTAAATCTGGTCCCAGAGAGCCCATTTACTCCGTGCAAGAATTACTTGAATACGAAAAGGATCAAGTTTATTTTGGCGAGTTGTCTGAACGACCCAAAAAGCATGCAAAGGTTGTGTTTGACGCTAAGCGTCCCTTTATTGCGCCTGTTACTAGCAGAGAGTTGTTTTCTGAAGGAGGAGAGAGAAATTGTTTGCATGTGGAAATTGACATTAGTGGTACAAACCTTAGTTATAACACTGGTGATCATGTTGCAATGTGGCCTACAAACAATGAAATTGAAGTCAACAGATTGGCTTCCGTATTAGGCCTAACAGATAAACTCGATGCTGTGGTCACGATTAATGCAATCGACCCTACCGCTTCCAAAAAGTATCCTTTCCCTGTCCCTACCACATACCGCTCCATCTTCAGATACTACTTGGAGATATGCGCCCCCATCTCTCGTCAAATCTTAAGCTCGTTTGTTGAATTTGCACCTACTGAAGAATCCAAGTCCAACTTGATCCAATTAGCTACAGATAAAGACGCATACCGTTTGCACGTTACTGAATCCTGTCGTAACTTGGCCCAAGTACTAGAATTCGTTACTGGTAACGATACTCGTACTGGTTTATTTTCAAGTGTGCCCTTTGATTTGATTGTTGAAAACGTATCTCGTATGCAGCCTAGATTTTATTCCATCTCAAGTTCTGCAAAAGAAAGCCCCAATGTTATTTCTGCAACAGTTGTTGTGCTCTCGTACCAACCTACTGCTAACCCTCATCATATCGTGCATGGTGTCAACTCAACCTTTTTATATAGAATTCAAATGCAGCAGCAGCAAGAGTTGATTTCATCAGCAGTACCTACTTATAATTTATCTGGTCCACGTCAATTATATCTTGGTTCAGACGGACTCTGTCAAAAGGTCCCCGTACACGTCCGTCATTCTCAATTCAAATTACCTCGTAACTCTACTGTACCCATTATTATGGTAGGTCCTGGTACGGGTGTAGCCCCCTTCCGTGCCTTTATCCGTGAGCGTGCCTTTGAAAAAGACAAGGGTAAGCAAACGGGACCTACCCTTTTATTCTACGGCAGTCGTCACGAATCGCAAGACTTCCTTTATGCTCAAGAATGGCCTGAGCTCTTTAGCAAGCTGGGCGACGAGTCACGTCTTATCACTGCCTTTTCTCGTGACCAGCCTGAAAAAATCTATGTTCAACATCGCTTACAGCAAGAAGGAAGATTAGTCTGGGATTTATTACAAAAGGGAGGTTATATATATGTCTGCGGTGATGCTAAAAACATGGCTCGTGATGTAAATCAATCTTTTATTAATTGTGCTATTGAATTTGGTGGTATGACGGATACAAAAGCGCATGACTATGTCAAGGGATTAAGAACTACAGGTCGTTATCAAGAAGATATTTGGAGTTAGATCATTTAGAATATACAGCAACAACGGTTTTTTTTTTATAAAAAAAAAAAAAAAAAAAAAAAAAAAAAAAAAAAAAAAAAAAAAAAAAACCGAAAAATAGAATAATAATAATAACAATAATAATAATAATAATAATAATAAAGTACCTTTTTTTAAAAAAAAATTTATTCTTGCTTTGATGTAATAGAGTTATCTGTTGGTGTAACAACTAATTCAGGTGAAGCATTACCAACAACAGAAGCAACTGCCGCTGCAACTGCACCCATGGATGCATTATTAGGTGTACCAGGATTAGAGTTAGTAGGAGTAGAATCCATGGTTTGAGGAATTTGAGGCTGTTGTTGAACTTCATGTTGTTGTTGTTGTTGGACTTCATGAGGTTGTTGAATTTGAGTTTGCTGTTGAATTTCAAGAGGTTGTTGTTGTTGTTGAACGTGTTGAGGCTGCTGCTGTTGTTGTTGTTGAACCTGTTGTTGTACCTGTTGAATTTGTTGTTGAGGAGGCATCATGATCTCCTGACGAGGCCCATAAAATCTTTCCGGTGAATACTTTGTTTGCAAAGTTTGAAGTAACGGTTGATTTTCATGTTTTTGAAATTCGCGCATAAATTCTCCCCACTCACCCGTATTAAAATTATGTAACAATTTACGACCCGAGACCTGCTTACTTAACAACAAGAACCCACGTCCCACAACACCGCATACTTGACAAATACGCTCACCAATAGTCAAGCGACGACGAATAGCTTCCCAGTTTGTACTAACCAATACTTTTTCAATATCAGCACGGCATTGCACCAAAATAGGTCGAGGATCTCCACCTTCCAATTGTTGCTGCTGCTGACGCTCTGCCTCTAAATCGCGGTAGGCTAAATAAAGTTGGAAATATTCGTAGTTGTAATAAACACCGGCATTTTTGGGTGCAAAGTCACAATCATAATGTGCTGGTAAATTAGCAAACGCTGCAAAACGGTGAATAGGTGCAAGAACACCAAACTTGGTGGACCGTTCGTGACCTTGAATAATCAACTTGACTTCACTATCTACAATGTTTGCTTGATGTAACAAGTCTGCTTCTGAAACCTTTAATAAGTCTTGAATCACCTCATTACCTACACATAAAAAAAATTTTAATATATAAAAAAAAAAAAAAAAAGGCAATAAGCCACTTACGTCTAACAGCATACTCCTTATCTCTTGGTGAAGCCTTCTTGGCTCTTTTGGGAGGTGCCGTACCGTCTTCATTCTTTGCATTTTTTCTTTTAGAAGCGGCGGTAGGTGGTTGCACAGGAGCACTATGATCAGGTAAGCCATGACCTACAGAAGACAAAGCAGCTTGAAGTAAATGTTGAGGAGAACCATCGGCAGCAGTTGCGGAAAAGAGATTGGAGGTATGAGTAGAATCAACGTCGTGCATTAAACCGGCAGTAGAACCGGCCATCTTTATAGGATCCATAGGCATGTCATTAGTCTGTTGTTGTTGATTGAATATCTGTACTGTATCATGTTGAGTACCAGATACATTAACCGCAAAGATTTGTTGTTCTTGACGGAACATGATCTTGGACATGTTGGGTACCTTTAAGAACGAGACAGTGTCACCAAGAGCATGACAGAGAGCAAAGAACATGGCAGATGTTTGCTTTGGAGAGCCTTGTGTCTTGATATCTTTTACACATTGATAAAATCTTAAAATACGATCATCACTTAAAATATCCGCTAATGTAGGTGAAAGAATACTGCAATCTTCTTGTTGGGGGTTAGTAGGTGAAGGGACGTATCCATCTCCTGCTGTTGAACTTCCTTCCATTATGTAATTAAAAGTCAAAAAAAATATGGGTCGGTCTTATCGAAAAGTTCCAGTCCGGACGATAGAGGAAATAAGAAAAAAAAAGCGTTGAAAAGAGAGGGCGTGAGATGGCCTTTTTTTTCTCTTTTTCCTTTTCTCCCTAACACACACGCCCTGTGACCGTCCATATCTTTAAAGTCCGTTTGCCATGTGTGTATGCTGTAAAAGGCATACACACAACTCCCCCATTCTTATTCTAATTGTTTATCCAATTAACACTACTAACATTCCTTAAAACCTGCATTTTAATTTATATATAAGAGGCAAAATATATACAACTATATTTATTATTTCAAGTGCAAAGTTTGTTCCAATTTCCAAACTTCATCTACTACTGCCTCAATAGAAGCTACATTTTCTTTAGATGTTAAGCCAAGTGGGTTACGACAAATACCACCACCATACCCTAACTTAGACTGAATATAACTTTTGGTGCCTGCAACACCAAACCATCTACATAACGCATCATCTGCTTCCACAAGTTTATGCTGCAACTCACTTGCTTCTTTGACATGTCCTTGTTCATATAAAGATTGTAACTGAACACAAAGGCCTGGGAAGACGTTTCCTGCACCCGGAATTAGTCCTACGACGCCAATAACTAATTCAGACAAGAAGAAATCCGCTGACCCAGCTAATAATGTCACCTCTATTTGTTATTATGTTAGTATTTATATGTCTAACTATATAAAAATAATTCTCTAACCTTTAGGGTTAGTCTTTCGAACCAAATTTGCCATCTTTCCAACATTGCCGTCGGTTCCCTTGACTCCAATAATATTGTGATGTTTAGACAACTGAACCAACACTTTGACGCTTAAATCAAGGCCTTGACAGACACCTGGATAATTATAAATGATGACAGGTAAAGGGGAATTATTAGCTACAGTTCTAAAGAAGTTAAGAATCGCTTCTTCGTCCATAACTCCTCGATAAAACGAAGGGGGTAAGATCAAAGTGAATTGCGCACCGCGTTGAGCTGCTTGCTTTGTATAAGCAATGGTTGTTCTTGCACTTTGAGCTGAAGTACCTGCAATTAATTTCAACTTAGCATTGTGTTCTTTGATGGACTGATAGGCTTGCGCAATAACAAGACCTCGCTCCTCTTCAGATAAATTGACTGCTTCACCCATAGATCCTAATACAACAATACCGGCAATACCAGTATTGGCCAAGTATTGAATATGTTTATCAAGCGCTACTAGATCAAGGTCTTCATTTTCCTTGAAAAAAGTAGGCACAGGAACAAAGATACCGCGTCCGAGAGAAGTCATTTTTTATTTGTAAAAAAAAAAGAGAGAGGGATTAATGATGAATATAAAATAGAACTTTTACAATCTTATATATTCGAATTTACGTGTAACATTGAGAAATAATTCCCTTTATCCCGCACAAGGAGAATATTATTTTAGACCTTACGCGTGGGAACTCAAAAGTGATCAGAGAGAGAGAATTCACCATAATACCAGTTTTAAGGTGTGAAATAGCCGCTATATGCAAAAGACTATTTCAGGTATTTCCATTTAAAGAATTAAGAACCTTCAAAGCCATGTAGGATACTTGACATTACGCTTAAAAAACAGGGCTACAAAGTTTAAACTATTCCTGCTTTTGCATTAAGGTTTGCTAACTTATGCCGCCAGCTAATAAATTTCTCTGTATTATGCCGGTATTTGATTCATTTTTGGGTTCTTGTAAAAAATTAACTGCTTTATTTCGTGCTACAGTAGTCGCTGGACTTAATGGGTAGTATTGGAAGGTTATATTCGATTTAAAAGGGTAAAAACCACTATGACCACTATTCGATTTAAGGGATGTAATCTGATTTCTTAAGCCAACGAAAATAAAGAAACAACTAACAAAAAAAAAAAAAAAAAATGCTATGTTTCG
Organism: Thamnidium elegans; assembly: GCA_025201345.1. Classification (NCBI taxonomy): domain Eukaryota; kingdom Fungi; phylum Mucoromycota; class Mucoromycetes; order Mucorales; family Mucoraceae; genus Thamnidium; species Thamnidium elegans. The sequence continues at coordinate 258,832 of JAIXMG010000012.1, read as the reverse complement.
CTGGAACTCACACGCTTAGAAAAAATGTCGGGTAAACTGTTCGATATATGGGCATATTTGATTTAAGGGCCAACTTTCGTGAACTTCGTATACTACTGTACTAATTGGTTAATTTTATCATTAGATAAAAACTATCAAACGTTCTTTACTATATTTTATTTCTGAGTAAAAGAATGACAGTTTATTTCGACTACTACTGAAAAAAAAAGACTACGTTTGTACTACTAGTGATCACATAGGGTTTGTTTATATGATGACTTTTTCTTTCTTTTGGTAATACCAATTTCCTTTTCAGTGCTATAAAGAGATATATTACTTTTTTTTTCTTTTTTAAAAACCAGAAAAGACGCAAGTAAAAAGGCCTAAGCTCAAGAGTAGTAAATACATTGGCAATAAATAACTAAAACAGCAATATCACATGCTACATTTATGCTATTCAACTATGGTTTTATTAAAAAAAAAAAGTGGTTGCAAACTTAATTACATTTGGTACACAAACACATTATTAAACGTTGTACCAAGAGCACAGAGCTTTTTTATAATTATTTACTTTTCAACGTAGTTTTCTCTTTCTTTTTCTCTTCTTTCTTCTTCGCATATAAAAGTTCATGGCTTATCCGAGATCTCCGCCGCGCTCTCCTTCTTCTCAAGAAGACTGGTTATCAAGAGGCCCACAATCAATAAAGACTTATTCGACCAATTCGTCGCGCTCCATGTCACATGCATCGCGATCGCAATCGTTAGCATCTGCTTCTAATCGAACTTTTAATTCTTCAAGCTATGAAAGTACAGCTCGCGTTTATTTTAACGAATTAAAATCATATTTACAAGAATTATTGACACAAGGTAAGAAAGAAAAAAAAAACTTTTTAAACATCCATGAAACTAAAATATATAAAAAAAAAAGAGGCGAGAGAAGGACCACATCCTCAAAGAGTAGCAGCTCGTCAAAAATTAACAAGGTTAAGTAACCTTCAATTTCATGAGTTGGCTATGGACGTATACGATGAAGTAGTTCGAAGGAATAAAGATGATAAATTTTGTAAGGGTCATACAGTATACAAATGAAATAAACCTAAATTAATTTTATTTTTTATTTTAGTGCCTTTTTTAGCAGTAAAAGAGGAATTCCATCCTAAAAGAAATCAGGCTAGACAGAAATTGGCTACACTGCCCGTACCTAGATTTCAAGATCTTGCTAGTGATGTTTATTTTGAATTAACAAGAAGATATACCAACTTGGTCGAAGCTGATGTAATAAAATTATACTATTGTTACTATTATTTAGGTGCTAACTACTTTTATTTGTTCAGGAGCATTATCCTCCTATTCCTCAAGTACCTATACCATCTTCATATACTAACAACAGCACCCAGCCACAGCCTAGTAAATCTACAAACATTATACCTATAAAAGGCATGATTAATGTAGAAAACATGGATGACGAAATGGGCTCAGTTCGATCCTACAGTAACATGAGATCTCCAGTTTCTCCAAGCGAACCGAAAGATTATTTTAGTAGATCCATGGACAATAATAAATCTAACAGCAGTGTAAGTGAAACTTATTTTATTTTTTTACCATATGATTATGTACTAATTGGAACACCCCACTTTTATGTGTAACAGTTGGACAGTAACAATAGAATGGAAGTTGAAAAAATGAAATCTGATTATGAATACCAAATTAATGTCATGACTAGTAGAATAAAACAATTACAAGATGATATTACCGTAAGAAATGAAACTAAAACAGTATTTACTTTCTTCTTGTTTGTATATATCTAACCTTAGTTTATTTATTTTTGCAATGTAGGAACGAGATGAACAAAAGGGTATGAAATCTGCAAGGTCTGATAAAGTACGTAATTAAAACTATTTTTTTTTTTCAATATTTATACCTAATCATTCACAATATAGGAAGAGGAAGAAGATAAAAAAATGATACACCAAATGGAAGACCAGTATAAAAAACTGGACGATAAATACAAAAAGTTAGACCGAGAATACACGCAACAACAAGACGCTGTGCGAGAAGTGAAAAGAGAGACCAAAGAGATGTTAACCGAGTTAAAGCGGTTAGCAAAGATAAACGAAGAGTTATTAACTGAAAAGGAAAATACAGATGCTCATATATTAAAGTTACAAGATGAATTAAAGGACTGGCGAATGAAATATGATAAATCTCGTTTTGAATTAAGAAATATTAAAGGTAAACATTTTTTTTTTCTGTAAAAATTATATATATATAAACTACTTACACATAGCTTAAATAGCTTCTTCTGTTTTAATTGATGCTGATCATACTAAAAGTATAATCAATGAAAATTTCTTGCAACCCTCAAGAGACGGTTTTATTTCGCAAGACCATATCTTAACTTATCAAGCCTCTGTAGATGATCTCTTAATATCTGCAAGGTAATATTTCTAAACTCATACAAGCTCAAAAAAAAACTGACAACTCCCTCCCCCTCTCTTAGATCTAGTAACCCTTCACTCGTCATTAACGTTATGAAACATATTGTAACCGTCTGTCGATCCATCACAGAAGAAATTGAATCTCAAGAAGACACTTTATTCACCGAGACAAAAAACTCCCTTTACGAATTAAAGACACGATTCTCTATATCATTATCAGACCTGTTGGTAGCTGCAAAATACCATGCAAGTGGAATGGGCATCAGTCCTGTCAGTCTATTAGATAGATCTGCTGGCCACTTGACTTCGGTTATTGTTGAGCTGATAAAGTTACTAGGAATGAAACCATCCACACATCGTCAAAGTGTAAATACCAGTAAGAGACCAGAAACAGACAATCATAGTTATTACAGTAGTATTATTGGCAATAAATCAGGAAACCATAAAAGTATAAATTCTTCTTATGAAGATACCAACAATCATTCAAGGTCTCGATTGGATTCAATTGGCTATAAACACAGTAACGATAATTTATACTCTAAAAATCAACAACAACAGCAACAACAACAGCAACAATATCAACCATACAAGAATAATTCAGACGAATTAACCCCACATGAACTAGTTGTAAAGTAAAAAAAATATATTCTTTTTTTTTATTATTATTATGTATACATGATAAACTAACTTTATCTAAATTTCAGAAATATCTCAAGACTGAAACAGACAGCATAGTACAAACAATTCAAAACCTACTTGTCGCTTTAAGATTACCTCAACAAAACGGAGAAGTACATACTATCATTACCTCCATTGTTAAAATCGTTGCTACCATTTCCGAACTTTCAAAGGCTACCTGTCAAAGCCCCGCTGGTTATCCCTATCGTAACCATTGTGAACCCTTATTAGGTCAATTAAACAAATGTTCTCAACGTTTGAGTATGATTCAAGCTAAATATTTCGTACGAGGTGCAACTGCTACTGCTATTGCAAAACGTGATCTTGCCAAAGAAGCCTATGAAATTGCTAAATTCACTAAAGAGTTGATCACTTTATTTGAATCAAGCAACTAAAAAAAAAATTATCTTCATTCTTTTCTATTATTACTACTACTATTACCCATTACTTATTAACTACTATTATCTATTCCTTCCTTTTGTTTCATTTTTTCTCTTACAAAAATTGTGTACAGTTATAAATAAACTTCAAAATATTACGAGATTTTTTTTTTTACTTTTATTTAAAATACAATAGTTAATATGACAAAAAAAAAAGAGAGATGGGTAATAATAAAGTATAAGTTCTTTTAATCAAAGATACCACCACCCTTGACAGCAGCTCTATCGCCTCTCTTTCCTTTATTCTTGAGGTTATTACCACGAGTGTTTCTAACATTTTGCTTGTTAGTTTGAGACTTAAGTGTACGAGCGACTTTACTCTTAAGTTCCTCAGACTTTGCAGCAGCAGCAGCAGAATCAGATAATTTCTTGTGAGATTTCTTTGGGGTAACATCACGATGAGCTTTGAAATCACGATTATTTAAACGTTCAATCTTTTCACCACGTCTAGCCAACTCAGCTTCCTCAGATAACTCTTCCTCGCTATTTTCTTCCTCTTCTTCCTCTTCCTCCTCCTCTTCTTCTTCTGATTCTGTTTCCTCTGTATTACCGAGACGAATATTTCTTAATTTAATCGCCATCTTTTCATCTTCAGTTACTTCTGAGGGTATATCTTGTGCTTCTTCTTCTTCCTCCTCACTATCATCATCATCATCTTCCTCTTCTTCCTCGTCAGACATATTCTTTATTTCCTCTTGATATGCTTCTAATTCCTTTTGCATCTTTTTACTGAATCCACTAGCTGCTACTTGAACATCTAAACAAAATTCACGTGTTACATCTTTGGTGAATCTAGGATATAATGCACTTTCATAACCGAATCTACGACGGAAGAATATACGAATACATTCGACATCACGATTAAAGTAACTAAAAGAATAATATTAATATATCTTCTCTATACTACAAACACTTTTTTTTTTATGTACTTACAATTCAGCATTGATATGAGAGGTAGATACCATTTGAGGGAAATCAATCAATACAGGAGAACCATCACTCTTAATCAAAATATTAAACTCATTGAAATCACCATGAATTAAACCATACTGAGCCAACTTGACAATCATACTCATCAACTCTGAATAAAGTTTACCGGGATTTCCAACCTCTTCAATTTGACGTAACGGGAAAGCATCGATTAAACCCATAACGACACAATGTCTACTAGCATCAATAGGCTCAGGTACAGGGAATCCGTTCTCATAAAGTACCTTCATAAATGCAAATTCCTTCATTGCAGCCAATCTTGACATATACATCCAAGAAGCAGATTTACGATTTTGAAGATAATCACGCTTTGATTTAATGGTACGGAAGGACATACGACCCAATCTTTGCAACTTTAAAACATGTTGATTATCATCTTCATCAGCAACCAAATAAATATCTGATTCTTTACCGACACCGATTTGGTTACCAACGGAATAGACAGTACCTCGCTTGGCAAATGTCTTTAAGGCAAGATAATCGTACCCACCATAAGTTAATCGATAACCGTCATAACTCATATTTTGAACTCGTGCAATTAATTTCTTTTTGGCTAATCCTCCAACAATTTTGTGGGCTCCACCGGCACGTAATTGGGCGATTTGTGCAATAAGTGACATGGGAACAACTTCATGGTTTTTGGAACCCATTTCTACCTATTTATGTACATAAGTATTCGATCTAGAAAAATTACTGTTAGAAAATACTTACAGCTGTCAATACTCGAAAGTCCTCGGAGGACATGTAACGAAGTGCTTTAGCATCCAACTTCATTTTTTTATTATATTTTAGATCTTGTAAAGAAAAAAAAAGCTTATTTCATGTATATCTTTTTTTTTAAAAAAACGAAAAAAAAAAAAATGCCAGTAAGTGACGGTTCTTATTACTAAGTCACGACTGCCCTTTACAGGAATTAACCGGGAAAAAGGGTTGTTCTCCGTAAACAATAAACCAATGATTTAAAGAGGATCCACTTAGCCAAAAGCATAATTATGATAAAAAAGCTGTCTATAGACTTATACATATACAAGTACCTGAGTTTTTTTGTTTTGTTTTCTGTTTTTCTTTCGCGGTAAAAATAAGTCTCATCCCCTCTTCCTCTTACTTATCAAAACCGACCTGTCAAAAACTAGAACGCAGTAAAAACCTATATATGCTATTGTTTCCCTTAGATATAAAAGATTATCACTCAAAAAAAAGACACAGAAAACCCTCTATCCTTTTATCCAATACTATGCGTTGCTGAGTGGCTTATACCAAAAGTGCGCGAATACTTTTTTTGACTTTTAAATTTTTTCCTTTTTTTGCCTCTTTCTTTCTCTCTTCAATATAACGCTTTAACGCTTCAAAATGGAATTGACTATATTATCTCCAGTACCTACACCTAAAACCGATCGTATGGAAATTGACGATGAGTTAGTTCATTTGGTTAACCCAGGTGAAACTGTTACAACCGATCAACAATTCATGAGGTAAAAACCCACAACACTATTTACCAAAAAAAAAAAAAAAAAAAAAAAAAAAAAAAAAGAAAAGAAAAAAATATTAAACATTTAAGATAGAGGTCATGGTACATATACTGATGGTGAAGGAACTGTCATCTCATCTGTAGCTGGTGCAGTTGAAAGAGTAAATAAATTATTATCCGTTCGACCTTTAAAGACACGTTATACTGCTGAAATTGGTGATATTGTTGTAGGTCGTATTACTGAAGTTGCAATGAGACGTTGGAAAGTAGATACAAATGCTAGACAAGATGCTAATCTTTTATTAAGTTCTGTCAGTCTTCCTGGCGGCGTGCAGGTAAAATTCTATAATATCCAATATTACAGATAAGCAAGTGATTGATAATATATTTATTTTAGAGACGTAAAAATGAAGCTGATGAACTTCAAATGAGACAATTTTTTGCCGAAGGAGATGTATTAGTTGCAGAAGTACAAGCATTTTACGGTGACGGAACAATGGGTCTTCATACCCGTGGATTTAAATTCTGTAAATTGAGAAACGGATCTTTTGTGTGTGTACCTCCAGTACTTGTTCAACGTTGTAAATCACAATTCCATTCACTTCCTTGTGGTATTGATGTTATCCTTGGTCTCAATGGATATATTTGGGTTCATAAAAAGTTCCAAACTGTTGAAGGTGATGATACTGATCCTACCGTTTATTATTCCAGCACAAACGATGTAAGTAGTTTTTTTTTTCTTGCATAAAAATATTGAATAATATAATTTAACACGACTATTTTATTATGTGTGTATAGGATATTAGCGAAGAAGAAAGACAAGATATTGCCAGAATTTCAAATTGTATCTCAGCATTAGCTAAACAATACATGCACATTAACGATACAATTATTGTTTATACATATGAAGCTTCTTTAGAATATACAGTAAAGGAATTACTTAAATTGGACGTTATTGAATCTATTACCAGAGAAGCCAGTTTAAGGATGCGTTCTAATTAAAAAAATAAAATAACGGCCAAAAATATTTGTAAATACCATCTCTTTTTTATTATTATTATTATATATGTACACTTTTTTTTTATTTATTTTTTATTTTTTTGTTAAGCATCTTTTGGTTTCCATGATCCAGGAGATATAGATCCAGAAGCTGCATCATCGATCAACGTCCAGTCTTGATCTTCTTCTGCAAAGCTACCAGATAATACATCACCTCCCATTGTCTTTTCAATAGATGACATTGTTCTAGCTTTAGCAAGTTCCATATCACGATATATACATTGAATAGCTGTTTCTACTCCAGTTTCCTTTTTTTTTAAAAAAAAAAATCGTGCGTTAATTACCCTTCAAAAAAGAAAAAGAAAAATACTTACGGCTCTAATCTTTTGCCCAACCTTATTCGCAACTTTTAACATATTTTCATCCGTAGAGACTACACGAAGAGCAGCAGATAATTGATCTACGGTTAAGCTTTTAATACACCTTCCTAACCCCATTTCTTCTACGCGTTCACCCCAAAAGAACTGATCGGCAAAGAAGGGTTTAATAATGGTAGGTCTACCTGCTCTTAACCCAGCCGCTGTGGTTCCTGCACCACCATGATGAACCACCACTCGTATCTTTGGAAACAACCAATCATGCGGAACAGACTGTACGCTCAAGATAGTACCTGGATACTTTTTCAGCATATCATCACCTTGGTTACCTGTAGCCAACCTAGACGACCAACCCTGTGACACAATCGCTCTTACATTCGATAACAGTACCGACTCTATAATAACTCTTGTAATTTCTTGCGGATCCGATACAATAATCGAACCAAACCCAATATACACAATGGGTCTATTATCAGGTGCGTCAATAAATGCTTTTAATTCAGGATCTGGTTTCCACCCGGTTTGTGGGTTATCTAAAAACCAGTAACCAGTGCAATGAATCCAATCTAACCAATCCAACGGACTAGGTACAATACTGGGACTAAACGAGTAAAGATAAGGGATCCTCCAGATCTCTAATTTTTCATAACTAGTAGCTGGTAAACCCAGTACGGATTGTCGAAATGAATTGGTACGTGTTGCTATTGCTCGCCAAATAGCATGATCGAATAAAACATATGTCATATCGTTGTATAGTCGACCCTTGGGGTGGTTGGGGGTTGCAAATGGGTGAGGAAATGATCTGGTACGGGTCATGGGCATAGGAAATGATCTGAAATAAGGTACACCTGATAATAACAAAACTGAGTCAAAAAAAAAAATTTAACAAAAAAAAATTACTTACGAAGTGCTTCTGCCATATGAACTCCAATCATTGCACTAGGACTTTCAAGAATAATATCTGTTCCTTGTACAGCCTTCCATGAAAACGTTAACAAGTCATCAATCCAATCTTTAAACTACAAAAAAAAAATTAATATAAGCATTCTTTTACATAGTATATTCACTTACAAGCCTTAACCCTTCTACAACGAAGTTCACGCTAAAGAAATTATTTTCAACGCAGATTCTCTATATAAATTTTGTTTTTTTCAGTACGAAAAAAGGTTATAATATACGCAATATATCAGTACCATCAATTCGCCAGGATCACCACCTACAGTTCGAAACTCTATACCATGCTCTTCTATCCACCCTTGAAACTCATCATGTGTAGCAATCCTACACCTGTGTCCTTCCTTCATTAATCCTTTACAAAGGGCAATGTATGGTTGTACGTCACCTCTGGTACCAATTGTAATACAAGTAAAATGCAGCGACTTTTCCGGTTTTTTATAAACGATTGGTTCGATTGCTATACGAGAAAATACAGGTAATGTTGCAACTTTAGGTATAACTCTACCTAAACTATCTCTTATTTCGTCTTCCAACAATCTAGTTTCCCAATCTTTGATGCTCCTATATAAAATGTTATTTTTTGTTATTTTTTTTTTTTTTTTTTTTTTTTTTTTTTTTTTTTTGCCACTTACTGCTCTGCTTTATCAGGCTCGGTTTGAGTTTCTAAAGCTCGTTTATGTTGCAGAAACAATTTAGCAAAGCAGCTATTTCGTCGTGTGATGGAAGAGAACTCCAAAAAGACTTCTTTTTTCGTCTGAGTAAGTATACTAAGCGAATGAAATATATAGCCTCTACTTCTTATCTTTTGAATTCGTATGACGTCTGTAAAAGGTATGATCAATTTGGCTCCTGTTGCAAATCCTTTGGAATTGAATGAGATATAGTTTGTAGATATATATAGTTTTCCATAACAAGGTAATGTCTTCATAAGAGAGCAACAAAAGACTGAATGTTGAATTTAATAAACTGTGTGCGTCTGTATCAGTAACCTTTTTTTTTTTACCTGTTAATAATTTTTCTGTTTCAGCTAATACAAAGTATTTTCGAAAATTGGTCATTGTTCGATCATCCAATACTTCTGACTCATCTGGACGAGTTGGAGGTCTAATATGCTTATTCTCGTTATTATTATTATCCTCCTCATCCTCCTCATCCTCATCTTCCTCGCCATATAAATCAAATGCAGTGTAAGGACTACCAGACATTGTATTGGCACCTATTAGCCCGTACACCAGCTTCATTCCGGTCCGACTCTTGCCCTGTAACCAACTAACGGTCCGCTCATCATCTTCTGAGCTAGACATATCTTCCTTTATAGACGCATTGGATTTAACAGTTGACTTACTTGAAGAAGTAGATGGATATAAGAAATCTTTTAATACACCAGGTACCGCTAAGGCATTAGCAACTACAGATCGTTTAGGTTGAATAGTAATTGGTTGCGAATCAGTGTCGTACAAGTCTGAGATAGAGAGTGAAGGTGAATTATTATCTGAATTCGCCTCATCTTGTGTTAAAACAGAATATTGAGGGTCATGAGAACGTATTTCCCATGCGCTTTTTAAACAATTAAACGTATGTTCTATATCTGAAAAATAAGCGAAATAGTACTAAAATAATTCGAGGTTTGGTTAAGAAGAGAAACATATAATTGCTTTATATATATATATATATATATTACCTCATCCATTACAAAGCTATCATCAATGTCAACAGCTCTTATTTTAAGAAACTTTTGAAACTCGAATGCTTCAGTCTGTTCAATATCTAGAATGTTTTCAAATGGTAGTCTAATCTTTAAACTATTTCCATTATTCTTTGCTCTAAATATTGCCTTTTGTAGAGCATTGGTCCTACATAAATATAGTAAGAAAAATGACACACACACTCAAATAACATATTTTATTTACCACTCTATTAAAGCTGCATTGGTATCCGCTTGTAAATGCCAAGTTTTATTCATTGTTATTATCCTTAACCCGTATTTTCGCTTTGTTGAATGTCGTACAGCTAATGCATCCTTGAGATCAATTTTACCTAAAGGAGAATAGGTATCTGTCGAGCTTTCAAACCAAGTCAAAACATCTTGTTTAATATCAAAATAACATCTTTCATAATGATTCTTTGATGACTTTTTTAATAACAGATAACCGGATTTATTAAATGAAATCTACATATATAAAAAGAAAAAAATTAGCATGTGAGTTAAACACGTTATCTTTCCCTTATATCACAAGGGGCTTATTTACTTGTCCTTTCGGTAACGAAGCATAAAAACATATATGATTTGTTGATAGATACATAAATCCTGGTACAATAGCAGACTGTACAAGATAACAAGGCCATTCTCCTTTCAATACTTCGTTATTTGGTAAATCAAATATACTCCTTAACTTTTCTTCTACAGTTTGGATAATTTCTGACGACTTTAATTTGCTAGTCGAGGCTGTGTTTATGATTGGTTCCTCTCCTGCTGCCTCGGCTAGAAGTTGACGAGTTTGTTCTGGTTTATAAAATATTACTTTTTGTTGTTGTTCTTTATGTTGGTCATCAAGTCTTTCTGGTATATCCCACGTATTGTGTGTGAATAAACCATCAGTCGAATGTCTTAAATCTAGTGTATACTTGTTAATTTTTTATACTTTATAAAAAAGCTTGTATTTTTTTTTTTTTTTTTTTTTTTTTGTTTTACCACTAGCTGAACCTATTTATTTTATAAGTTAAAAAAGATGTCGAAGGTTAATCTAGTTTTTTAAAAAAAAAAAACTACGCCTTTTTATAACTACCTTCAATATCTTCACCTTCCTGAGTTTCAAACTAATTCCAAAATACAAGTATTAGATAACAATCACTCTTATATATATAAAAAGACATACAACTTGAGCTGCAGCAGAAACAAACTGTAATACGTTATGATTAGCAGAGTCCATTTATACAAGTTTGATTAAATGATAATTAAAGATAATAATAAAAAAAGAGAAAAATAGTTCCCCTATTCATGCAACGACATTTTTATTATCCCGCCTGTCTTGTGATCTTTTTATACCACAAGTCACAATTGTCTATCACTGTTTTGTTTGAAAGGATGAGTATTTTCTATCAAGCAGGCACTCTAATCATTTAGTATTTTTGTGCGTTTTTTATTATTTATTATAGCTCCATTAACGTCAGATGTTTATATTGTTTATTTAAAAAGGCTTTTTTTTATTTGTTGCATAACTAGGACAAACCACATACTCATGTCTCTAGATACGTACTATACCATACGCTTGAAGCAGAAGAAAACAGTTCTGTGCTGTATTAACAAATTAGAATATCCGTTACCTTTTTTTTTTGGTTTTTTTTTTGTTAATAAATCTATTATAGCATGAAAATAATCATTCCGAAAGTGTTTGGCGACCACCATGAATGACGTTGACTATGATTGTCTCGGTTTTCCGATTGTACTCATGCCTTGATACCAGTCTTTTCTAATGGCTTTCGTGATCATTGTAACACGGTACCACCGCCAACTTGCTTTGGGGGTCAAATATTCTGTAGCTTTTGGCTTGCTTTGTGAGTGTAAATACCAGTTCAACTATAATTCGATAGTATTCCCACTTACTCAATATTTATTTTCCGTATTAGGGTTCGCTTGTTCTCTTTTTGAAATGAATTTAAGGGCAGAAGGCGTTTATATGTCAGTTATTATCAAGTGTTTCTCCTTAGTAAGTAATGAGTCCGAATTAATGAGCATCCCGGTCATTGTTGAGGCTATTGGCTTTGTTAAGGTACGTTATATATTGATATAAAACGTACTAACATTGTTTTGTCTCTTTTAGGATAAATTTGTTGACTTCGAAGCCAAGTACAAAGGAAGGAACAGGTAAGTGACTGAAGATATTGGTAAGTGGATGAAATCATCCTTTATCACAGAGGTACAAAAAAAAAAGGCAGTGACTAAACGTAAAGTACCTTATTCGGTCAATTACGATTTACAGTTAGCGCAACACTACAGTGCTTCCACTCTCAATTTACCGAATGTTTGAAAACTCTGGTTACTTTTTTGAGGATAAATTGCCCAGAAAAATGAAACTAATTTGATCAAGTATTCGAAGCTAATTTGCCCTGCTTTTTGATAATAAATTGCTTACTTTTTACAATAAGATTACCAAGTCCAATTTTCGCTTTTCTACTATCTAAAATTCGTTTTAGTAAAGACTCAGTTTTTGCTTTTGCTTTCACCAATTTTCGCTTTAGTATTACTCAATTGTTATGTTTTCTTTAACTTTTATTTTCACAGCAACCAAATGAATAGCAGTTTCTTTTTCTTTTTTCTTTTTTTTTTTTTTTTTGCAAAGGAAACGAGGAAGAGGAAATCGATTCTTACAATCTTGGCATTTTGTTGACTTTATCACGGTACTTACTGAGCTTTTCGAATTCGTTTTCCTACAAAGGAATATAGAAGAACTTGAAAACTTTTGATCGATTGTCAAAGGTACTGTTAACTGAAGGGTTAAAAAACTAGAGTTACTGAAGTTAGCGAAAGCAAAAGCAGAAAAGCTCTTCGTAATATTGCCCGAAACTCACTCAATAGTTTTCCATAAATGCTTCAACGAAAGTAACGAAAGTAACAGAAGTAACAGAAGTAACAGAAGTAACAGAAGTAACAGAAGTAACAGAAGTAACGAAAGTAACGAAAGTAACGAAAGTAACGAAAGTAACGAAAGTAACGAAAGTAACGAAAGTAACTGGCCAATCATTTTTCACTAAAGTTGCTTATTTTTGTTGATACGTAAATTCGGGCTCAGATTCAGAAAAAGGGTAAATCGAAATAATGTTTTGATCTGTACTTAATGTGATCGTTACTTACTGATATAAAAGTAGTTGTTTTGTAAGTTGATAAGCGTCGGTTTTAAGCTGATTAACGTACAAGGAGTGAGCATCACGTTGTTTTGATAATATAAGTTATGAGGAACTATTAATATCACTATAATAATTATATTATTTTTTAGATATTCCTATTATATCAAATGATAAACATTTTAAGATAATTAATTACAAGATATATTATTTTTATAAATATATAAAAGTATATCATTAATTTGTTTTTTGTATCATTGAATAATATAAAGGGTCGCATGAGGTAGTTGCGACGTGTAGCATAAATAAAATGTTGCTACTGGTCCATGTGTGTGGTATCGTGATGTTTTTGGGTTGTAAACATGCTCGATACGTGTGAGTGTAGCAGACTGTTCCTCTATATGATTATAAAATATAGCATCCAAGTTACGATCTTGAGTATAAAGGTTATATAAAAGTATATAGAGAGCTGTCAATTAAAGTATGTCAATATTTGTTTTATGTACGTCTAAATTATAGGTTTGTCTTATGTAATTGGGGGGACAAACTAATATTATATAGTGATATTCAGTTATGGATCAGTTAAGCTATGAAGTAAAAAGACCAAAGTTTATTTAATTTGAGTTATTTAAAAACGATAAAAGTCACGTAACATTGTTAATAGGTAAACATTGGTTAGCAATAGTAAAGGAGGGTATTGGTTTCACAATGTTAACTCAAAGCGTGTGGCGATGAAAGGCCATTTTTAGTGTTGAATAGGATGCAAATCTACCAAACAGACCTTTCTCGATTCCCTCGTCATAACAAGGTAACCATTTCATTTTGCCTTGGTTTTGTTTCATGAACTCCTTTATAAATATAAAGTCCTTGGATTCAGTGGTTTGAATAGGTGTTACACAGACGGACTCTCCTTCCCCTATACAACGTCGCTTAAAGTTTTCCGCAAAGCTGACACCATCCTCTGCGTATTTTTCAATACGTTTCTGTGAGATTTCATCGTTCAAAGTATTATTATGAATAACTTTTTTAAATTGAGATGCAACAGCATCACAAAAGGATTCAATCTCAACATCCTGAATTACTTTGCTGTTCAATTCACAGGTAAAGATTTGAAAAGCTATTCTGTAAATTTTTTGAAGCGTTGAATCCATGTATTCATCCAAGGCAGCAATATGTTTTTCTTGTTGTGTTAGAAAGTGAATTAACGCAATCATTTTTGGCATTGGTACTTGTATTAGCGATGCGATCGAATCAGCATTGTAAATATGAACTTGTTTTGCCCAAAGCGAACTGGAAAGTATATAGTACGGCTCATTATCGCGTTTGGTAAAGTTTTCCTCGCGAAAATGTTTGCTTGAGAACCCATCAATATTGATGACTGTAACAATTGGGAGAATCTTTGTTTGACCAAATACATTCAACGAATATTGTATTAATCGTACAATAAACTCATGTGTCACCTTCTTCTGAATCTGATATATTGTTAAATATGAGTCTTATAATTTCGTTAAAAGTCAGAAATAAGATGGTTTTTATTAAAGGTTATTTTATATAAAAGTGAGATCTGAATTCAATGACCGTTGAATGTGTTAAATATATCCTCTTATAGATTATCGTGCTTGGGAAAATATTATATAATCTGAGCCTGATAAAATAGGTGGCGTTTGTGTAAAAGGGAAAATGGTGATTTTCCTGGTGTATCACAAATACTCTTTAGCTGGAATCTAAATTATTACACTGAGTAAATAATTAAGCTTGTCAAATAAGACCCAAAGCAGATCTTAAATAGTAATCAAAAGGTTACATATATAGGTGGTATATATCAGAATCCCTACTATGACAGACGCAAGATTCTTGGTTTTATCTTGGGGATAATATGTTATGTCAGTTCTTTTGTTGCCGTTTTGTTCAGTTGGTCCGTTATAATATGCAGAGCCGCAAATACCACCGCCAACAACGGAACTAATTATAATATCCTTTATATAATCTGTACGGAGCAATGCTTTACTGCAAGAATCGCTTCGTGGTATAACTGGTAAGGACAACGTATACAAATCTTCGGTATCAAGGGCATTGCATAATGCATTGTCACGCATAAAGGCTGTCATTGCTGTAAGCGTGAAAGGAAAAAGAAAAGGAAACAGCAAATCACATGATGTGAATCTTTGAAAGAGAGACAGATTATTTCTTTTTACAAACACGGAAAGGGAGCCCGTCTATTTCCTAGCTTGAGAGAACCATGGGGAGCCAGAATATCTTCGAGCATTTGTACAACATTCGGTAAACATATTTGAAGATTGCTTAAAAGGCAATCCTATCTAATAAAATGCCACAAACAACTGTAAAATATCTACTGAGGATCGAAGAGACCGCCCTTTGAAAACAAAAACCGCCCTTTGGAAAAAAACAATCCGCCTTTTGAGAATTTTAAAAATCGCCTTTTTATTTAAAAACCCGCCCTTTAGTGTTGCGCTAACTGTAAGCTCAATTATCAATATTCGTAAGCCAAATAAAGAAGAAAAGAAAACTTCTTTTCAATTTTAATAGTTGCAGCAAACTATAGCCTTTTATTTTTAAACTGTCGCGTTTTGCACCCATGTACACAAACACACATTTATATAAGCGAGAATAGAATAATACGTGCATCTCTATAATATTCCTTTTTTTTCTTCTTCTTTAAATTGTATAATAAAAAGGTTTACCATATCATCACAGATTATTGTTGAATATCAGTATCCTATTCAGCTAAGTTGCTCTTGTGAAACAAGCTAGTTTTTTTTATAAATAGAGTATTTTTGCATGAATAACGGCTGTGGCTTTATCTAACCTCAAATAGTAACTAACAAATTAACCTAATCAAATGCCAAAAACAGTTTATTATGATTAAACACATGCGTTTTATAAGAAACTATAAACATTAGAATCCTGCTCATGTTTCCTATTATTAAAAAAGGAATAGCCATCCTGTGAAAACGCCGGATCTCTAGAGATACAACCTTCAACTTCTGCTATATAATGAATGGTGGGTGAACCATTTTCTTCAAATCTTGCTAATTCGCCACGATAGCTTGTCACTTCTGTTTTTGAGAACGGTGTATCGTTATTTCGTCTTTTATCTAGTTCTATCCTATACTTGATTAAATATTCTGCTTGCATCATTGTCTCAATCGCTTTAAGACTTCGTTGCTTTCGTAAGATGTATACAGCTTTTTCTACTGTGTTACAAAATGAGTTTTCTAATAACCAACAACCTGCAAATAATCCTGCTCTACCAACACCTAGAATAATTCTATATTAATTATATGTTTACATACGTACATATATATATATATATATAATATAATGTATATTTACCTCCTCTACAATGTACCAGCACATTATTACCTTTATCTATTTCTTTATTGACTTCGATAATAGCATCTCTTACTTCCTTTAACGTATTTGGACATCCACCTTCTCTCATTGGTAGCCTTATAATCCTCATACCTTTATCTTTTGCAGCCAACTCATATTTTGGCCAAGGTGCGCCTAAGAATTCCATTTCGATATCGTCCAAGCAACTTGTACAATATAAAAAAAAAACGTCAATTTTTTTTTTTTTAAAAAAAAACAAAATGATTTTTTTTTTCATACCAAACTAGCATTGTGATACCAAACATTCTCATTCGCTCAAAATCTAAATCAAGATCACGATCTATGGTAGCTCTTCCTCGAACAGG
Source organism: Thamnidium elegans (assembly GCA_025201345.1). Taxonomy (NCBI): domain Eukaryota; kingdom Fungi; phylum Mucoromycota; class Mucoromycetes; order Mucorales; family Mucoraceae; genus Thamnidium; species Thamnidium elegans. Next base: position 241,945 of record JAIXMG010000012.1, on the reverse strand, counting down.
ACCAGACAGTCTAACCTTTTTTCCGGGACAAGAACTTAGGCATAAATTTCCTCTTATTTTTTTAACAGGTTGAAGTATTGTATTGGAATTAATAAATATTTCCTTGACATATGGATTCATGAAATCGTACAAGTCGAAATCGTTTGGGAAATCAGTTGTAGACAAGTACTGTAATACATCAGGAGGAATTACCCAACTTATACTATTTGTGTGTGTTGCTTAATATTCCCGAGAGAAAGTCTGCATATATAAATATATATATTTTATGTGTACCTACTTTATAGGATGAGTGATGGAGGTTTTGGGTACTTTGGCAGGTGCATAATATCGTGTCGCATTATTAACTTGTTCGTCTCTAGTTGTAGACGAAGCCATATTTTTATATATACAAAAAAAAAAGTTTTTGGTTGGTTTTTTTTTTTTTGCAATATATGAAGAGAGAAAAAAAAAAAGAGCTTCTTCTCTTTTTATTTATATTTAAAAAAAATAATAAAACGTCACGTAAATCATTGCAATGACGTATTCGTATGTTCAAGAAGTACATCAATAGCTTCTTTAGCAGTATATTCTAACTGCTTTGGATTATTGATCAAGTCTACTAATTGAACCTTATCCATTTCTAATAACATTCCAGTTAATTTACCAGCTTCTTGGGGGTACAAATCAGAACTATTAAAAAAAAGAGTTGGCATGACTTTCAAAAAAAAAAAAAAAAAAAAACTTACAGGTAAGAATAGATACGTTCACCCAACATTTGACGTTGAGTTTCAGGAGAGAAAGCTTCTAATGATTCAACAGTCAATTGACTAGGTATGGCCTTTACTTGCTCAGTAGGTTGAAGACGCTTATTGTTAGGAGGACTGACACTTCTAAGTTGTTGTGTTTCAAGATAATTACGACGATCTTCTTTACGTTGAGCTAATGCAACATAAATTTCTTTTGAAGATAACCTGCAGCCGTTCATTTTAATTACAGCCTCTGTGGCATCTTCAGGTGAAGCAAAACAAACGAATCCAAAGCCCTTTGATAACCCAGTCACTTCATCCTTCATTACCTTAGCACTAGTGATCTGACCGTACTTGGAAAATTCATGTCTCAAGATCTCATCATTAATATCATCTGCCAAGTTCTTAACATACAGGTTAACACCTTGATATTTTGCTGGCTTTTCAACACGATCATGTTGACGTCTAAGTTCATCTTCACGTTCAGATTTCTTTTGTGCTCTAGACACGAACAATCTCTTTCCAAAGTACTCTGAATCGTGTAATTGATTTACTGCTCTTTCGGCATCTTCGAGGACTTCAAAGTTAACAAATCCAAATCCTTTGGAATTATTATATTCGTCGCGTTGAATCAATAAGGATGACACTCTACCGAACGCACCAAACAATTCTCCAAGCTCTTCTTCTGTAACATCAAGTGAAATATTCTTTACATACAAATTCGTGAACTTTTGTTTACTGGTATCTTCAACAGGTTCTCTTTCTCCTTTAGGAATTTGATGGCCTACTTGACTATATATTTTACCTTTTTTTTTTAGTATTTCTCTTCCCTACTATCTCGAAAAAAAACCACTTACATTTCTCTACCAAAGAGAACTGTACCATTTACCAAGTCAATAGCTCTTTCAGCAGCACCAATAGAATCATAATTTACGTATCCATAACATCTAGTAGCTCCAGGGTTTTTAATAACCTTACAAGAAAGTACATTACCCCACTGAGAGAAAGTATCATGGAAAGATTTATCGTCTACACTTGCAGGAAGATTCTTTACAAAGATATTTCCACTTCCTGTTACTCTTCTGGAAGGATCGCGTTCAGATATCATTAAACGACACGATCTGCCGTTAATTAAAGAATAGTTCATCTTTTCAAGAGCATGAAGACCTACATTTTTTTTTAAAAAAAAAAAAAAAAAAAAAAAAAAAAACTTGTCAATAAGAAAACTTTTTATGAAGAAAAAAAAAAAAAAAAAAAACTTACAATCTTCGGGTCGGGTAAAGTTAACATAAGCATATCCTAAACTTTTTCCACTAACATGATCTCGACAGACGTGAACACTTTTAGCGTTAACAAAATGTTGCTTTAAAATGTCATCATTAACGTTAGGCGAAAGTTCTCCAACATATAAAGCTGTTTCTCCAGTACCAACAGAAAACCTTTGAGAAGTACTGTGCATAGATTGTGAAGCTGCTTGCGATTGAATAGCTGCTATTTCATTTTGTTGTTCAATGGTCAAACCACGAGGTCCAAGTGAATTATCTGTATGATCACTCATCTTTTTCTATACTTAAATACAAGAACAAAAAAAAAAAAAAAAAAAAAAAAAGACAGAAAAAAATCAGGAACTTTACCTCTATTGGTGTTCCGCTTATAATTTTATTTATTGTATGATACAACAAGCTCCTTTCTTAGAACTCATCTTTTCTTCTTGTTGAATATTCATTCTACTACCATAATCATTACTATCTACCATGGCAATGCTATTAAATTCTTGATAGTATTCTTGTGGGGGAGGTATAATCGGTGATATTTGATTGATATCGGGTGTTGTATTGTATTGATATTGAGGTGCTGTATTGTATTGAGGCGATGTATCGTATTGAGGCGTTCTATTATCGTGTTTTTGGTAAGCCTTATATGAAGACATCATAGCTGTTTGTGGTAAAGTGGGTATTGGTGGTGATACGGCGCGTTGGGGTGGTGGTGATACTACTTGTAATGTTGGTGACACTGGTAACGATAGTGATACCTGCAATGATGGTACTGGTGATGATGGTGATACTGGTAACGTGGGTGACATTTGCATCGTGGGTGATAATGGCATTACGGGAGATATTGGCACTATTGGTGATGATGGTGATGATGGTGATGATGGTGTTTGTACTACGTCCCGATGATGATCCTCTCTACTGTCATTTAGTATCTGCATGTAATATAATTAATAACCTCCCCACTAATTACTTGTATTTCTTTTTTAGAAACTTACCAAATGTTGGCTGCTACTATCACCTCCTACATTGCCTCCCATCATAAAAAAAGTGTGTCTCTGAATAGACCTTCTGTTCTTACTCCTTTTCGTTGTGACTTGGTGCTGGTACTCGTCGAGATTTTCAGTTGGAGAAGTTGTACTGCCAACTAATTTAGAATATCGAAGTTGACCTTTTAATACATCTTCTTGTAAATATTCGGTTGGTAATCCTGTTCCTTCATTTTGACGTTTGGCGGCTATATCGAAAACTTGAACAATCTTTTTTTGGGTGTAAGTATATATTATGTACTATCAATATATAAAAACTTTATTTTATACCTTATCATCTACAAATCTTATTTCGAAGGCATAATTGTTATTATTTGAAGAAGTCATTCTCTCTTTACATGTACGAAGAAAAAGGGAAAGAGAGATGAAAAAAGAAGAAGAAAAAAGTAATAAAGAAAGGACGAAAAAGATGAAAATTCACGTTTTAGATATATTAAATTTGGCAATACAGTTTTCCATACTTTTTTAAAATTCAGACGAATTAAAAAAAAAAGGCCTATAAAGGTTATTTAGGTCGTTTGTCTTTTTTTAGGGTGATACCACAGTCATCAACTATAAAAGCAAAACGAATAATTCTTCTTTCCTTTCCTTTCAATGTGTTGTCCTTTCTTTTAGATTCGATAATTCTTGGCAGTACATCATATAATTTTTTTAATTGGAATAAACGATCTAGTTTATTATTATTATTTGTTTATTTTCTGGATACAGGTTTTATTTTTCGCTAATTATCGTCTTATTTATAAAAGGAAAGATATACAATAGTATGTTGCAAATCCAAAAAAAAAGCGGATTTTTAAAATAGGCGGTAAATAAGCTTTCTTCAGGCCATTGTTTGACAACAGAGAATACGCAAGTATATCTTTGATTTTACACTACAGCCGCTTTTTTTTTAATTATCTTGCATTGCGACGACCTTCCTTCTCTTTTCAGTTAGAAAAAGAGTTACCAAACGTGTTCTTACTTGCATTGACATCTGTACTCCAAAAGTATGTTACAGTTTTTACATAGCGAGAGAGAGAGAGAACGGACCCATAATATGAATTTAATAGGGTATTTAATGATAGGTATGAGGTGGACAGAAAGATATTTAGTAGAATTAATGATACGGTTAAGGTGAACCTTCCCTACTAGAGTAGAGTTTGCTTTATCGGCATAGTACTCACTCACAGTACAGGTAAATTAGTCACTAAACAAGTCAAAATCTCCTTCTTTAACTTTTGGTACTATTCTAATATTCAATTTCATGTTCAGGTTCGAGTTTTACAAGTGGTAGAGACAGCATCGGCTCTAACCAAAAAAATAAAATCTTTTACTATCTCTCATATCTAGACTAAGGCGATTTCTTTTGCTTAAGACTTTAGTATATTCTATCTACTTCGATCCAAGGTTTTATCGCTAACTATTGCAAAATGTTAATGTTGTATATTGCGCCTCCATGTTTTGTTTCGTTATATCTGTATTAGTTTATGCCAGTAAACTGACGTTTCTACTTTTATTTTCTATGTTTATTAACTGTTTTTTTAAAAAAAAAGTTCCTTACCGTCAAATTCACTTTTTTATTTACCCTTCACTTAAACTAATATATTTTACAGCTCTGTTTATTTACTGATATATACTCCAATTTATATTTTATATTGCTTACTGTTTGAACTTAATTTTTCATTTAATGCGCTTTTTATTTTATACTCTTCATTACCTTGAATAATTACAAAAGTTCTGTACAACAGCTTGTCTCTCTATCCATGGCTTCATTTTTTGAGCGGTAGCAGGAAGCTTTGGATGCTTTCTGGACCAGAAAACCTTTGTCTTGAAACATCTATCTACATTAATCCTAAACCTTTTTCGAAGTTTCTTTAAAACGGACCTTTAATTTTTTGGTCTCACTGTTTTTGTGTTACATACAAAAGTGGCTTAAATTAAAAAAAAAATTCTACACTTCTTTTTTTTTGTTTTTTTTCCCCTTCTTTATTTTTATTTATATATCTAAACTATGGACCTTTCTAACGTTGACTACGCCAAGCTTGAAGCTTCTCTTTGTAACACATCTGGTACAGTTTCTCTCGCCGAACGTTTCAGATCCTTATTCACTCTCAAGAATATTGGAACCAATGAAAGTATTGATATTATCGCTAAAGGTAAGTTGCTTAGTAATAAAATATTCTTTTTTTGAGTGAAAAAAACCAAGAAAGAGCACAGTTTTAAAGTATATGTACATATGTAGCCTTCAGTGATGATTCTGAACTTTTAAAGCATGAGCTTGCTTACTGTCTTGGTCAAATCGGTAACCCTCGCGCTAACCCTACCCTCGAAAAGGTCTTGGAAGACCTTTCAGAACACGAGATGGTTCGCCACGAAGCTGCTGAAGCTTTAGGCGCTATTGGATGTTTAGAATCCCTCCCTATTCTGGAAAAATTCTTGAAGGACGAAAACGAATCTGTAGTTGACACCTGTGAATTAGCTATTGACAAGATCAAATATGAAAATGATCCCGAGAACAAGGCTGAACTTGAAGCCAACAAGAGTCAATATAATTCAGTTGATCCTGCTCCGCCTACCACCGAAACCAGATCCGTTGGAGAATTGGAAGAGATTTTAACTAGTCCCAAGTATAAGTTATTTAAGCGTTACAGAGCCATGTTTGCTTTACGTGAGATTGGTACAACTGAAGCCGTTCTTGCTTTAGCAAAGGGTTTAAAGGATAAGAGTGCATTGTTCCGTCATGAGGTTGCTTATGTATTTGGTCAATTACAACATCCTGCTTCTGTTCCTGCTTTAACTGAATGTCTTCAAGATAAAAATGAAGTTCATATGGTTAGACATGAAGCTGCTGAAGCCCTGGGTTCTATTGCTACTCCTGAAGTATTGGCCACTTTAGATTCTTTCAAAGCTGATGATGAACAAGTCGTTCGTGAAAGTTGTGTCGTTGCTCTTGATATGTACGAATATGAAACCAGTGGTGAGTTACAATACGCTAACGGTCTTGATGCTCAACATCAAAACATGCATTCTCTTAAGCTTGCTGGCGCTCAAGAACAATCTTAGATTCTCGTTAAAAACAACATTTATTACATTTGTACATATAAAAAAACTATAAACCCCAACCCCCCTCTCTCACACAGACACTCATATTATTACGCGAAGAGTTTAGATATGTTTTACCTATTTAAAAAATCAACTTTAGACTAAATAAATAAAAAAAATTAAATATATACCATTCTCTTGCAAACTTTGTAACTGTCAAATATGTTGCTGTTATTTAGAATTTAATCATTCTAAGTACTTTTAAATACTTTTTCAGGATTAGATACTCTCTTTTTCTCGAAACAAAAGGAGGTACTTGTTACCTTCTCTCTTCTGGTCGTATATATTGAATGCTATCTGTGTCAAAGTAGGCGGTCAACTCTATTATTGTTTTACAACTCCTACTACTCTCGCCAAATACGGCATGTATAAAAAAGGTTGTGTTTTTTTTACCTTTTAACTTTTCTCTTTTCTTTTTTTTTATCTCATTAAATATAATAACAAGATGGTATATAATTCACCAAAAGAAAAAGAAACACGTTTCACAGTTATTAATACTAATTTAAAATTAGAGTGACCAATTTGATTGTGCATTAGACTTGATGCGTCGTTTACCACCTCAAAACGTTGAGGAAAACTTGACTAAACTTTTTGACTTGGTTCATCCTAGTTTAGTAGACGATTTATTATCTACTATTGACCAACCTTTAAAGGTAAAGGTTTGTCCAAAGACTAAAAAGGATTACCTTATATGTGATTATAACCGAGATGGTGATTCTTATAGGTAAAAAAAAAAAAAAAGATGGAGAAACACCTTTTATACACACACATATATATTACTAAACAAATATCTTGGTTCTAGATCTCCTTGGAGTAATGAATATGAACCAGAGTTACCTGACGGTCTTGTTCCTTCTCCTACTCTTCGCAAACTTGAAGTTGCCGCAAACGAAGCATTTGATACCTACCGTGAAATGTATTATGAAGGTGGTATTTCTTCAGTTTATGCATACGATGCAGAAGATAAGTTTGTTGTTGTTGTCTTGATTAAGAAAGGTACATATATACACAAAATAGGAATTAGATGTGTAGTTAGACTAAAAAATATATATAATATGTAGTCGGTGATGGTGCTAGACGTATGAAGGGTGCTTGGGATTCTATTCACGTCTTTGAGGTACAAGAACGTGGCCGTAATGCACAATACAAGTTAACATCTACCATTATGCTTTATATGATTACTAACAATCAAGAACTTGGCAACTTGAATTTAAGTGGTAGTATGACAAGACAAATCGAACAAGATTATCCTGTTGATGAACCTGCTGCTCACATTGTCAATATTGGTCGTATGGTTGAAGATATGGAAATGAAGATGCGTAATTCGTTACAAGAAGTTTATTTTGGTAAGACAAAGGATATTGTGAATGACTTAAGAAGTCTAAGCTCCTTGGAAGAAACAAGAAGACAAGCAAAAATACAAAAGGAATTAGTTGGTCGTTTGATGGATAGAAATAAATAACCTTTTTTTTCTTTTTTAAAAATAAACTGACTGATTCATATATAAAAATTTGGTAGACGTGTCAGATATTCCCCTTGCACGCAAAGAGGTGGCACTTTGACACGTATAGATTAATAATACATTATTCCCCAAACATGCATACATAATCGAAATGACTTTACTGTTGGCACCCACAAAGTGTATAATTTCGATAATTTAGACAACCGACATTTTACTAGGAACTTTTTTTTTTATTATTTGTTCCCCCTTCTTCTTTTTTCTTTTCTTTTCTACTTTCTACACTTAGAAAAAAAAATGCGTTCTTTCTTTGTAGTGCTTGCTTCTGCACTTGCAGCTTGTACAACTGTACTTGCTCAAGGAGCTATCGTTAGAACTCACTCTATATCTATGCCTTATATTGGTAAAAAAAAAAAATACTCTAAAAGAAAATAATACGCTCGAACAATAAGTTAAACCCCTTCATTTATAGATGATGAACTTCAAAATAGATGGTTTGACTTTGCTGGAAACACCATTATTAACACAAACCACCAAATTCGTTTAACTTCAACAAAGCAATCTCAACTCGGTTATTTGTGGTCGCGTTTGGTAAAAACTTGCTTTTTTTTTTCTTCTTTCATTTATACAATGTCGTCTTACAGATATATAGCCTTTAATAGGTGATAACTTTCAAATTGAAGTTGAATACAAAGTAGATGGCGCTTCAGGTCATCTCTATGGTGATGGTTTTGCTAGTATGTATTTACAGAAGAAAAAAAAAACACTCACAGAAAAACTTTAACCTAATATTTTTTTTTTAGTGTGGCTCACTAAGCAAAGAATGACCGAAGGTCCTGTATTCGGTTCTGTTGATAATTTCGAAGGTCTCGGTGTATTTTTTGATACTTATGATAACGAAAGAGCTCATGTAAGTGTACCGTTATATATATATACGTATATTTTACTCAATTCATTGAAACGAATAATAGCGTCATACATTCCCTTATGTTATGGCAATGCTCGGCGACGGTACTCAATCATACAATAACGATAAAGACGGTAGTGATAAAGAACTTGCTGGTTGTGAGGTAAAAAAAAAAACGCGATTATATAATATAAATAGAGGAAGAAGAAATTAAAGATCGAAACCTGTCAATTTTTGATTAGGCTGATTTTAGAGCAAAAGGATTCCCTACTCGTGCCCGTTTAACTTATCACAAGAACAACTTCCTTCAATTAGAATTAGTTTGGCGTAACGAAGATGAATGGGAGCAATGTTTTAAAAAGACAGAGATTGTACTTCCTGAGCAAATATACCTTGGTTTCAGTGCACATACAGGTGAAGTTACTGACAACCATGATATTATTTCTGTTACTACCAAAACTTTGCAACCTGCCGCTAAGGAACCCGTTTATCAACAACAAAAGCTTAAGAAGTCTTCTAGCAGCGGTGGAGGTGTTCTCTCTGTCCTTTTTAAGATTATTTGTGCTGGTGGTTTGGTCGGTGTCTTGTTTGTTGGTTATCGTTTCTATGACCAAAAAAACAGAATGAAGCGTTTCTAAATAAAATTTTTCCCCCTCTTTTGATTTACTAACCAATCATAATCGAAAAAGTGTAATAATAAATATTTTGAACCCTTGCTACGTACACTTAAAAGAATATCGGCTTCATCACCGTCACGTATTAAAGGAACGAAGATGCTTTTTCTTTTTCTTTTGACTGGGATAAAAGATTGCTCGCAGAGCTTTATTCTAACTGCTGTTTAACCCGACGGTTGAGAGCGACCTATTACCGTTAGATACCAAATGAAGTCAGGAAGAAGCTTGAGTGTCGCTGAGGCCTGTAACGCCATGAACACCTTGTTCTTTACCAATCTCCTTATTAATTCTAAAGATCCAAGTTCTATAAGACTATATGCGCTCTTCCAAAGTCTTGCTTATATATAGTTTCCATTATTAGTTACCAAAAAAAAAAGAAAGAATGAAAAAAAAATTATGATATGACAATTCAAGCATTTATATTTAAGCTCCAAATAGGTAAAAGCCCTCAAAAGTACTGCTTTATAACTATCCCAAAACTACTGGTTTCTAATGTCGGATTCGCCTACCAAACTTTTGTAAAAAATCATTATTCGTAATTATGTTCTCAGTATCAAAAATAAATACTTCATTACATAAGGCAAAGGTTTCAATTGTGATTTTTTTTAACAAGGGATTCATCTCAGCCAGCCTAACGATATCTTCGCTTCTAGTTGTTATATCAGTGGTATCTATAAAGGTCAAGCAAACGAAATGATCAACATATTTAAGATAAGCGAAAATGTCTTGTGTATTACCATCGACCTATAAATCTTCAATGACTTGTTGATTGTCTTTTAGATCGCGTGATTCGAGTGGTGATGATTCCCAGCTACAAGAAGATACAAATACTTTTGTTGCGAAGGATCGTTCTTTTAAGTTTGATACTATTGATCGTAAGAGTCTCGTTTGATTTACAGCGTCTTAATTAGTTGGTGACTTGAGAGCATAACCTATAGTTTTATATCCATCCTTCAAAGTTTTTTTAATGATTCTTGCACTTTGGTAGATAGTCTGAAATATAATTAACAAGGTCATTTACAATTAAATACGTTAGATATTGCTTTTTTTTTATTCTTCTATTTTGGTTTTACTGTAATAAATATTTTGCGGATAATATGTCCAAGGCCTCTGGCTGTTTTCTAAAAAAAAAAAAAAAAAAAAAAAAAAAAAAAGGAAAAGAAACGTAAGTTAAAAAAGAAGCGTATTTAGCTAACTACAAACCTTTCCCGTGTAGTAGGGAGTAGGAGTAGGAGTAGGAGCAGGTAAAGGTAAAAGTACAGAAAAGGCCGTAGTAGGAGTAGGTACAGCTGCCGAAGATACCACAGTAGTGTGAGTAGGTAAAGATACAGGTGCAGACACAGCAAAGGACAACTCTTTTTTATAGTATGAAGTATTTGTACCATTTACTTGCTTCGCTGGCTTTACTTGAACGGCTATATCTCCTAAGGAAAACCCTGTAGTCTTGTATCTGTTAAAGAAAAAGGGTGCATCGTCTGTAGCTAAAAAATGTAAAAATCGACAGCTAGTGTTCAGTTCGGAGCTAGTATAAATACCTATGTGTGTCTTTTTTTACCAGATGTCTGCCTTGGCTGACCTTACATCTCCGTTGCTACAAGCTCTTCCACATTTTAAAGCTGGAAGGTTGGGGTTCCACCCCCTTTCAAATCTTTGACACACTCTGGATGTTGGTCTAATTTTTCTTAATTCCAAAATCCTCCTTTGTCTACTCAAGTTCTTACTATAGTAGGATGATTTCAAATATTCTCTTGACTTCATAGGAAGCTAAAAAGAATATACTTAATTTTGTTTGTTCCGTATCATTTAATATATGGTTAATTACTTACTACAAAGTACCTTTTTGCTGAAATATTGTCGCTTTGCTTGATCTTGGATGACAGGATAGACATTTGGTTTTCAAATACTTCTTACCTCTTTCCCAAGCTCCTACAATTACTCGTAAGTACGTATTTATATTCATATAGTATAGTATTACTACCAACAGTTTGGCTTTTAGGTTTTCGTATTTTACGCAAATACTTATTTTTTGTTGATAAGTAATTTATGTTTGGAGCAGTTATTTTGAAATACTAAAAAAAAAATCAAGTATTTGAAATTTAATGTTTAAAATAAGTAATATTTAGTACTTACAGTTCCTCACCAACGTTAGCTTAATTGTAGCTTCTCAGTACCTCGCTTTAACACCACTATTACCAGCATTCGATTTCAGGGTGGAATACAATTTAACAAAACTACTAAATGTATAAAAAGGAAGTCTTCAACTATTTTATTTTCGAGATGTGTTTATTTAATTTACGAAGAAATTATATGAAAGCTTCTAGTCTTCAAGAGTGTATTATTTACCAATATTATTTATAAACAAAAAAAGAATAAGAATCAAAATGATAGAGAGAGAGAGGGTATAATGAAATAAATCATATAAAATAATTTACTATGTGTCATTTTAATACATAGCTCTGTATTATTTTAATTGATAACAATAAAGTCTTTAATAGAATTTAATGTCTGAGCTTTCGTAGAATAATATACACAGTATATTTTTTTGTAAAATAGCTTGGGTGGATCCAAGAACTATTTAAATTATTATAGCCCATCATTATTCCTCCGTTATCCTTTTTAAAACTGCCGTTTTTATACGAACATTCAGGCATCACTTCTAAAAAAGTAATTTTATTAGTGTTTAAAATAAGGTGTTTTCTGTGTATAATTAAAAGTCAGGAAATGGTACTTTTGTCCAGGATACTTAGTGAAAGTTAGTCATCAAGTCATTGTCTTTAACATCGAATATTGAAAACCGCTTGTTATTTTATATTTTTCTCGATTTTTTCTACTTTTTTTCGGCTGTTCATTTTTGGCCATTTTTGATCATTTTGGGGGGTCAACCCTTTTTGTTTTTCGATTTTTTTCTCATATTTTTTGCAATTACTCCCGATCTACTTTGCTTCTATTTGTGAAAAAACAATGATAATAAAGTGCTCTTTTAGATGCATCTAATCCATCTAAAAGTATATTTTTACTAAAAACACTGAGCGAGTATTCAGCATTTAAAGACGTTTTTTTTTTTTACTAAAATTTGAGTTAAGCGGAACTTAAAATAGCGTTTTTTTTAAAGCGTGTTTTCTCGCTCAGTTTTAGTCGTAGTACTTTTATTTAGAAATAAACAATAAAGGGTTTTTAAAGATCTATAATCGTTGCTATAACCAAAAATAGTAATAGAAAAATATATTTTATGTAATCACGTAAAAGAAAAATCAAGAAAATTGTTACACAAAAAACGCGTGTCATTTTTTCCAAAAAAAAAAAGTTATTTTAAACAGTGATTACTCTTTCAATTTTTGAATTAAAAATTTTATTTAAAATGGATTAAATGCGTCTAAAAGAGTACTTTACTATCCTTGTTTTTTTCACAAAAAAAAGAAACTTAAATCCGGAGTAATCACAAAAAAAACCGTGATTTTTGGCCCAAAAACAAAAGGGGTTGACCCACAAAAATGAAAATCGAAAAAAAACAAAAAAGTGCGTTTTTAATTTTTTTTGTCGAAGGTGTATTCAAAACAACTATTTTGTACTATACAACTTGGGTCCGAAACGCGTTTTCTGTTTTTTAATAAATTAAAGACCATTATTTATTATAACTGCTGAAATTAGCAGTGTTTTCTTATGTGAGCGATTTTTAAGCTGCGAAATCTCAATGAACCTTTTTTTTTTTAGCAGTGATTTTCAAGCTGATCACAATTGCTCTTCTTCTTTCCTCTTAACCCTTAGGAGTGCTTTTATAATTATTAAATTTCTATAACAGACTCGAGTAATATGGTATATTTTGTTGTTACATGCTCAAAGTCAAATAAAAATAATTTACAAAATAGTGGCCAAATTCATTTTTCAACTAAAATAAGTAGCATCGATCATCGAGATGAAGAATTAAAAAGGCCAATCATCAAAGCCTTATGAGGGTTTCTAATAGAGATTTTATTATTATTACGAGTAATTGAGTTCTTACGGGTAACATGCTTCGTTGTTTAAATTCACATGTTTTTTTGGTACCATTTGTAATAAAGGGTTTTACCAGAAACTTCAATCATGCGAAAAGTCGAAAACGGAGGTTTAAAAAAGCAATCCCATTTTTTCTTTGATTAACTTACGTATTTTTTAACATAATAATATATATTAAAAACTTTAATTTTTTTCTGTAATAATAAACAAAATGCAAAGTGATACTACTATCGACGGCTTAGAGTTTGTTTGTACATTTTTAAAGCCCTTCAGCCTGACGAAGTATGCACCTTTTAAGGCTTGTATACGATTGGTTTATAGAGTCGCTTGCAATTAAGAATGTTCGTGAAACCATCTAACTAAGCCAATCCAAGACTATCACGCTACCAAAGGCTAAGTTTGTTGTATCCCGAAGCATGACAATTCTCTATTACTAATGACAAGTTGTATGTACAACAGAAAAATATAAAAATAACACATTCTTGTTTTTTTTATCTTTCTTTTTCTTCTTCTTTAGATATGTTTACTCAATTACCTATAGAAATTATTGAACACATTTTAGAATTAATCACACGAGATGAAATAAACCGCATATGCAAAACTTGCAAATCAAGTTACTATAAAAGTTTACCGTTTCTTTATCGTCATCTGGAACTTGGGTATCATTCACACATAAAGCAATTACAACAAGGTATTGTGGTCAATGGTTATTTAAAGCAAGTGATTCAGCAACATACTAAACAACTCACATTACGATCTCAGCAAAACAGTAATCATTGGCGCACGCATGATTTAATCTCAATATTAGGACCACAACCCAAAATTCAAACCATTCGATTCTGTGATTTTAGAGCACTTTCAACTGATTTAATTCATCGTACAGTTTCTGTTTTACCACAGGTCTATAGTGTCGAATACCATTATTGTCATATTATTTATCAAAGCGCTACACGAACGCTTGATACCACCAATAGTACACCTCATACCTCGCAAGTGAAACAAGTCACACTGCAATGGACAGACTTTACTGAAAAATGCATTCCGTTTATACTGTTCAAAAACTTGATTCGGCTTGAATTAGGATCCAATAGAAACAGATATGATGGAGTGAATGAAATGTTGGTAGACACAATTTATCAACAGTGTCCAGCTTTAACACACATGATCATCACTTTGCCTCAAGTCAGCAGCTCTGTTTTGCGTCGTACCATTACCAAGTATGGAACTCAGTTACAACACCTCTCGATCAAGAGTGATAGTACAAGCACGCTGCAGGCGGTTGCAGCACATGCTACTGAATTACAAAGTTTATGTGTACGTGCTACTGCTGATCACTGCAGACTGGATTATGCGTTGTTGGATATATTATGTATGTGTCCGCAGTTGAAATGGGTTGAGGTCAAATCACAGGGTTTAGAAAGACATGTACATGATGTGGTATGGCAAGTCTTGGGTGGAAATGAAGCACAGGAGATGTTGAGTAAAAGAAAACAAGTAGAAGAGAATGGGGAGCCTCAACTTTCTGTACATGTCTCGGTCGCTGGTAGTATTTGGTTTTATACTGTGTCGGAAGAAGCGTTACAGTTACGATCTCACTATCTACATTCGATGCAGGGTTATAAAAAACAAGAGGCTTTAAAGTCCATTATGTTGTATCAACATGATATATTAAAAATTAAAAGTCGGTTACATAGTTGCTAAAAAAAACTTGATTTTCTCCACCCAAAGATATTTGTAAATAATAACAATAAAAAAAAATGTTAGGGAAGTAGAGCTGGAAAAAAGTACAAAAAGTATATATATGTATATAAATAATAATAATAAAATATGTAAATTAAAAAAAAAAGAGGGTAGAAGGGTATTTGTAGTAGTAATAATAGTAATAGTAATAGTAATAGTAATAGTAATAGTAGTAGTAGTTGTAGTAGTAGTAACGAAAATGAATGGTAAAGGTATATACATGTTTAGAAAAAAATGAAAGAGAGAGGGAGAGAGCATGATTTTTTTACATTCTCAGCCATAGATCTCTTAATCTATTTGTACTTGATGAAGCTAATCTTGGTTCTACGGTAGTAGACATCTTGTACTGATCCTGTAATAGAGGAGTACAAAAATAAGTATTAAATATTAAAAATTAGAAGAAAAAAAAAACTTACGTCTTCGGATAAAATGTAAGTATCCGCAATCAAAGCCAATAGTTTAGCATCAGGTTCGATTGTGTAACTTGGGCACTTGAATTTCATGGTGGCCATAATTGTTTCCCCCATTAACCTAAATTTCTCCCAATGTATCGAACCATCTGCCCTAAAGTCTTTATTGGCTTCTGCTAACGAAACCAAATCCTGAGTATGAATCCCGCTATATATAATTTTTGTTAGTGTACAAAAAAATAAAAAAAATTTTAGGTAATAACAAAAAAAGCTTACAGATAGGGTATTCCGGGTGTACCACTAGAAGAAGCTTTTAAAGCCATGCGGTAGGAACTAAACGATTTGTCTGTACTCATTAACTTTTCTAAACTTTGAAATTGTTTATATATTTTTTTGGTAAAAATAGCTTGTCTTGTTTGCTTTAGTCGAAGTACGGAAGCACTATTGATACCAGCTAAAATAGCCATCAAACTATTATAATTGTTGAGGTTTCTTAAATGAACTGCAATCGACATAAACTTTTGGAGTAACGCGACCCGTTTGCTTAATCTAGATTGAGTTACAATAACCGTAACGACCCAGGCCGAAATAAAGTTAAAATGCGCGATAGATGCTAGGACGGTATTGTTGCATGATAATAGTGAGGAGCGTTTATTATCGTTGACAGGCGAGTTCCAAATATTTCTAATAAACTCACGAGGCTTTATAAAAAAAAATTTATGTAAGTTTTAAAAAAAAAAAAGGTTTTTCTGTTTTACCCCCTTTTTAGGAAAGGGGAGGGGAAAGAGTAAAAGTTTTTTACCTTGATTTTTGAAAATAATTCAGACTCTATCCAAGTCAACTGATCAGCTATAGAGCTATCAGATGCCTTGATAAATAACTTGTAGTTATGTCCAGTTTGATCTTTTTCGGATTTGTTTTGACGAAATGTACTAATAAAACTAGAAGCTAAAAGTTGGTTACCTAAAGAAGCAGTCCAACGACCACCCGAGGTAGTTGCTATGGAACGAGAGATAGAAGAAGGTGGATAAGATTGTTTGGTGGCGTTGTCAATGTTTATCAGACCACCTGCAAATTCAACGCGCCTGGGTAACTCTGAATGATGAGAGGTAGCTGCATAAGATGACTTTAGATCGGGATGGGATCCAGAATGCATTACTGTTTTACCATGACTACGTAATAATATTCTGTTTAAATTAGGAGATAGTAATGTAGGTGGTTGTGTGGTTGTACTGGAAAGCCTTTTTAATGTAAAAGGCGGAGCATCGGACTTTGTTGGCGAGGAAGGGACAAATGTAAATGTACCTGATGCATAACCACTATCCTTTTTTTCATTTCTTTTGATAGGGGTACTAGGTTCTTCTTCTTGTACGTCGTCGATAAGTCCCCAGACGTTATCTGGATCGTAGGTTGGTGGTTCTCTAACTACAAGTGGTGCTAACGAATCACAAATGGGTGTATGACTATCGTATTTTGAAATTCGGTCTAAAAAGAGAATAATATGTTTGCGTGCTTGTGTACCGTAAAAATCATTCCAGTAGTGTGATAACCATAACGAAAAAATGCAGTGAATTCTGACATAAAAATAAAATAAAAATAAATATACACATGCTTTTTTTTTGTTACACGATGCGTTTTTTTTTTTTTTGTCGGAGGAGTAAGAGAGGGGGAACAAACCTTTTTTGTAAATCAGTTGGTAAAGCTTCAGATAGACCATCATTTTCGAATCTAATAAAGTAATGTGAGTGAAATAGTTGTTATATAAATAATATAGTAAGTTTACCTTTCTACTAAAATTTTAACTAGTTCATAAGGTTTCATAAATTTTCTGAAAAATGTCAAAAATATCGGTATAATGTTTTCATCTATATAATAATAAATAAGGAGGTTTGTTATTGATGCAACTAAGCTGACTTTTTTTTTAAAAAAAAAATAGTGTATGTTTCCCCCCCTTTTTTTCTCTTTATTTACCTGTTTTACTATATTCTATCGATAACAATCGATCTATAATATCTTCAGTTGTTAGACCTATACCGAACGATTCGCTAAAGTAAGAGAATAGTTGGTCAAAAAAAGTCATATATATAAAAAGAAAATATAAAGGAAATAAACAAACAAAAATGAAAATTAAATAGTTAAATTATATATATATATTTACCTACTATCTTTTGAACCACGACGACTACTCAGGTGAGAGGGAAAAGTTCCTCTTTTGTTGGTCATATGAAAAGATGAAGAAAAAGAAGCGACATTTTCATTCAAGACTTTATCGGGATCGGCTTCAGTTCCCGATGTGACACTAATTTTACCTATTGTCCGAGTTGGAGCATAAATAAAACCAGCTTCATCATTATCACATTGTAAAGGATGACGGGGTTTCACCTCTTGTTTGTGATTGACACATCTTGGATAATATTGTTGCACAAGTAACTTGAATATCTCTTGCATTTGGTCTACTCCCGTTTCAGAAAAGGCGTCTACATGAAACTGTTGTTGAACTAATGGTTGTATTTGACATGTACTAGTTAAATCCGATTTAAGACCAACGATAAAAGCAGGGATTTGACGACTAAAGTAATAATCTGTAATATGTATATATAAGTATATAAGGGGAATAATAATAAATTTATATATATATTTTTTGTTTACTTGATAAATCGGTTATGCTATCGAGATAATCTGGACTTGTTGTGTCATAACAAATAAGTCCTCCATGGATCAATGGTAATAAATCTTGGTTTATAACAGAACCGTTTAATTCAATAATATCAATAGGATAATTAATGCCATCTAATAATATTTTTGTGTGGTGGCACTGTAGATCTAATCAAAACAAGTAATTTAGAATCGAAAATATAGTAAGGAGATTCTTTTCTTTTTTACCTGGTCTATTAGAGTCATGCTTTGCAATTAAATTTTGTAAACCAAATCGAATAAATGTTGATTTCCCTATATTTGATTCACCAGAAACAATGATAACTAATGGTTCAATCTTTAGTTCCTATAATAAAAATGTTGGTTGATCTAAGTATAAACGGTTTTATTTATCCTCTCTTTTTTTTACTGCGTTTATTTACACCTGAAAGTGGTGGCAAAGGTTTGCTAAATCTATCTTTAAAAGTATCAAGCGTGTTTGAAGGTGTTGCTATGGCAGCTAATTTTCGTGATATCCACATGTGCTAGTTGATAGGCAACAAATAAAAATACGCTAGAATTGTCAAACACCTCGAGTTACTCTCTTTTTTTTGATGATATTGAGAGGAAGAAAAACAAAAAAGATGTAAAAAAGAAAAAAAAACAGAGTGTTTTATATTTATTTATTTATTTTTAAGGGGAAAAAAAAGGTCCTCTTTTTTTTTTCTTTTTTTTTCTTTTTTTTTTCTTATTTTCCTCCTTATTGCTGTCATTAAATATGAGTTTAAGCAATATTAGCTAAATAATCCTTGACTTCATTCAAGCTTAATTTTCTAAATAATGGGATTTCTTTTCTTTCACCACCATAAACGCCAACAGTACTTGTACCAATAATACCAATTTCTAAACTATTTTCTGTCATTTGTCCCTCAAATCCTTCCTTGAGCTAAAATAAGAGTCATTAATTCATGCATTTTTTTTCTTCTGTTTTCAGTTTTATAACTTACAGTTAAAATAGCTGTATGTACTGCGTCTTCCAATTCCATTTCTTCATTGTATCTCTTTTCCAAAAAGGTCTTTGCATTAATCATATTTTTACCAATGGCACTGGCCTTCCAAGCAAAATAAGAACCAGTAGGATCGACTTGGTAAAGTGTAGGTCCGTTAACTTCGTCATAACCTGCAATTAAAATAGAAACACCAAAGGGACGTACACCACTATATATATACATATATTAATTATCTCCTCCTTTTTTCTCTCAGTATTGCCGTTGCTGTTTGATTAATTCTTACCCGCTTTGAGTATATTCTTGCATAACACCGGCTACTTCTTGAACAAGAATCTTTACTGGGGGTTCTTCCATATATAATCTTTTATAAGCTTGTGCTGCTTTACGTGCTTTACTAACTAAAACACGGAAATCAGGTCCCATACCAGAGTAAATCATACCAATGTTGGAACAAATGGTAGCGACTTTCTCAAGAGTGGAATCATCAACAAGACTTGATGCAGACTTCTTTTCTGTAGCAATAACAATGCCATTGGTAGCTACATGTAATATATAAGTATATACGCGGCAAACTAGAAATATATATATATATATAAATGTACCTTTAATACCAACACTGGTAACACCTTGAGAAACAGCGTTTAAAGCATATTCAATTTGAACAAGTTTTCCCGAAGGAGAAAAAGTAGTAAGTGAGAAACTGTATCGATCAGCCATTATTAAAGATGTAGATTTAAAAAATAAAAAAAGGTAAAAAATATACAAAAAAAAAAATTAAAAAGGTATTTCAAAAGGAGTACGCGTTCAAAGCGACACTCGTCCGCTACACTTACGTCACCCGGCATTTTTTTTTTCTTTTTTTGAAAAAACGGGCTTTCAATAAGTAGAAGTTACTTAACAGGAAAAAGGACCAGCTTGTCAAAGTTTGTAAATACCAAAAGGGCTTTAATTCTATTTATCTCGGATGGGAGGATATATTTACCTGGAAATTAATGTTCTATGATAATAATAAACTGCTAGTAACTATGTATAGTAATCGGTATGATAAGTAGGAGAGTTATATGTATGGGCTCTATACTCTTATGCTTTATTGCTATTTATTGCCTTTAGGCGTTGGCATAGCATTACAGAATCTGCTATTGCGTTTATTTATTTTTAATTCGGATACTTTTACCGGCAAGCTGAAGCAGCGAATAGATTCCATGTGGTATAACTCTAGTATAGGTTTACTTAGTGAAAAAATAGTGCAATTTACACCTTCTACAAGCAGACCTGATACTGTTTAATCATCTTTAACCCCATTTTTTAAAGCAAAATCTAGCAAATATTTCAGCATAGTTCCGAGCTTTGCCCGATCAGGATGGTTTTGGGAGGCGCTATATGTCTTCACTTCACATAAAAAAATGGTAGGATGGTTTTTTGCTTAGTTGTAATTCCAAAGACCTGTCAGAGGCTCTTCCCTTCCATCCTTTCAAGGTATCACGTTCTATTTCGTTTATTTACGTTAATTTTATAAGGGTTTGCCGAATGAATTAAATAAGTACAATAGGTACAGATATTTTAATATAGAAACGAGTTTTTCTTTTGTTGACGTATAAATACAAATGTGTAGTATAATTTAGGGGAAGGATAAACGCACCTATTTTTTTTTTCAGAAGTGGAAAAAATAAACCGCGTGCTCTTTACTTTACTTTACTTCTTTTGTGTTCTGAAATCATACATATCATTAAATATATCACTACATATCGCTCAATTTTAAATCCAGAGACTTGTTTTTTAGCACAAAAACAAGAAAGAGCAACCCCCAGCAGTAACAATAGAAGTGTCCCTAAACAAACATAACAGCATATTAACCGAACTGATCATCGACTCTAATCAAACCCTTGACATCCTGAGCGTAACTTTATCAGTTTCACCGGGACTCCCGTTATTTTCACCATCTCGACATTCCACTTTGAAGTCGCCTCATCTTGCTCAAAACGCCTATTCAGTTCTCTCTCTATCAACACTATGACCCTTGTGACTCGACCCACCAACAGAGCTCGTATCGCTAAAGCATCCCAAAAATCCACCCAAAAATCCACTACTATCATGAAGCACCTCGACTCGCCTGGCCATCCTCTGGCAACCACTCCGACTGTTCACGTATTCACGACTTTCCCGAGTCTCAGCCAGATACTGAAAGTACGCTTCCTGACCCCGCTCAACCCCTATCCAACTGGGAGCTTAACACACAAAGCGAGCTCTACCGCCCCAACACCGAGGTCCGTCCAAGTTCAATATTTGTTGGATGAAAAGCATGCCCTAAAACTTTCTCTCGACGAAGCCAATGCTGCCATCACCAAACTTCGTCACACTGTCTCTGCCACAACTCCCACCTCCTCTACCATCAACCTTCTCAGTAGTCAAGCCTTCCGCTATGTCCACCACCAATCCGAGGAAATTTACTCCTCCACCACCATCACTACCACCAAACCCGCCTTCGCTGCGATCGTCACCCGTCCATCTACTACTCGCAAGCCAACAGTTCGAAAAACCAGAGCTACCACCCATACCATACCATTGTGCCTCTCATGCACGTTGTCTCCTCTTAATTTAACCCAAACACTCTAAATCTAAAACTTAAAAAGAATATCGCTGTAATATTTAAAGAACGATACAAGATTAACTTTCGGAATCATTATTGCAAACGTTCTAAAAAATGAAGAATGAGGTATTCGCTTGCATATACGATAAATTAAGACATTTTATTGTAAGTTCTTTCCACTTTGTCAAGGTAAACATTAATAATATCATTTGTTGCCACCGTGATACGACTGGTTGGGCCAAAGAAGCGGAGACGATCACCCTAATAAACGGGAGAGCAAGCGGCATAGAGTTGCCTAAAAGACTGAAAAGGTCTGATGATGCATACAGTTGCACCATCTTCTAGCGTAAGACTTTGCACTTTATGAATGGTCGATGCATACGATAAGACCAGGGGCAGTTGTGTACGTGTGATATTAACGGTTATAAAATAAAAGTTATATTAAAAATAGAATAAAAAGTAAAATAACTAAATAATTATCAGACTAAGAATAGATTGTCGTTTTTATTAATGAAAAAGTATGTGCCTTATATACTTATTATGGGTTGAATAAGCGCTTATCATTAATGTGAAACTTGGACAGTTTCAACGAGACATTAATGAATGAGCAATTTGGAAAGATAAATAGATTCTTTAGAAGGTCAATTACAATAGCGGCGATGCGTATTATGTTTCTAATTGGCTTCTTTAACAAAAGAGGTAAGATAGAGGCTTGTTAGTTATAAATAATGTGACAATTATTTATGTAAACCAGTTATCTTCTGTTTGTCAAGAGTTTAAGCAGTCTTTTAGTTTTATGATCAAAGCGATAGAACAATAGAATATATCTGAGATTAATTTGTAAATAGATACTGCAATTTGTGTATAGCTTATGTAAGTGACATATGAGGATATGGCTTATATAAGTATATATAAATTAGTATTATTGAAATATAATGCGTAGATACAACAGTACGGCTGTAGCCTGTGCGATAAATATCCCGTGTAATTGGTCCAATACATTGGATTGTACCATCCGATAACCGTCTCACAAACAGACTCGTCATTATTCATATTCTGAACGATGCATCGCGTGCCGTTGACCCAGTCTGATGCAACGTCAATGTTATGCAACGGCATGCACATGGCATTCACTTTTAGATTTACTTGTTGTAACAGATGGGTTTTTTCGTAACACAATATCGGGACCAATATCTATACTGAAATAAGACTTTGAGATGCCAGGGAGTGCAGCAAGTCGTTCTTCATTGTACTATTGAACCGTGTCTTTCGTGGTGTATAACCTGAGATAAGCATCTGGAATACTACATGTGAGGTGTCTGTCGATCCTGGATTGGTTTTTGTGAATTTATATCAGTAGTATCTGCTCTTATTTTTAGCTGTATCGTTATTGCATATATCGATGGCTCGGACGGCAAATATAACACCTTATTCGTGTTTCACTGAATTCATTATACGTTTTCTTTTTACACTATATTCTGCGCCCTGCACCGTATAATAAAAAAACACAAGGAAGATACAAAGCGCTTGTATTTATTGCATACCTCTGGATGATTTTAATTCTTGTGTTTTCAATAGGCATTACGATCAAGATAAAATTGGAAGATTTGAATTATATATACCACCAAAATAGCGTCGTTTACGACACAATTCTAGTTGATGGATCCAATTGGGCACTTTTTGCACTTATTACTATAGTTATAGGCACGAACAAAAAAAAGATGAATTCAAAAACAAGAACAACGATGATCATTTATGCAATACTTTTTTTAATCGCAGCCATGTATACTACAATTGTTTTAAATGTTCCTATTGATTCTTTTCACGTACGTAATGTCATTTGTTTGTTACTTGTTGAGTTGCCAATAAATATGGCAACTGTTGGTGCGTGTTTTTATGGTTCTCACTGGATAATGGCTCCTACCTATGATAATTTGGTTACACCTACAACTTATTAGAGTGTATTAGACAAGTATTCTAGTCGAGTGACACGATCTGCTCAGCAAAACCTAAAAAGGAACATTTGGATTTCAATCACATAAATACAAAATAAAATTCTAACCGTTTATTTTTTAAAAACCAAAACACAAATGGCTATCGAAATTAATATATGGAGGTATGTTTCTTTGGTAACCTCTATTGTTACTTTTCTCATAACTGCGTTCTATATTTACAAATATCGCTCTACTAAAGCAGTTGTTACCGCTGGAAGTGCGTCCATATCTGCCCTGGCTTTTCTTATTTCCAATGTCCTTGTTTTGTCTCCCTTGAATACCCCACCTATCAAAACTTCTCCCATATTTATGCTTCGCGGTATCCGCTACGCATTTGCCTTCCACGTTGTATTCTATGCTTTCCAGTACATCATTTATAATAATAACCAAAATAAAAAACTTGTGGTCTACATCGGTTATATCTGGATGGCTGTTACTATATCCGTTTCGATTGCCACTGCAGTTTTTTTCAATGTAAACACTTTTTCCTCTGTCAACATCTACGACCTCTTGGTATTGACAAAACATTCAATCTGGGGATTTATTGCTGTGGCCTTATTACTTTATTTCACGAATAAGAAACACCTCAATCGTAAATCGAGGGCTACTATGTCGGTATTTATTGGACTCAATTTGATTTCAGCTATTACCGCAACAGTTATTACTTACGTTCCTATATATATCCAAGACTTAGGGTATGGTGTTGCATTTTTCCTTGACGAATTAATCTTCAAAGTAGCTATCATTATTGCTGCGTGTTATGGGTCTACTTGGATTCAAACTGGTTCTAGTGAAAGTTACGGTAGCAAAACAGAATCAGATAGTGATTTAGAGATTAATCAAGGGTCAAATACTAGCCACTAATCAATCTACAATTTGCACCATTTTCTCTCCCTTTCACTTTAATAATAATAGGTACTCACATAGGTACGATCGAGAGGTTTTTACTTAATATAATAAAATATTCTTATTTATTTTTCGAAAACAAAAAAAAACAGTTGTATATTTAATTATTATGGCTATCTTGACATCTTTTTTTGTAAGAACATAAACAATAATTTTACTATAAAAGTATATTAAACAAAAAACCATTTTGTAGGAAAAAAAAGTACCATATCTTGTTAAGAAGGATTTTTTCTTTATTGATCTGAAATTATTATTGTTACACGTTAATTAAACGAAGCCTCTGTTTCTGTAACCATAACTTGCTAAGTACAAAAGCATCTGGTGAAATTGAATCACATTTCAAAGGTCGATTTTATAAAATACATTTGATTTCAAGCTTAGCTGACGTTGCGCACCTGACAGATATTCTGTTTCTTTAAGAATAAATTGCTAAGCACAGAGGTATTTTTCAATGCTTATTTTCAAGCTTTACTTTTTTTTTTTTCCTTTTTTTTAAAAAAAAACGATTATCGCCTTAGGAGCTACCGACACAACAGGGTAATCGTTTGCTACATTAATAGCATCATCACCTTTTTCATGACAATATGTTATATTTATATAAACCGCGTATATAAAAGTGGAACCATTACAAGAAGTACCTTTATTTCAGCGCTATTCTCTTTTATTTCAGTGCTTATTGCTTTTGCATACGAAAACAACTCTGATATTGATATTACATCGTTATTTGTACTTCGTAGCATTCAATGCGCCTTTCCTTTCATACAATGTTCTACACCTTTATTGCAACATAGTTCGAGTTAATGGAGACGACGAATTTCTGGTTATTATTGGTTATATTTGATGCTTAGTACTTTAGGTGTCTCATTTGCAGTCTCACGTTTCTGGTAATATCGACAAGTGATATTGTAATAGTCTAGAATTTGAGCGTGCACATAATGTTGTAGTGATGACAATGCTCTCAAGTTGGGGATTTGTTGCAGTCGTTATACTATTTTACATCAGAAACAAGCAACTATTTACTGTAGACAGTGAAGCTACTGTCGTAATCTATATATTTCTTGTTTTAATGCAAGCTATTACTGCTACAGTTATTTTGTATAGTCTTTTCGGTGATAATGACGTACACCCTGCCGTTTATTTCATTTTTATTGACTTACATATGCATATCACCATCATTGTAGCCGCTCATTGTGGTCCTGTTTGGATTGGAAATGAATTGAAGGGAAAAGAAGAAGAAGTTGATACGGATTCCTATTTAGAAGCCAGTCATGGATCCAACTTAACGATCAAATAACTCGAATGATGCCCATACACCCTTATATTGTATATACTTTAACCTATCCAGCCCCAATGCTTTTTTCTCGATAAAATAATTACAAGTTAATTTTTTTTTTTTTTTTTTTTTTTGTCTTTTAACGTGAAGTATGATAAACTGACGGCAAAAAAGAAAAAAAAAATACAGTAATGGCTCTATTTAAGGGTGTTCGATTTAAGAGTAGGTTCTATTTAAGGGTGAATTTCTCCAGGGCACCTTCTTCCGTCCCCTGCTTTAACACCGCTATTATCGCTAATAATTGATTTAAGGGTGGATTTCCTAAGAATTTTGGCTACCCTTAAATAGAGCCGCTACTATATGTCAAGACAACTCGTTCCATACATTGAGAAAATTATGTCTACTTTCGCAACGTAAAATTAGGTATTAGAAGCATTATCTATCCTTTTTTTTTTTTTTTGCTGTTGCAAAAACCTCACTTCCCTATTTATATTTTTTAGTTACAAGTGATTTTAGCACATATTTAACACATATGTATTTAAGCTATTATAGTTAGTTTGACCCGTCCTACGCATCTGGAATACATCACAATATCATTATTCGAGTGGTAAATAAATTAATAAATGTAGATTTTAGGAAGTGTACCGATATAAATCAAAGAGATAATAAAAATAAAAAAGTAATTTGCTTTAGTTTATGAAGAAATCGTATGAAAGATTCTAGCCTTCAAGGGTGTATTGTTTACCAATGTTATTCGTAAACAGAAGGATAATAACCAAAATGATAGAGAGAAGGTAATGAAATAAAGCTTACAAAGCAACTAATAACATCATTTTGATATATAGCTCTGTACTATTTTAATCGGTAACAATAAATTTTTAAAAATAATTAAAGCGGTTCTAATATTTGAGCTCTTGTAAAAACAGATACATAATGTATTTTTTTATACAGTGGCTTGGAAGAGTTAAAAAACTATTTAAAATGTTATAACCCATCATTTTTTGTCCACCATCCTTTTAAAACACTTTTTTTTATATGAAACTTTAGACATCACTTTTAAAAAAGGTCATTTTAACAATGATTGAAATAAGGTGTTTTCTTTGTATAACTAAAAGCCAGGAAATGATTCTTTGTTCAAGGCGCTTAGTGATAGCTAGTCTTCGGGAAGATACCTTTAATATCAAATTTTGAAAACTGCTTGTTGTTCTATATTTTTCTCGGCCATTCATTTTCGGCCATTTTTGATTTTGGGAGGTCAATCCCTTTTGTTTTTCAATTTTTTTCATAGTATTTTTGCAGTTACTCCAGATCTACTCTAGTTTTTGTGACAAAACAATAATGACAAATTAATCTTTTAGGCGCATCTAATCCATCTTAACTTATATTTTTATAAAAAACACTGAACGTGTTATCAATGTTTAAAGACTTTTTTTTTTATTACTAAAATTCGAGTTACGCGGAACTTAAAATAGCGTTTTCTCGCTCAGTTTTAGTTTTAGCACTTTCATTGATAAATAAGCGATAAAGGATTTTTAAAGAACTTTAATCTTTACTATAATCAAAAATAATAATAAAAGAATATATTTTACGTAATCGCGTAAATAAAAACATTGAGAAAAATAGTTACACAAAAACGCGTGTCTTTTTTCCAAAAAAAAAAGTGTTTTTAAACAGTGATTACTCTTTAAATTTGTGCATTAAAAGCTTTATTTAAAATGGATTCAAAGTATCTATAAGATTATTTTACTATCCTTGTTTTTACACAAAGAAATGCAAATTGGATTCATAATAATCGTAAAAAAAACTGTGATCTTTGACCAAAAAACAAAAGGGGTTGACCTCCCAAAAATGAAAATCAAAAAAGTACGTTTTTAAGTTTTTTTTATCGAAGACATATTTGAAAAAACTATTTTGTATTATGTAACTTGGGACCGAAACGCGTTTCCTGTTTTTTAATAAATCAAAACCCGTTATTTCTTATAGCTGGTAAAATTAGCAGTGATTTCTGATGTGAACGAGTTTTTAAGCTGCGATATCTCGGTAAATTTTTTTCTTTAACAGCAATTACAACTCCACAATTACTCTCTTCATTTTCCTATTCTTTGGCCCTCTTGCCACTTTGGAGTACTTTTATTATTACTACGTTTTTGTAGCTGACGCGATTAATATAAAAAAAAATTACTGGTATGCATAACTAGTAAAAGGAAAAGAGAAAGTAACTTGCTCTATAAAAAAAAAGATGATAAAATAGCGGGTCTACTTGCTCAGGCGATATATTTAACTATCTTTATATTCATGCTCTACAACTTATCGTTACAGATTATTTAAATAGACCAAAAACGTTGTTCCAACTTGTTTCGCGCAAGAAAGTTTAAAAAAAAAGTCAAGTAAAACGAGTCTGCAGGATGTCTTGATACAACTTTTGGCTAATAAAATACTTGAATACAGTTTTTTATATTATAATATATTTTAATAATATATTCAAATATTAAAGTGTTGGTATGTCAGCGCTTCGAGTTTCTCTAGAAAGTTCACTCTTAAATAGAATATCGCAGTAGTGAGATTAAATACAAGAAGATAAGTGTCATATTATAGTATAATATTCACGTTTTATGGCTTGTTTTTTCTATTTTTGTTGTTGACTTACGATTATGTAAACTATTAAGGCCGTTTATCGTACTGTCAGAAGATCATAAGTACCTAAAAACGGATACCTGGTAACAAAAAGTCAATTTCTTTCCCCTCATTCAATCACGTGGTACCTTTTCAACTCAGCGTATTATTTTGAGGGACGAAAAAAAAAAAAAAAAAAAAAAAGTATTTTCTTTCTCTTTTTTTTTCGTTAGTTAATCTTTAGGATGGAACGTATAGATAGTATTCACTCATCGGCTTCATCTGATGACAACCGAGCTCCAAAACCGATATTAATATCGACGCCACCTACACAGCATCATCAACCAAGAAAGTCTATTAGTGGTATCGATATATTAAACGGGTTAAAAATTATGACTAGCGGTAACAGTATACTTAATTTGAGCAATGACAGTAATGTACCTCCTTCCCCTGTACCTTCTCAGTTAATACCCGAACATCATTTTAGCCAAATTGATGACTTCGATATAAGAGAACCTATAGGTAAGAGTATATTTTATTTATTTTATTTTTATTTGGTTAGTAACAGCCTCTTTTATATAAAGGTTATGGTTCTTCTGCTATTGTTTATAAAGCCATTCATAAACCTTATGGTAAGCGTATGGCTTTAAAAATGATTGACCTTGACAAATTTGAACGTAATCAAATCGATGAACTTCGAGTAAAGTAACATACTTTTCTTTGTAAAAAAAACCTGACTTTTAATTTACCCCTTTTTTTTAATTTTAGCGTGAAACAGCATTGATGGCACTTTCGAAACATCCTAACGTATTACGTGTGTATGGGTCATTTGTGCATGGATCGAAACTCTATATTGTTACACCATTTTTAGGTGGTGGTTCTTGCCTTGACATAATGAAAACTAGATTCCCTGATGGTTTAGATGAATTGAGTATCGCTACTATTTTAAAGCAATCATTAGAAGGTTTATTGTATTTACATAAGAATGGACATATCCATCGTGATGTAAAGGCTGGTAATTTATTAATGGATGATGATGGTACTGTACTACTTGGTGATTTTGGTGTGTCTTCTTCTTTGATGGAAACTGGTGAAAGAGGAATGAGAAAGACATTTGTCGGCACTGTAAGTGTATATAATATATACATATATTCATTAAACTAAATTACATTTTTATAGCCTTGTTGGATGGCACCTGAAGTCATGGAGCAAGCTGAATATGATTATAAGGCAGATATTTGGAGTTTTGGTATTACTTGTATTGAATTAGCTACGGGTCATGCACCATTTGCAAAGTATCCTCCTCTCAAAGTTTTAATGATGACCCTTTCCAATGATCCACCTACTTTAGAGCGTGATGGCATTATTCATAAATACTCTAAACTATTTAAAGAAATGGTTGACAGTTGTTTATCTAAAGATCCTCGCAAAAGGTAAAAAAAAAATATATATACTACTCGAAATATATAAGTATTCACCCAGTTATTTTTTTTTTAGACCAAGCGCTGAAAAGTTATTGTTACATCCATTCTTTAAACAAGCAAAAAGAAAGGATTATTTAATAAAAACAATTTTGGTTGAATTACCTCCTTTGGAACAACGCCCTCGTAAAATGATGCCTCATAAGCAAGTTACCATCACAAAGACTGATGAGTGGGATTTTGATGACGATGATGAAGAAGATATACATTTATTGGATACTAATCATGATCAATTATTACAGCAACAGCAACAGCAAGAGAATTCTAAAAAGGCGCCTGCATCTAAAAGACATATATCATTTGGAGATGTCGTTGTACGTAATAATAGTATGGTCCACCCGGCTGAAACTTCACCACCACCACCAGCACCTATTGTAGGTACACCGCCTAGAAAATCTAGATTTGTGATTGAAGAAGCCAACAATCTAGATAGTGTTCATTCCTCCTCTGTTCGTAGTTCTAGTCCTATGCTAGAAGATGAACATACACTTTCGGATGGCGAAGTAATGAAAGGAAGATTTTATGTTAACCAACAAACGAAGCCTGTTACATTTAATGATACACCTACTATTCATCAAAATACAGATGAATATGATCACTTGCACAAGGTGCCTAGTCAAGATGTATTAAATGTAGATCGTAAATCTAGATTTGAAGTATCTTGTTCTTCTGCGCCAATGCTCTATCAACCTATACCTCTATCAAGAGATAGTTCTTCTTATTCCTCTTCTTCCAACGGTCGTAGTAATACAACCGCTGTGACTGAAAAAAGATACCCCATGGATACCAGTACCTTGACTACCGAAAATATCGCTTTATTAACTGAATCATCTAGAAAGATTGGTCGATTTGAATTAACCGGTGGTTCTGCTTGTTCTTCGGTTGATGTAACTCCTCGTGGTAGTATATCTTCTAGTCATATTGATCATATCAATACTCCTGTACATCATCAATCTCAATTATCTATAGACTCTAACCAATTTAACCCTCAATACCAAATTGAAGAACTAATTCGATTTAATGAATCTCAACGTATTATATTACAAGAATTAAGTCTTTCTTTTAAAAAGCCTACTGAAGACGCTCCTTATTTAGATCAAAGGTACTTTTTTTTTTACGTGTGCATATATATACTAACTCTATCCTTTTTTTTTTTTTAATAGTGATATTACATCTACTGTAGAACACTTGCATAAGCTAATTCAACAAACACTTGGTGAAAACACTGATTTACAAAAGGAGAATGAAGTTCTTCGAAGAGAATTAAAAGAATTGAAATCAAACCAATAAAAAAAAGAAATATTATATGTATAAAAAAAAGTGTGTGTGTGTGTGTTACATAAGTTTTTAATTTTCGGATTTTGCACTTTCTCTTGCAGCACGGATTAAAGGGGTAAGCGATCTTAATGGATCAGCAAGTTGTAAAAAAGGATGCTGTAACATTTCTTCCGCAGAAGGTCTTATTTCAGGGTCTACTTGTAAGCACTTTGCTAAAAAGTCTCTAAATACTTGAGATAATGATTCAGGGCTCTGTAAAGTAGGTGTACCATTTGTAGCGATCAAATAAAGTGCTCGTAATGGATTTTCATTAAGGTAAGGTGGTTCTCCTTCGATCATTTCAATAGCCATAATACCAAGTGACCAAATATCTACCTTTGAACCGTATTCTTTACGAGTAACTACTTCTGGTGCCATCCAATAAGGTGTACCTACCATTGTTGTACGCTTTGATTGACCTTCATTTAACTGAGCACAAAAACCAAAATCAGCTTTTTTGCGCAAAAAAAAAAAAAATAAAAAAAATGTTAAAAAATCACCAATAACTATAATAATTATTATATACGCACTTAATTTAATATCGCCTTGTAAACTCAACAAGATATTATCACTTTTAATATCACGATGAATTACATCATTTGTATGTAAATGATGCAAACCTTGCAACACTTGTTTACATACAGCAGCAATTTGACCTTCCATCATCATATTACAAGTAACAACATCAGTTAAACTTCCACCTTCCATATACTCCATTACTACCCATAAATCACCTTTCCAAAGGTACGAATCTAAATAATTGACGATATTTGCATTTTGAGACTTTTTCATCACTAAAATTTCATTGATAATAAGTTCCTTCTTTGGTTGTTGTTCTAAATTCATTTGTTTAATAGCAACTGGAATCATTTTATTTTCTCCCGTTTTACGATGAGCTATAAATACTCCACCCGAAGCACTTAAAAAAGGGGAGAGAAAGAGGAGAAGAAAATATCAATATATATAAATATACAAAAACACGTTAAAAAATATATATATACCCTTGTCCTATTTTAACCATGTCCTTATAGATATCGTTAGGGTCAATATTGTAACAAATATCCTGTAACTGTTTAATAATATCGAATTCTCCTTGCTTTGGTTCTTTGGCTTTACGTTTAATAACTGGCGGATAATTTGTTTCATCTGTTTGGTCTATATCAGTAGATTCTGTCTTTTTAGTTGTATCAACTAGTAGTATATGTTTATTAATATTGTAATCATCATCACTATTAAAAGTATTTACCTATTAAAGAGGATCTATTTGAAACCTATATATTTACAAAGAGAATAAAGTTAGAAATAAACAGGCCATAACTTTTAGTAAAAAAAAAAAACTTACGACAGAAGCCCTTTTTCCATTATAATCAGGAAACTTTAATTTCGATAGTCTACGTAATGAATTAGTTATTGCGTTTCCTTTTTGCTGTTGCGGTGGTGTTGATATTGGCGTTAAATCATGAATAGAATCAGTTACTGATCTAGTTGTTGCTGTTTTAGGTATTTTATGCCAAACAGCTTCATCCAACTCTCTTGCTTCTTGATAGAATTCAATTGCATTAATGACAGCCTAAAGAAAAATTTGGGGTTTTTTTTTAAGGAGTTTAAAAAAAACCAGTTTTTTTGTATTACTCCTTTATTATGATTTACCTGCGGATTTTGCTCCTGTTCAGTCTGAGTGATTCCACTTGACTTTAATAGTGTATGCCACTCTCTTGGCAGACCAGTGAATTCGCCTGTATTTGCATCAAAACCAACGTGCGTGACATGTCTCGTATTATAAGGAGAAGAAATATCCATTGGGCCAGAAATAACCATCATATCCATTGGATTATTATTACTAGACATCATGTCTTTTTTTATTATTATTATTAGAGTTACAAGTTGTTTTTATTTTATCTTATTTTCTTTACCGACGAATTTATCGAGTACACCTTTAAATTTGCTATCGCGGTGATTGTTCTTTTCATCATTATTATTATGTTGTCTAGAATCGATACTCATAGGTGTTGTATTGTATATTTTTGTTACGTGAGGTTTAAGAGAAAGTGTACGTGAAAGCGATGTTTGTGACTTTATGCGATGATCTAATATATTTTAATTTTTTTTTTTTTTTTGTGGGTTTTATATATATATATAAATATATAATATAATATATTATTTTTTTTGGTATGTTAATACTATCTTTTACTATATATATGAATATCTCTCTTTTTGCCTTTTTGCATCTACCCGAATTAAAAAAGGAAAAGAGAGAAAGAGAAAAGGTACTTTATATAATATTCATATACTTATTTTCTCTCCCCAAAAAATAATAATAAACAAACAAATAATTGTTATTTAGGGGGAACCACTACTACTGAAAACCAAAAGTTTACTTCAGGAGACTTCTTTACACCCCCCAATTTCTTATTATGCCGACACAATACGTCTTTATCGGTGAAACCTTTTTCTTTTTTTTCATCACATATAAAAAAAAAATTAATAATCCTTTTCTTTTTTTCTTTTTGTTTGTCAATGTTTATAGTAGAAAATGGCTTCTGCAAGTAGAAAAATTATCATTACTTATGATCAATCTCTCGTGAGCTTAAAAGTACTCGAATGGGTTAATAGTCATTCTATTTTATTGCCTGATGATGATGTGACGGTGGTACTAGCAATCAATGAAGACTTTAGTAGGCTTGAAGGCCCTGGTGGCTTGCAAGTTCAAGGAGTTTTAGGTGGTTTAGATTCTACTCGTGAGTATAGAGAAACTGTTCGTCTTTTGGAAAAGCAAGGTAAAGAAAGATTAGAAGAAGTTGTTTATGCGATTAAGCAGTTGGGTATAGTAAGTATTGCTTCTATTTATTCTTTAAAAAAGTTTCGTAATAAATACAAGGGTTTCATTGCATAATACTGTTTTTTTTTTTGAAGAAAAATGTGAAGAGTGAAACCTTGAGAGGTCGTGCTCAAGAAGCGATTACTAAATATGCTAAAGAACAACATGCCGATATTGTTATTTGTGGTAATAGAGGTCACGGATACTTGAAGAGGTACTTTTATTATATATACAACACTCAAATTGTACATATATACTAACTAGCTTCTTTTTTTTTTTTTGCTTAACAGAAAATTAATTGGATCTACTTCTGAATATCTTACACATCACCTCGATTGTGCAGTTATGGTGGTTCATGTCCATTCAGATAAATAATGTAATACTTTAATAAATAAATATATAATATATATATATAAAAATACACCTGATGTTTTGTTTGTTAGAAACCTTGTGATTAATTCCAATTTCGTCGTAACATTGAATAGTATATAAAACCACCTGTTTTTTATACTTTTCCCTCAACTTAATTTTTTTTCTTTTTCTGTTATCACACATGCCCCAACTTATTATACTCGATGTTAGTCCAACACATCAAAATAAATCTTCATTGCTACTAAAAAGCACGCCAAAAACTAGTACAGTTCGGTTCTCTAAAGTGATTATAGTCAATAATCTAAGGACAGTCTATCTGATGCAACATAATCAATCTCCTGGTACAACGCGAGATAGTGTGAATCGAAGGTTTCGACAGTTAGAAAAGCCTAGTACTCAACAACTACAATCATAATGTAATATAATATACATAATGTATATACATGTAATAAAAAAAAAACTGTAAAATAAAATAATAAAAAAGAAAAAAAAAGGTCCCCTCTCTCTCTTTTTTTATAATACCTGGGAATCAGCTGAATTTATATTATACAAATATATGCAACCCGATGGTTGTACAGGAAAAGGCTCTTGTATCACTATTCACTGTCAACAAACCCGTAATTGGTGAATTACTAAAAAAGGCGATAAACAACAATTTGACGATCTCCCACTCTTTTTTGTTGATAGTTGCTGTAAAAGGATAAGGGGGCAGACCATTATATATTTTAACTTTTGGTTAATTAAACTAGACTTTATTATTAGCAGCAAAAAAAAAGGACCTTTTTATCGTTCTTATTCAAAAAAAAAAAAAGAAAAAAAAGTAATACAGGGTGTTTTTATTCTTAGATTCTCGCCTTCTCAAGGAGCAAAAAAAAAGTCCCCTTTCAAATTTTAAAAGGGACCTGGGTACCTCAAGCTAACCCCGAAACACGTGACCGCTATTAGAGGTTTTTAAAAACAAAGTAATTAGTATTCAAGACATAATAACTTCATAGTGTTGTCATTTTAGAAATACTTCTTAAATCCTTATAATCAGTCTTGAAAAAAAAAACTAGATTATATCAACTTCGTTTTTTTTTAGCAGTGATTAGATTATTATACACACACACACTCACTCACTTTTCTCTTCTTTCTTTATTGTTCTACTTCTTGTTACATTGTAACCATAAAACTCGGCAGTCTAGTAACGAATTCAAATACTCTCTTTTTTATATATTCTTCATTACTGATAAGTGCTATATACATTGTTTACGTTAAATTTAAGGAGGTGCATCGAAATCGTAAAACGCCGCTTTTTTTTCGTTCTATTTTTTTTTCCTGCTAAAGTTTAATTCCCTTTCGTTCGTAGCAGAATTCCGCCTTCATCCTCCGATAGAGTGTGGAGCCCTATACCCCGCACCATAATGGTGGCGAACCCATCCCTACCCTTTATTTACTGGGAATAAAAAGCGGACTGGACACTCGTTACCAATATTCTTTAGATTGGGCTGAATCAAACACTTGAATAAAAACACTGTACACCTTTTGCCAAAATGATGTTGCAAGGAAAAAAATTAAAGTGTCGCACTTCTAAAAAAAACAGTGTCGCACGATTCAGGTCAATGCTGATGATGCTTTGCTGACCAGACGTCAAAAAATGGGTAAAGGCAACCAAAGGGCCCAATGCATTGATATCACGATTGTCGATAAAAGAATTGATACTCTGTTTGGTCAGCATGAAGCAACTAGTTGCTAAGTGGCAGCAAGGTGTTTCCAGGAAGTAAGACTTGTTTTGGATAGGTTTGAAGAGGTCCCCGAAGACTTTGGATTCCGTTTTTGAGATACAGACCATGAATAGGATTGGGAAGATGTGGAAACGCTTGTACACATTCAGGCAGTACTGCGTGGTATTTAACCAAAAACTAACGCAAGATATCACTCCAAATATATCTGAGGTGGTTACACAACAACCTCAGTTAGGTATCATTTCTACTATAAAAAGGATATTATATGAGGCAATCTTTTGTTCCCTCTCTTGTTTTTTAGAAGTCTTCTTTTAATTAATAAAGATCCAAAAGAAGTTCTATCTTATTTACTGCTGTCTTTTTTTATAATATAATTCGATACAAAATATCTCATACTGGACGGCTCGGCACATAAACTCACGCGTCACTGTGTGCTGTATTTCCACTATTACAGGGGATAAGTTGGCAAGATCTGCTGAACGAGGCAAATAGAGAATGTCACACTCTGTACCATCAATAGATATGTTGTCACCGGTCGTGTAGGTGCCTGCAGGTACGCCCAGAAGCGAGGTAGTGATCAGGTCGATAGTAAACTGATTCTTAGCCATGATTTTGCTAATTCGATCCGTACCTGGTATATAGTCGCGCGGCAATTTGTATTGTAATAGCTATTCTGGTACTAGAAAAAAAGAAGACATTGTTAATAAGTTTCAACTTGGGTTTTTGTATTCTATTTGCTTTACTCATTACCATGGCAATTTGGGGAAAGAGATAAACAGACAGTGTCTCCAAAAAAAAAAAGGATTCGCCAGGTGAAAAAACGCTTATGTGTCTCCCATTTTTTTTAATTTCGAGCGGCATCCGAACTAAGGTCATACTGTTGACAATGTTGCGATTTTATTTTACTTTACGCTTTTACACTTTTTGACCTATGGATTAGAGATTTCTCTCTTCATTTACACATCGTTTGAAGAAACTCATCGATCGTCGACAGATGTAATGCAAAAATATTCCTTGGCCAGACGCAAAAAAAATCGACATGGTATTGCACCGACGCAAAATGACTGCAAAATCCAGTATATGCGATATGTTTATTTTGAAAAGCACGACACTATTTTTTTTAGATGCGACACTATTTTCCTAAAAACATACCACTGTTTTTTTTAAAAGTGCGACGCTTTAATTTTTTTCTTGCAAAAGATGTACAGGTTAAATGGTTCTTTTATGGAAATTGTGTGACATTACCCAAGTAAACGATGTGTTTTTTATCGTGTTACTCCCTTTTGTAAGCACTGGGTCACTGAACGAAAAAAGGGGCAAGAAAAAAAAAAAGACCCGCGATCGGGAAGAAAAAAATAATACAAAGCGGCCGTCTTTTTATAATATAAATTTATATAGCCCGGGTGTCAAATGGAAAGAAGCCGATACGTATGGTCTCACCATCGGATGTTTGGGGGCGTGTGCACCAAAACAAAAAAATTAGTTTTAAACCTCGATCTTTTAAGAACAATTCGCAACAATAAACAGATTGAGAGAAGCTCCTAAAGCAAACCTCTTTTTTTCTTAGAAGAAAAAGATTCTAGGCGCTATAAAAGGACCTATTATATTATAAGGAAAAAAAAAGGGTGCTTCTTTTTTAAAATCCAAGTACTTTTTTATTGGGCACACGTACAGTCGGGACACAAAACAACTTGTTTTAAAAACTAAAATATATTTTTCTTTTTTCTCGTTTCTTTCTCCTCTTTTTCTTATCTTTTTCTTTTTTTTATTTTATATATCTTGTTTTTGTTATTTATCAGCTGGTTCTGTCAAATTCAACAACAAAAAAAAGGAATAAATAAATAAACTCTTTTTTGTTACCATGACTACATCGATGAATAAACAATTTAACAATATGAGTTTCCAAGGTAATAAGGATAAATTTTTTATTATGTATATTTAGACTAAAAAAAAAACTTGTTTAAAAGCAATAACTAATAAAAGCGCCAGTCAACTTGAAATTGATAATGCTTACTTGTTACAACAAAATCAACATTTAGCTAAAGAGTTATCATTTACAAGATATACTATTAACGCCTTAAAGAATATGACTACTCAGAAAGATAATGCGTTGAATGAAACCAGGCAGGAACTGGAAAGAGCATTGCAACATATTCAGTTATTAACTTGCACTTTAACACAACAACAACGCTATAGCCTATCTGGAATAGGCCCCCAGTTGATGCAGGATGACCTGTCTGATGATCAAGAACTATCTGAAGAAGATGAACTTTACGAAGAAACAAGACCTAATCTGGATATCATGTCAAAGTTACCTCTTCGCCATCCTGCTAATCAAATATTTATTAAAGAATATTAAGAAAAAAAAAAAAGAATTGATTTCTTTTTTTTTTTTTACTGCTTCTTATACTATACATATATTTTACATATATCCTTGTATTTTGTGGGTGGGAATGAAAAATAATAATCAAACGCTGACTGTTAAATAAAAAAATAAAAAAATAAATATTTCTTTTTTTTTCTCCTCTCCTCTCCTCTCCTCTCCTCTCTCTCTTTTTTCATTTATAAAAAATGTCTACCAAGTTAAAATTACCTTCCATTCCAGTTAGAACACCAAAGAATCGGTTTCAATCTGAACATGATGAAGCAAACAAAATAGGTCAACGCGTGACTATTCCCAGTCTAGACAATTGTACGGGTATACTTCGTTATGTAGGTGAACCTGATTTCAAGGCTGGTGTTTGGGCAGGCATTGAATTAGATAAACAAGGTGAAGGCAAGAATGATGGCAGTGTACAAGGGTATTTATATATACAAATATATCCCTTTTTTTTTTCATCATTATCAACTGATTTATTATTTTATAATTTTAGCAAACGATATTTTACTTGTGCTCCAAACACTGGTATTTTTATAGGCGTCAGTAAAATTATTATTCATCCACCTATTGTAGTTAAAAAGAAACCCTCTCCTACCAGTTCAACGCGAAGATCAAATTTACCGTTAAACAGAAGTCCATCGAATACGACCAGAATATTAAATACTTCTTCTTCTTCAACTACAACAACCAAGAAAAAGACCGGTTTACGTATTTCCTCCGTACCTTCTTCTTCATCCTCAGTGTCTAGCAGTAGTACCATTGCTACTACTACTGCTACTACACCTCCTATCACCACAAATACCTCCAGAACAACAATTACTCCCCCTCCTATGACCAGAAAGAAATCCACTCCCTCTCCAGCTGCTGCACCAGTTACTCCACCACCACCTCCACCACCACCACTAACACCGCCCGCTCCACCTGTACAAGAAAAAATCAGTCAAGAAACAAACCAACTTTACGAAATGTTGGAAAAAGTACAACGAGAACGAGATTCTTTTCAACTTCAAATGAAGAATAAAGAAACAGCTTGGGAGAGATTAGTTTCTTCTAAAGAAAGTCTTTCGTTACAAGTCGAAGAAAAAGAATACAAAAATCGTTATTTACAACGTGAATTAGATGAAAAGGCAGCACGTGTCGAAGAATTGGAACTGGGATTAGCAGAACGAGATGCAGTCATTGCTAAAAATCATCGGGATGATGAAAAGACATGTCAAGATCAAAGGCGTATTGAGCGTCTTGAAACTCTCGTACGTGAGTTGCAGGCACAAATTAAGACAAGTCAAGAAAAGCAGGTACAGAAAGAAAGAGAGTATCAAGGCTCAATAGATCAAATGAGAAGAGAAGTGAATTCTAGTGAAAGTATGACCGCTTCATTAGAAAAAGAATGCGAAGAGTTAAGAAGGGCAGGATTAGAAGCTATTCATGCCTATGAGGATTCGGTTATACAAATTAACCATAAACACGAAGCAGAGATTCAACAAAAGAATCAACATATTGCCAATTTGGATTTTACTATTGCGGATTTAAAGCATAAGCAATACACATTATTTGATGACGATGAAAAGGATATTGAAACTAGATTAAAGGAATTATCTGATACTGTAAATAGTAATGACACACAAGACCAGAGACAACGATTAGAAGAACAGCTGGAATTAACCATGACTGAATTAGATTCTGAACGAAAGACAATTCAATCCATGTTTAATGAAATCGAACAATTAAAGTCGGAAGTAAATACTTTTAAACAACAATCAGTATCTATCGAACAAAAGTTCCAATCATTACAATCAGAAATTGAAATGGAATTAATGGATAAAAAGAGATTAATTGAAGAAGCTGATAATGCATTTGAACGACAAGCTAAGGCCGAAGATGAACATTACCAATTAAAGTTATCAACAATGACATTAGAAAAAGAATATAACGAAATGGCGGAAACCAATAAACAGTTGGAAGCTGATTATATTAAACTAATGGATGAAATGATGATTTTAGAGAAGCAAGATGCTTCGCCTACTGCTGCGCCTATCCATAATAATAATAGTAATAGTACAAGTAGTAGTAATAATAATAATCAAACTGAATTGAAAGAGAGAATTAAAACACTAGAAAGAGAAAAGGAAGAAAAGACAATTCAAGTAAAGCAACTCTATAAGGATTTATCAGAACTAGAATCACTAGTTGAAAATAGAGTATTTGGTGAAGCAGAATTAGAAGAAAAACTGGAAGAAGAAAAGAATAAGGTGCTTAAGCTCTCTCGAGAATTAAATGAATTAAAGTCTAATTTTATTTCACCTACTACATCAAGCACCCGCGGTGGAGAAGATTTAGCAAAATACTGCGAACTTTGTGAGAAATATGGACATGATTTAATTCAGTGCGAAAACACTGTAAAAAAAGTGGTGAGTTTCATTGATACTCACTATTCTTATGTAAACAACCTAACAAACTACTTTTTTTAACTTTTTTATTTTTTTTTTATTTCAGTACTGTGATAACTGCGATGATTATGGAAACCATATCACTGAAGATTGTCCTAATCAAGATGAAACTTTTTAATAATAAAAAAAAAATACTTTTTGTACATAATAATTGATTAAATACACTCTATTGGTCCTTTACTCTCCCTTTTTTTTTTTTATTTATTTATTATTTTTATATATTCACTCTATTCCCCCCTCCCCTCTCTCTCTCTCTTTCTCTCTCTCTCTACTTTCTGTACACATATATTTCATAACTACTTGATCGCGTTTTTATCAGCAACAACAACGACAAAAATGTCTTTTATCAAGAAGCTTTATGATTATAGACCTTGGGGTGCCACATCAATACCACAACAAGAAGTAGAAGATATCGAGCAAGATTATTGCATAATTAAATACGCAGCATTTACATCGGTACATGCTACATTATCATTAATTAATGCTGAACCTGTCAACTGGTATCCACAAGAACTATTAAATGAGTTTACTATTGTTCGTGACAACCTTTATAATACATGTCACCAATTTGATCAGTCTCGCATAACAGAACAATTCTCGAGCACACACTTAAAGATCGGGGCAGAACTAAAATATTATATCCATTTTATATCTGACAGATACAAAGAGAATACTTGGTTAACCTTGATTGGTTTACTCATGATTGCTCATGAAGTCTTACAGACTCCATCGCAAGTAAAGACCGAACTTATACATGTTACACGCATTGGAAGAGACTTGGCATTAACTATGAGTCGTGTGATACAAGAAGATGTCTCCAATAATAATATAACTTTCGATGATCAATTCAAATCGAATTTATTGCACATTTTCGTTAATCATGCAAACTGGTTCCTCTTGTTGAAAGATACTTGTTTCGAATTTGGTCGTCATGATAGCGAATGGGAATTCAAGCAAAATTACTACCAAGTAGTTTCTATGGCAACTCAGTTGTTGTTAAATTGATCAATCGATCAAAACAAACATATATCCTGCCAAAAAAAAAAGCGATAAAATAATAACCTTGAGACTCTCTGCAGTAATGTTTTATTAAATAAATAAAAAAATAGCATTCATTTTGCTAATTCCAATATAGCCTCAAATTTGGAAACTTGTTCTGGTACAGTCTTTTCTAAATTGGATAATATTTCCACTGCTTCATTATATACTGTCTCCACTTGCTTTGTATTATCTCGATCCACCTTAGCTGTTTCGTTTTTAGGTGGTGCAGTATCAACAATAGTAAGTTCACTTGCTTCTTTGCTTTGACCTTGTAACGATTCGGTTGTAAATGAAGCTACTACGCCAGTCAACTCTTCGCGTGTATTGAATAATTCTTCTGATAACTTGTGATATTGTTGTTTACTTTCATTGACTTGGAATTCTAGCGATTCGTCAAGTGGCTCACGGACATGAATAGGTTCTAAATGGGGGGTTTGTTTTTAAGAAAATATAATAATAATATAATAGTTGTTTTCTCTAACCATTAAAGTTGAAGTTTGGATTATCTGTTAATACAATGTTACCAGGAAAATTAGACCATACACCGTTTAACCACTGGAAAATAAAAAAATAAAAAAAAAGGGTTAACGCAAAAAAAAAAGGAATAAAATATTGCACATTAATACTTGCTTGTTCCATTTCGCTTTTATTTCGTTCACGTTCTTCTTCGTTGCTAGTTTCGTCATCCACAAGAGAATCAGCTAATCGCTGTATTTCTTGTCGCACATATAAAAAGTCTTTGGATTCAATTTCGATAAGGTTATTGTTATTCATTGTGATGTAAAAAAAAATGTGAAGGCATGAATTATCGCTCTGTAAAAAAATTTAAAGTCACAAAGGGGGGGTCAATCGGGCAGGATAAAGAAGTGGCTTATTTAAAGTGGTATAAAAAAAAAACTTATTTTTTTTTAAATTGTTGAAAGGGCTTTTCAAAAATAATAATAATAATAATTGCATAATGAGTTTCAGTGGGTATAAAAAGTATATTGAAGAGGGTGACCTTGTCATCATTTATATGGTAAAAATACAAGAAAGAGTCCTTTTTGTGTATGCAGGTACTAACGAGTAATGTGTAGACTAGAGATAATATGACACCTATTTACATTAAGAAAGATACTTCATTTAACAACCGTTTTGGTATTTTCCATCATAACGATATTATCGGTAAACAATTTGGCTCCAAGGTACAGTGTATACCAAAAAAAAAAAAAAAAAATGGGGATATACAATTAAACAGTTATATATTAACATATATATATATATATATATATTAGATGGTTTCTTCCAACTATAGAGGATTTGTTTATTTACTTCACCCTACACCTGAACTTTGGACACTTGTACTTCCTCATCGTACACAAATTTTATATATTGCCGATATTTCATTTATTACAACCATGTTAGAAATGAAGCCTGGTGTCAATGTGATTGAATCAGGTACAGGATCTGGGTCATTCTCACATTCTATCGCACGTACAATTGCACCTCACGGTCGACTTTATTCATTTGAATATCATCAAGAACGTGTCAATTTAGCAACAACAGAATTTAAGGAACATGGATTTGGAGATATTATCAAGATGCATCACCGTGATGTATGTAAAGAAGGATTCCAAATGAAGGATGAAGTTAGTGCAGTATTTTTAGATTTACCTGCCCCTTGGGATGCTATTGCATCAGCTAAGGAAGCATTTAAACAAGATAGAACTGGTAAGATTTGTTGTTTCTCACCATGTATTGAACAAGTTGCTCGATCTGTTGCTGCACTTGAAGAACATGGTTTTATTGATATCACCATGTACGAATGCTTAATTCGTGAACATTCGGTTGCTCCTTTACAAAAGATTGATTTCTCTGAAGCTTTGAAGGATGCACAAGAAAGAAGAGCAAAGGGTTTACCTTCTGTCGATAGTGTTGCTATCAAGCGAAAGTTAAGTAAAGATGAACCTGTACCTACTGCTGATGAAATTGAATCAACCGCAAACTTAATGTTGGTATCTAAAACTGTTGGTGAAACAAGAGGTCATACCAGTTATTTGACTTTTGCTACGTTTTTACCTCCTTCTGCTATTCAGTTTGTCAATGCTTCATCTGATTAAGTTTATGCATCCTTCCCCCCTCATTCTCTTTGTATTATATAATAAACTATTTTGTAGACGTCCCTCATAGAATGAAATTTTCGATAGAAAGAGAGAAAGAGAAAGGACCCTATATTTCAATACATTGCATATCAAAGGTTCGGCTGCAAGTCTGCATAAAATAAAAACGTGGCTTTTGTAAGCACAATAACAAGATACATTTATCAATACTAAACCTGGTTTTTTAAAAAGAAGAAAGAAAAGAAGGGTAGAAAAAAATATTTACATCGTTTCACAATGTTTGTTCTTTATTATATATATAAAGTCTCTTATTTGTACAATTTACGAGTAGGGATTCTTAACCCTGTTGATTTTGAAGAATTTGGGGTCAAAGTAGACTGAGCTCGTCTTACAGGGGATTTCAGTGATGAGCCCATTGAAGTTTTGGGCCTACTTTCATCTTTTGATTGACTTTGTGGTGTCTGTGCGGGAGAAAAGATGGAAGAAATACCAAGAGAAGTAGTACTTCGAGGAGCAGTAGGTATATGACTAGCTCTTGTAGGTTGACCAATTCTACTTATTGATCGAGTGAGAGAATTATTACTTTTTTTATGGACAAGGGTGGTTGATTGAGTACGGTTAGGAGATGCAGATATGGTTTTTTTGGTTAGCGAAGCGGGAGCAGGTATATGAGTTGCACGCCTTGCTAATCCTATTTGAGATCTTGTATTTGTTGTTTCTGATAAACTGGTAGGTGGTCTAGCATATCTTGTTTGCGTTGATATTCTAGGGCTTTTT
The DNA here is from genome assembly GCA_025201345.1 of Thamnidium elegans. Classification (NCBI taxonomy): domain Eukaryota; kingdom Fungi; phylum Mucoromycota; class Mucoromycetes; order Mucorales; family Mucoraceae; genus Thamnidium; species Thamnidium elegans. The sequence continues at coordinate 197,163 of JAIXMG010000012.1, read as the reverse complement.
TCAATAGATGATGTACGAGGTAAATAAGAGTTTGTAGTTGAATGACTACCAATTGAAGAAGTTGAAGTAGATGCACTTGGGTAAATATGACGATGATGTGTAATAGTAGAAGACGAATTTAAGCTATTATCACTGCTCATACTACCAGATCTATTCATTCTTTGTCTATCAATAGGAGAAGAGCTAAGTGATTTAGGGGATACGGGTAACGACGTAGGTACTTGTAACATTTTAGGGCTATCAAACTCTTCTATTTAAAAAAAAGGTAACGTTAAATACGATGAAACTTGTAACACATATACTTGCACTTACCATAGCTAGAGGATAACTTTAAACTTGTTATAAATTCATGGTCATTTGCCTAAAATGGATCAAAAGTGAATAAATAGAATAATAAGACACGTCTGACTATATTTACCTGATATTTTGATCTATTACTTCGCTTTCCCGATAAAGGTGGAGAAAATGGGTGAGTGGGCATACTCAGATGAGTTAAAAACTAATTATAAAAAGTAAGTATTTTTTTTTACTAGTTATTAAGTAAAAAAAAAAAAGGTTGGTTATAATTACGTTATCCATTTTCCAAAAGTCTTCATTTGAATCATCAAGATCCAAAGCAGATAAATCAGGTAAATCCGTTTCATCATCCATATCAGCAGTATAATTTGCGCTGATTAATTCTTCAAGATTAATACTATCTTCTGAACTAATCGATAGTAATGAACATGGCCTTTGCTTAATAATGCTAATAGAAAAAATAATAATTATTATTCCCGACTCCCTTTTTTAAAGTTTCCTTATAACCCTTTTAATTAAATCTAAGCTCCCTCTCTATAAATACCTTGTTTCATCGCCTTCATGAATGTCGAGTAAGTGTCTTGTCTCATTGCCATAATTTTCTTTATAGCCAGGAACGTCCATTAACCAACCATGAACGTTGGGGTTACTAAAAGTGTCGTGTTGACTCATTGTTATTTAAACTTGTTGTTTTTTTTGTATGTTTTTTTTTGTGTTTTACAAGAAAGAAAAGAAGAAACAAACGAAAAAAAAAATCAAATGGCATATTATAACATTCGGAAAGAAAATCACGTGTAGTAAAGTCAATATTTGGAAAGATGGGGTGCTGCTCAAATTATAAGCATTAGGAGTATTTTTATTTATATAGGAGAAGCGGCTTTTAATCGACTGACTTTTTATACGTTTAAACAATGGAAACAATAAGCAAAATTATTTTTTTGAAATTTAATTTCGTATTTTTAATACAGAAAGTATATAATATTTGAGTTGTCATGGTTATTATTGTTGCCGTAGTAATCCCCCTCTCTCTTTCCTTTTCATGGTTCAATTGAACTGTTATTTTTAATAATTTACATTAATCACATACAGATTATCAATTGAACTTTATATTATTATTTTCCTTGTTTTTAATATTCGTCGATATACTATTAGTCTTTTTTTTTTTTTTCTGACATGTGTGATAAAAATAATTGTTTCCTCGTATCATTTTCAGGTATCAATGACAGCAGTATTTTAACGAATAGGTCGTTTAAAATGGTCTTATAAATCAATCGATCAGCTGTTGCATAATATCTTTACCTTTTATACATATAAATCATTATGATTCTTGTTCAATTATTATGTAAATGAATACTAGACGTAATATGGATACTGATCAAGGGACACGACTCTTTCACAAAATATATATATATATATAAAAACTGGTTACAGAGAGCACTTGATGTACAAAAAAAAACGAAAAAAAAAAATTAACATTATTATTATTATTATTATACACAAAGATTGGTTTTATCCGCAACAAGTAGTTTATCCACTGGATAAAACTGGTCTACCTTGGATATCCAATCCTTCATATCGTCGAAATCAGATGCTTGTAATAGATAGGCATTATTATTTGTATAAATAGCAAAAATACATTTCCTCTATAAATAAATATGAATCTCCTATTTGTAATAATAATATTATGTTAACGTACCTGGAGCATCTCTTCAAGGTCTGTTTTATAATCTACTCTAGCAGAAGTGAGATTAAGGACTCCTAATTCTTCTATCTCGGATTGATCTTCATAGATGATAATAAATGGCCTAAATAAACCGAAAAATTAACTGCCTATTTTTTTTTATTATTATATGATTTACTTATGGTTACTCACCTTCGTAGAACAAACCAGTGCTTTAGCCAAGTACCATCCACGTTTTCTGGGTGTAACAAGTATCCTCTTTTAGTTACTGTATCACTATAAAAATTTATTAATATAAAAAAAAAATGATTTTAAATATGCATCGTCTCGCTGCCCTTACCTTGGGTGTAACTGTTGAATATCAGCAGTTAATTTAATCTTGCCATATCTTTTACTACCTAACGTATTTAAACTACTAGTACTAGAAGAAGCAGTCAAGGGGGAAGTAATACTTGGTGGATCTTGGTTAAATAGGATCTATTTTTCTTATTGTTTAAAAATGTATATATATAACTTGGTGATACCAAAACTTAATTACCTCTTCACGTGTTCCAAATTGAGTTTTCCACAAGTCAATGACCTTCTTGGTCAGTGCTTCTGGGTCGGTTTTTTTTTCTGGTTGGGTTTCATCTTGATTTCTTTCGGTTGGATGCTGTCCGATAGTAAACATATGACTCGATTGACTGTTTTGAATTACTTTGGTTTGAGGATGTCCAGCTAAAATCAAGGCATGTCTAAAAGCAGCTATGCTTTCACGGTGTAACATGCGACGTCGCGCTGCTCTATAGTCAGTAATAAGAGATACTCCACGTGGCTTCCAAGAGCCTATAAATTCTTCACCACGAACATACTTATTGGCAGTATTAAGCCTCCATAATTCACGTACCTGTCGTGTCATGGGAGGCTTTAACTGGACAATAAACATACCACTCGATTTATTTCCTGAACTAGATGTATTACCGTTATTTTGACTACCACCGCCACCTAATAACAGCTGTCGAAACATGGAGGAAGAGGAAGAAGATGTTGACATCATGGTACCAATTTGAACAGAAATGTCCATATCAAATCGCAAAGGCATAACACATTTTTCACATTCAATTTTCCATGACAAGGTCAATCGAATACGTTGACCAGAGGCAGTTACTCGATTTAAAAATAAAGAATCATGAAGCGAACTATCCCACGGCCCTTGTGCAGTAAGTTGAGACATACCGTTTCGTTCAAATATAATTTGTAGCTGAGATGTAAAGAGGTGAATATCAACAGGGTCATGTGGTGGTGACTCTGTTACTCTACCTTTGCTATCAACAAGACGTACATTACCAATCTTTGTATCTTTAATATCAAGCCATTCAAACTGTTTTCCAGAGTCATGAGAGAGGGTAAACGCAATACGACGTTGTAAGCCTTGGCGTAAGCAGAATACATCTTGATGTTGTTTATCATTCGAATGAATAACTTGTACGGGTACGTATTGTCCATCTGCATCTAATTCACAAATTTGAATCCAGGCCAAAATATCATGACGCTCTTCCATCAAGATACCATCATAAGTACACTTTTCTAGTGAAAACCTTCGATCTATAGAGAATCTCCTATTTGCAGGTACCATACTTGTACTCGTAGCCTTTGTAACAAATAACGATGTTGGTTCAGTTGTGATGGGTGTTGTTGGTTGACTATTACTTACATGCTCGACTAGACTATGAAGATAACTTTCTTGTACTTGACCATAAATCTCTACAGTTAATCCTTGATTTAAAATGACATCCATCATATTTTCAGTAATATTGACTGATAAAGTTTGGCATTGATTGAATACAATATGATTGTGCTCAAAATTACTGATGGGATCAGTTTGATAAATTTTATCGGCTGTAGAGTATCTTTCGACATTACCAAACGAAGATAATCGAAATTGAGCGTGGACTTGAGTGAAATCAGTTTCTGATACTCCTTTTAATTCCTGGATTCTAATTTCAAACACCTGCTGCTGACCAATATGTAACAAGTATTTTTCACCTTGCTGTTCAACAACACTAGAAGAGCTTTGTCTAATGTTTAAAGATGGACGTTGATGTTGTAATTGATGCTTTCTTGAAACAGAACGAGCGATAGGAGTAACCATAACGCGAACTTGGCCCATTACTTTACCGGTATTTCTACAGTAAACATCTACATAATTATCAGCGTGTAATTGTAAAGTCAAGTTACGTAATGGAACGCGGGCTAGCCCAATTAAGGAAAAGCGAGGACAAGGTGTTTCATAAAATGGGTCTTCTCTATTAAAGTGTTGTCCAGTGAATAAAGGACCATCGGTATAATCATAAAGTCTACGCATACGCCTAATACGATGTTGTAATTTAGAAATAGACCATATATAATTCGCACGATGAACATGATCAATCACTTGTACAGCCAGACACGGTTTAGGTGCTTTAATTAAATATGTATCATGTTCTCTTGTAAATGGCTGTAAAGCCGAAGTAGATTCCCAAAAGGAGAGAGGGTTTGAGGAGATATCATCATGCACAACAATAAACTGATACACTATATTTTTACCCAACTCTTTAGCCATAATATTTGCTTCTTTTAATATGACTGCATGAATTAAGCAATCTTCAGCCATCTTTACATATTTTAACTCGCGCCATTTATCAACAGCTTGACGTAACAAATGTTGAGCAGCATTTTTTGCAGTGTAACCTATTAACAAATTGTCTGAGCTTAAGGCAGTACCAGGTGGTAAATGAGCAGAAATACGTTTGATCTTTGATTCGTAAGCCATCTTTTGTTGTTGTAAACTCTTTTCCATTTCTTGTTTTATTTGGGTATATTTTGCTTCTAAATCGTCTCTTTCCTTATTTAATTCACCAGTTTTTGAATGAGACGATTCAACACTTTTTAACTTTTCTTCATATTCTTGTTTTTGAACTTGTAATTGTTGTTGCATTTCTTCTGTGGCTTGACGAATTAACCTTTCATTTTCTTCATTTGAAGTAGCCTTCAGGAAACGTCTGTTATCTTCTTCATCTAATAAATCGTCTTCGCCTTCCTCAGTAAGTAATGTGGTAGCAGCGGAAACAGCACTAAATCGTTTATTACTAGATGAACTAATGGAAGTTCTAGGTGAAACATCAATTGTAGGCAAATCATTTTCACTATTGTTATTAAATAACAAACTGTGACTATCTGATGATATACGCTTTCTGTTTCGAAGTTCTTGGACTTTAGTAATACCATCTGACAACTGTTTGAGATCTTCATCTGTCATCACTGCTAAATCGGAAGCATTATTTGTTACACCATATTTTTTAACTGCTTCATTATGCGCAAATTTCCAATCTACAATATCTGTTGAATTCATAACACTACCAGGAGAAAGTAATGAACCAACCGCACTATCATCAGGACTAGTAGAAAGTACATTTTGATACTGTATTTGATGCTGTTCTCTTTCTCTACGTACTTCATCTGGATTATTGAATCTGAATAAATGATGTAAACCAGAACCAAAAATGATTCGATATCCGCTATGTAATACCTTTGGCTGCAGAATTCTCATACCATTTACTAAAGTGACAGAATTTTTACCGGGATAAATAGTGACAAGCCTATTATCTTCTTCTTCTTCATTAATCAGGTTATTTTCAAAATAACAATGCTCGTCCCATATTTCGCCACCGCTGAGACGAATATCAGCAGGTATTTGACTGCCTGATTTTCCTACACGTGTGATACCAGATTTAATTTGATACATTAAACATTCTGTCATGAGTGGATCTTCGTTCAAGTTGATAAGGTGAATAGACTTTGGTGCATAAACACCCACCATATTATCTTTTTCGACAATAATACCTAATTCCTCTAATGCTTTTTCACGTTGACGATGGATTTCTTCAGTTTTACTCATCTTTTCTTCCCAGGTTTGTTTTACTTCGGATAATAATTTTTCAGAAGATTGAAGTTGATCAATCACTTGTTCCTTTGTCAGTAAACTATTTCCTCTCTGAGTAGCAATTAATGATTCTGGTGATAATAATAACATGGGTGAAGTAGATGTTGCTCTAGCCGCAGCAGAAGCTCTTGATGAAGCACGACTGGTTTTACCTGAAGCCTTTGATTTCTTTTGTTGAATAATTTTTTCAACTTCTTCAGGAGCATAAATCATAAGTGTATCACGAAGCGCTTGTAATTCTTCTTTAAGTTCACGAATTAATCTTGCATTAGGGTCTTCATTCACTACAGCTTTATTTCTTATACGTTTAGCTTGATCAGCATAACGTAATGTACTGAGAGTTTCATCATAATCAGCAGGAGAAATAGCAGCAACCATAGCAGTCTTTGAATTACCACCAAGAGAATCTTTTAATAACCAAGTTAAAACTGAATCACGATAAGGTACAAAATTAGGATTTAAAGATGATTTTTTTGATGTGGGAGCAGAAGAAGCTTCAGATAAAGCAGAAATTACTTTTCCAAGTGTTGTTAAAGATTTGTTGATATTTGCACCTTCTTTTAATCGAGCACCTGTAGCGCCTGTACTATTCGCTCTTTCACTACCAGCTAAATCTACAAGACTGATTCTAGCACATTTTTCAGTATTTAGTTTAGCTATCTGATCAAATCTGTTTGAAGTTAAGAATAACGTAAATACTGCATGAGAACGAGAAGAGGTTTCATTCATGTTGGTTGCAGCTACTGTTCTAGCCTAATAAATTGAACCATGCCGGTTAATTAAAGTAACAATAATAATAATAATAATAATATGTCTTTTACCTTGTTTCCTTCATTCATTAAATGATCAATATCTTCAAATGAATTGACAACAAGGCGAGAAAGGTCTTCAACATAAGGACCAATAGTAGGATGTTCTCTTACTTTTAAGTTTCCTTTATTACCAGGATTTAAAAGATCGCGTACTTTTTCATTGTAAATTTCAATATAAGATACTTCTACTTGAAATTTGAGTAAATCTGAAGTAAGATCTGTTATTCTTTCAAATAATTCTAAGCATGTACGAGGAATAATTCCTTTATCTTCACCATAACCCATCTAACAGAAAGTAAATTTAAATAAACAAGTATAAATTCAACATATTCTTTGTTATACCATTGAATATGATTTTCCGGAACCCGTTTGGCCATCTACGTATGCAATATATTTAGTTGCAAGAAATACCACTCATTATTATTATTATTATTACTACTACTTACATGCAAAAATACAACAGTTATAACCATCAAAAGCGTGATCAAGTAATTCTCTGCCTAAATCGTTATACACTAATTCTTGGTCTGCATAATGATCGTCTGTCTTATCTGCTGACCAGTATGATCTATCAAATGTAAATGCTTTGACATTATCTTCGTCTGCTGGACCTCCCCTTTTTGATGTTTGGTGATGTGAGCTAGTCGATTTTTTATTATTGGTAATTATCGTCTGATTTCCATCCATACGAATAATGCTTGTGGCACCTCTCGCTTTCTCTATATGTATATAAAAAAAGTTTAGTTACAAAAATCGGGGCTTGTTATTATTATTATTATTTTTATTTACCTCTAGCATTTAAAGGTCGACAACGCACTACGACTTTAATATTACCACTCATTTTTATATCGTATATATTGGTTTTCGAGTTTATATCTAACAAAGAAGAAAAAAGAGGGGGGGGGGGGCTTAAACAAGCAGGAAAATTAATTATCAAATAAAAAGTTGGTACCTTTTTTTTTTTTTTTTTTTTTTTTTTGATATGTATTAAAAAAAAAAAAAAAAAAAAAAAGGTTTGTGTTTAATGAGTTGCTTCTATATAAAAAGTTGTAATCGTAACTTCATTCGCTTCAACACTTTACTTCTATCCTCCGTAACTGTTTCGAAAAATAAAGAAAGTGATTCGGGATATCAAAATGTTTAGTTGAAAAAACAAAAGAAGGAAAGAAAGAAAAAATTGTTACCTTTTTACCAGAAAGTATTATATACTTTTACTGGTGACGTACCTTTTGGTACTACATGTGATATTTAAAAGGCTCCATCTGTACCACAACACCCAGAAAAAAAAGTCCTTCTAGGCTCTTGTGGCGTCTATATTCTAAAGCCACACATTAATTACTGTTTTTTTTGTTTTATCTAATCTACCTTAAGGTATCGTGATGTCTTATCTTTTGTTAATATCTATATCAAGGCATTCACATCTTTATAATTAATATATAGTGTTGATGTACAGTAGCATGTTTATGCCCGAAAAAAAAAATACAACAAAGAATTAAGCAGAATATGATGGAATATCAAGAAACATATAATCTAAGAGTAGGGTGCCTTTTTAAAAGTATAAAAAAAAATTATTTTCTTTAAACCTGCACTGTATTGCATAAAGGCATGCAGCATCGTTGTACTTGCAAGTTGTAACTCGTTCTTTTCTTTTCTTTTTCCTTGACAGTCAATATGAAAAAAAGATGCACAGAGACCTAGTACTATACTTTATTCGATATTAGTTAGTACTAGTAATACACACGTTATAAAGTTAAAATTTACAATCAAGTAATTGGAACTTAAACTTTCTATCCAAAGCAACAGTCAAATTTTTAACTATTCTTCTGTTAACATAAATAATACTGGATATTTGATTAAATACATGCAAACAAAAAATGAAGCTAAACCCGTCGATCTAAACATATTAAATAGGTTACAACAAGACCATTCAGGAACGAACCACTTCGTACTAGCACTTTTCTCTGACGAAGCGTGTAACACTTGTTTTATTCACCTCTTACAAAGATATACTGTATCAAGTAATATGACCGAATAAACAAAACAAAAACAAAATGGTTTTAACTATACTTTTACAAACCCTCTTTTTATTATTATTATTATTATTTTTTTTAAAAACACGAATTGTTAATATATACATTTTTATTAAAAATAACAAGAGTATGAAACTAATGAAATCAAACTATGGCGCAAGATGGAGGGCGCGTTAGTTTTATAGCCTCTATATGACCATAATTGGCTGCTTTTTTATACCACTTAATTGAAGTTTCAACTGATTTTGGTACACCAATACCACTTTCATGATACATACCTAAAGTAAAATATGCTTTTGCTGTTAATGATTTAAACCGATGTACTTTTTTGGCTAAAGAAGCTGCCTTTCTAGCCCACAAATAAGCTTCATCGTCCGATTGCTTTAAGGTATCTGTCTTTAGGGATCCTGTCAGGTACCATCCGGAAAGGGCCAAGCAAGCTTCAGGATATTCTTGCTTTGCAGCTAAACTGTACCAGTAAACCGACTGTGATTCATCTTCTTCGCAAAAGTGACCGCACTCATAGCATTCACCTAATTTTGATTGACTTGGCGCGTATCCTAGTCTTGCCGCATTATGTAATAATTTAATGGCATAAACAGAATCGGGAATCATACTTGTTTCTTCACACTCTTTTGTTAATTGAACCATGGCTAATGCATGCAGCGCGTGTGGTAAAGCCACTCCTTCGGTACCGCCAACGGTTGTATTGTCTTCCCCTGGTGCTAATGGAGCCATTGATGTTGAACAAGCTCTTTGTAACCAAATGACTGCTTCACGCTTTGAAACTGGGCAACCGCAATAGCCACGCATCAAAATAACACCTAATTTATACATGCTTGGAACGTGTAATAAATGAGCTGCTTTTCTGTAATAAGCTATAGCACGAACACCATCTTTTTCAGTACCGATACCTAATTCGTAACATACGGCAGTACGATAAGTAGCTTCTGAATGATTTTGCTTGGACGCTTGATTGTACCATTGAAAAGCCCGATAATGGTTAATAGGCCAACCTAGTGCACCCATACCATAGCAACTTCCTAAAAGAAATTGAGCTTCAGCTTCGCCACCCTGACCTGGATTTTGACTTGAGTTTGCCAACTGCTTTAGCATCTGTCTTGCTTCCATTACCATGGCTTCACCCAAGGTATTGGGAGTGTGTTGTATATGACTGGGTAATAAAGTTGAAAATATATGATGATGCTGAGATCTGACAGATACAGGAGATAATACCATATTGTTTTCTGGGTCAACTTTCCAAGCACTTTCCATTAAATGTAAACAGAGAGCTAATTGAGATTGAGCAGAACCTTCCAATCTTTCGGCTTCACATAACGATTTTACTTGTTCGATAGAATCAGGGATAGGCCACTTATCATGAAATTCACTACCGCATGTTAATGTAGAAGGTAGCGTAGTTACGCCGCAACCAATAGAAGAATGACTTAATGCTAGTGTAGAAGGTATTAAGAGATTTGTAGGCAATTTTTCAGTTTCTTGAAAAGATGGTTCTTGAATTTCGTTGACGGAATCAGTTGATTGTAAAAATCCTTCTACTATATCCAATAATGAACTACTATTACTGTGGCTTGATCTTTCTTTATTCTCACTTAGATGTGTCATCCTACCCGACTTGGGCGATATTGCTTTAATTACCGACTTCAATGCAGGTGAATCTATATCACCAATGCTTTTTATTGTTGTTGTAGGTTGAGTTTCTTTTTTATTTGAAAAGGGTTGGAATTGTTTCCATCGACTTGACAAAGTTTGCATGTGGTTGTATATATATATAATATATATATATATATACTTAAAAAGAAGAAAAGTGGTCGAAAAGGAAAATAAAATAAAGAAAAAAAAAAGACTAGAAATGATGTAAACAAATAAAATAAAATTTATTCAGAGAGGTTAATTTATTCGTTTTTTTTTTCTTCGATCCAAGCAGTAGAAATAACTTCCTTAGCATCTTTAATATTTTTATCATAATTCTCAATTAATTTTTGAATTGAAGTAAGTTTTGTTAATAAGTACTGAATACGAACTTCGATTTCTTTAGGAGGTTTGTTAGTACCATTAATATTTGTTAACTTTTCAATATTATTTTCTAATTTTGCCATTTCTGTTTCGGATTGTTTCTTAAGGACCATATTACATTCTACTTCCATTGAAGCAGCAAATACTGTATCTGATACAAGTCGATTAAATACCGTATAAAATACTGGTTTACCGGGTCTAATTGAATCTGGGCGTCCTTCCTTTTGAATAATAGTAATTAATTCTGCTCTTTCCATAGCCTTTAATGGTGCGTCTACTCCCAAAAATGCTGGACTCCATTTTAATTCATCATAATTAATCTAAATATAACCCCTATTAATATCATTATATACAAATATATATATATATATATATATATATATGTATATATGTATATATATGTATATATATTTGGTTTTACGTACACATATATTGTTTGTTAAAAGTTTAACAATCGTCCAGAATTGAATAGATGACCATTCCATTTTTTTATTTTCATCCCAAGAATCTCCGAATCCATATTTACGAATTTCGATCAAATTACGTGTAACAATATCCTCAAACGCGGCTTAATTTTAATTAGTAAACACGTTCTATTACTGCGCTTATATAAAAATAAAAATAAAAACTTACTATGAGCATCCATTTTCATCTTCATTTTTTGTACCAAAAGTTCTAATTCAGTTAATCTTCCACCCAAAGCAGCTACTACATCAGGAAGTTCTGGATCATCTACTTCATTTCCCAGTTGTTTGTTGATATAAGACATGGCCATTTCAGGAGGTGCATCGGAAAGTGCAATATTAGAGAAACTCTTACCAGGAAGAGCTTTACCCAAAGTCTTCATAACACTAGCATTTGATGTAACAAAGACAACATGAGCTATACCATTTTCGATCAATAAAGAAGCCCATTCAGCCAATTCTTCCCATAAAACTGCATTCTTGGCTGTTTCTCTGCACATGTAGTTATCAATAACAACAATAGGAATACTCTTTTCGTCTAATTTATCAATATCCTCCTCTGCTGCTCCTCCTTTCTCTGAGGTCGTTTGTTTACGGCCTGAAATTAAACTCTTTAAACGTCTCAACAAGGATTCATCTCCTTCATCTTCTTCTGCTTGTCTGCGGCGCTCTTTATCTGTAGGAACAATATCTCTCAAAGCAATAGCAACAGTTTCCAAAATACTCTTCATTTGAGAATCGGGAGAAGATGAGAATCCTGCCTTTTGTCCAGTGGTTGCTGCAATGGCTGTATCTACTAATCCACTCATGGAAGCAGCCCAAGTAAAGACTGGGAAATATCCAACTTCCTTTGCTAAACTCTTTGTCATGTCTGACTTGTTTCTCGAATTAGCAAGTTCTTCGCAATCAATAAAGACCTTGTTTCTTTTAAAAAAAACAGAGTTAGTATTTATAATTATATATATATATATATATATATTTTTAAAAAAAAAAAAAAAAAAAAAAAAAAAAAAAAAAAAAAAAGAACTTACTTTCTATCTGTAATAGCTGATTTTACTAGAGCAGATTTACCACTACCCTTATGACCAGTAACAAGAACAAAAGTTTCTGGACGCTCCGCAAGCCATGATTTTAATTTTTCAGTCTTTTCTTCATCATGAGCCCAAATAGAAGAACCTTCAACATGAGCACCAGCTCCAGTAGGCATTAATTTTGCCCAAGTTTCACTACGTAACCAACGATACAAGGCATACTCTTGAGGATTGAAACGTTGTGTAGCTTTAGATGTAATAAAAAAGACACGAATAGGATCAAATACAATATATGTAACACCTGCAAGCGTAGCCGCAAATACCGGCACAGTGATACGTGGATGACTTACCAACCATTCCTTAACAACATTGGTACGCAATTGTCTTTCATAAAGAATATTCAAACGCGTATCATTAACAATATGTCCGTGTAAACAATTACGAGCACTGGTAGCATATCTAACACGAGTAAATTGAGCAATAGCATAACGAGCAGGATCTTTCGAGACATGAGGGTTAGGATAGATTGAAATATCAAATATTCTTCCGTAAGGTCGAAGTAGTTTGTATAATTTTTCTACACTGACAGGTTCGCCTCGAAATTCAATACGTAATCGTTGGGTTGGATATCTAGCAATAAGATCTTCCATAAAAGGCGAACCTTTTACTAAAAATGCTCTTACGGTTCTAAAATTAAATTTAGCTACAATGTTTTGCTTTACAATATAATCGTTCACTCTTTCAACGATATCTCTGGCAACTTGTGGTTTAGAACTATCTGTACTTTTAAATGAAAATGTAACAATTGCCCCACCATCCTTTGTGCTACAATAAAAGGGATCAGCACGCAAGAATGATCAACAACAACAACAACAACAATTTACCGTGCAAGAATTTCTTTGATTGCAAAATTATAAGGTAAATCATTAGAAGGTATTGCTTCATGTGCCTTCTTTTCCAAGAATTGTTTCGAGTTCCTGAAAAAGTATGAACGAATATCCAACGAATTCATTTTTAAAGGAAATACATTATTAAGATAAAGTTGTGCACTTTGTTCTCTTGCCATTTGAGTAATAGGTGCTTCTGTCGCTATTGTCTATATAAATTATAAGTATATATACGCTCTTTAAACGCACACACACGCCCCCTTACATACTTTGACGGTTTGAGTTAATTCCTCTTCATAAAGTTTTACTGTTGATTTAAACGTTCTGATTTTAGTAATGTTGTAATTTCTTGGTAATAAGCTAACCGAAGTTCTTTTTAAGAACTCTCTTCTTATGGTTGTATTTACACCTAATCTTGACAAAAGCATTAGAAGGTAATAATAACAAAACAAAATATATAGAAGGGTGAAGAAAAAAAAAAAAAAAAAAAAAGATAAAGACAGATGCGGGGTTTATCCCGTATTAGTGTGTGTGTGCGCGTAGACTATAAGTATGAGTATGACGAGATGATTATGTTGTTTATCTGGAAGGAAAGAAGTTCTAACAAAAACAACCCTGCATTGTGTTTCTTGGCGATCAGATAAATATACAAGGAGTAGATTATTATTCCCCCTTTTTTTTATTTATCTATAAAAATGAAGATCCATGCAAAGCGAATATTTTTTCGTTTTCTTCTTTTTCTTCTTCTTATCTGTTATTCATAATAATGTCTAGAAACAATAATAACAAAAAGACACCTTTACTTACTCATTTGGTTGCTGGTGGTGCTGCTGGTTTTATGGAAGCTTGTAGTTGTCATCCTTTAGATACAATTAAAGTGAGAATGCAACTTTCCAAGAGTGGTTCCAGAGCTGCTAACGTAAGTAATATTTTTTTATTTTATATTGTAATAACAAGATGGGGTTAAAAAAAGAGAAAAAAATTTAGGGTCAACGCCTTGGTTTCTTAGGTGTAGGAGCAAAGATTATAAAGAATGAATCGTTTTGGGCTTTGTATAAAGGATTAGGAGCTGTTGTGTCTGGTATTGTACCAAAGATGGCTATTCGGTTCTCTTCTTTTGAACTTTACAAGTCTTGGATGGCAGATGAAACCGGTAAAGTAAGTACAGGATCAGTATTTATTGCTGGTCTTGCTGCAGGTACTACGGAAGCTGTTCTTGTTGTAAGTCCAATGGATTTAATAAAGATTCGTTTGCAGGTATGTTTGTACATGTATATTATTTTGTTATGCTTTCTAAAATAGAACATGGGCTTCTTTTTTGTTTAGGCTCAAAGACATTCTATGGCTGACCCTCTCGACATTCCTAAATATCGTAATGCACCTCATGCAGCTTACACTATTGTTAAAGAGGAAGGTGTAAGAGCTTTATACAAGGGTGTTACGTTAACTGCTCTAAGACAAGCTACTAATCAAGCTGCAAACTTTACTGCATACCAAGAAATGAAAAAGTATGCTCAAAAGTATCAAAATATAACTGATTTACCTTCTTATCAACATTTAATCTTGGGCGGTGTATCAGGAGCAATGGGTAACATAATCTACTACTTATTTTAATCGTATACATACTAAACTTCAAATATATAAAGGTCCTCTTTCTAATGCTCCTATTGATACTATCAAGACTCGTATCCAAAGATCTTCTGCTCCCGGTAGTGGGTTCGAAAGATTCAAGGCAGTTACTACTGAAATTATGAGAAAGGAAGGTTTCTTTGCCTTTTATAAAGGTTTAACACCTCGTTTGTTACGTGTTGCACCAGGACAAGCTGTTACCTTTATGGTATACGAAAAAGTAAAGGGTTTACTTGACAACTTTACCGAGAAAGTACAAGAAGGAGAGATTTTACCTCAATTAAAATAATAATATAATACTTTTTTTTCTGATTTACTTTTTCATGACGTATAAATAAATAAAATTGCGGTACTTTAATATTATTCCTTTCCTCTTCATGTGCTTTACGAAAAAAGTAGTAATTTCTTTTTTTCTTTTCTCTCCTTATTTTATCGCATGTCTTTCGTAGGATATCTACTTATTTACTTAGTAGGTGGTATTACTTTTTTACCTTTACTTTCTCTTGCAGCAGTAATTTATATTAAAGGTGGTATTCAACCTCTGTTACCTCGACCTCATGTACAACCGCAAGTTCATTATAAAGATCCGGACACGGTCATTGTAAAGAAGGGTTGGATTCGACTTATAAATCAGTATCAACCCAAAATGCCCGAAGTTGCTACTTCCAACACAAACGGTGGAATTATTTCTGGTATTCAATCCTACGTCAGTAAAGAAACTTTAGGGCATAAAAAAGGTCTTGTATATGCTGTCTTGAAACATGCTACTTTATTTTGTTATGAGTCTGAAAAGCAACAAGAAATAATCATGATTTTACCTATGCAGGATTTTATTGTTTCCTTATATCCTCCTATTGATAAAGATGCACCTGATGGTACGATATATAATCGTACAACTGTTATACGCTTGGTTCCGAATGCTCTACTACCTTTACGCGAAGAAGATAAAATCAATCAATCCGTTTGTACATTGGATGAGGAAGATATTACTACTAATCCTGCTCGCGTCCTGTATTTGACGTGTGCTAGGAATACGGATAAAGAAGACTGGTATTTCGGTTTATTAGAAGCTCAATACGTACTAGTAGATACTAAAGCAGAAAAGACACAATTTGTTATGATGGATAATACACACTTTGATCAATCAGCTATGGAAGAATTAATTCGTCAAGTACAATCTTCGCCTAGTCAACGTGAAACAGCTTGGGCTAATGCTATATTAGGTCGGCTGTTTTTAGGAATGTATAAAACCGATCGATTAAAGTTATTTGTCGAAAACAAGATTAGAAAAAAGATTGACAAGACTAAGAGACCGACTTTTTTAGATGAAATAAAAGTAAGAAAAGTAGATGTAGGTAGTTCTGTACCCTATATTACAGATCCTAAATTGTTGTCTCTTTCTCCAGACGGTGAAGTTATTGTGGAAGCAAAAGTAGAATATAACGGTGGTTTAACTATTGAGATTGAAACGACGTTTAACTGGTCATATTCTTCCCTTATGAAACCTATTCGTATGCATCTGGTTTTATCTGTCAATTTAAAAAAATTATTAGGTAGAATGATGTTCAAGCTAAAGCCTCCTCCTACAAACAGGTATTGGCTTGCTTTCTTTGAAATGCCCGAGATGGAATGGAAAATTACTCCCATCGTAGCTGATAAACAAATCAAGTTGAGTATTGTAACGAATGCAATTGAGTCTAGAATTCGTGAAGTGATGGCTGAAACCTTTGTATTGCCCAATATGGATGACACTTCATTTTGTCCTTCTGGTGGTAAAGGTGGTATATTTGGTGAACGTATCAAGGTAAAAGTGGAAAAAGAGTCAAAAATAAAAGGATATACAAACCAAGAGAATGAACTCGATAATGTCAAACATGCACCTACTGTACCTGATATTATTGAAAAACCACCAGCTGCAGATACCTTAAAATTAGACGCACGTAGAGCTGAATCTGCAGCAGAGTTTTCTGTTGATGGAAATACTAAAAACAGCTTAGCTCCCACTCAAAAACTGGAAGTATCCCATTCTACACCCGATTTGCAGTTTGTACCTCCTTCAATTGTAGCACCAACTGAAAAAGATAATGAATCTATAGATCAAAGATCAATTGCTGAATCAACTGGATCTAGTAGTAATTCTAAATGGTCAAGTACTGGTAATTATATGAGAAAGCGTATAAGCAAAACTGATGAGGATGATAATAGTGATTCTGAAAGTATAAAATCAACTAAAAGTAGTAATACCGGAAGTGGATTTTTAAACAAAATTTCAAACTTTTTGCCGACTGAAAATACACCGGCATCGGATACAGCATCTATAAAATCCAGCTCATCTATAGGAAGTACTACAAAGAAAAATTCTTTTATTAACAGGGCTGAAAATTACTTAATTAAAAAGGCATATCCTGGGGCTGAACTTTTAAATGAAGAAAAGAAGGGATTATATGCCGAGAGATTATCAAACATGCGTAAGCGTGTAGCCGAAAAGACTGCATCCCTGTCATCTGTATCTAGTAGTACCTATTCTCCACCTCCACCTTTACTACCATTACCCCCTGTAAATAATTCACCTTCATCTACGTCCTCTACACCATCTATTCCTGAAGAATCGGACGTATTTAAAGAATTACCTACTACAAATACTCTACATCGTGAAAGATCTGCTTCGGTTGTACATAATAACTCATTACCGCAACTATCTCCTCCACTGCCACCTATCCCGCCTCGTCGTAACTCAACTCCTGTTCCTTTAATAACCGATTCAATTGACAATACCACAAATGAACAAAATATTGTAACGACATCTGTACTCACTAAAGAACCTGAACAGCATCCAGAATTATTAGTTACTGATGAAAGACCACCTCTTCCAACTACTCCAAGGCCAAAACTTGATCAACAATATTCCAAACCTACTTTACCACCAAGAGATGTACATGTCTCACCTACTCTTCCTGCAAGACACGTATAAATGTAAAATATATATATATATATATATAAAATAAAAAATTTGTTTTATTCATACATTGGGTTTTTCTTTTTCCTTTCTTTCTTTTTTTTTTTTTTTTTTTGGGTGGGGGGGGGTTGATATATATATGTACAATTGTGGAAAATATTAGTTTGTGTCTGATATTGCAACATAACCTCGATCAGCATTTTCATACTCGGTCAAGAACAAGTGTTTTTGTTGTTTTTGCATAAATCGTAAAATATCTGACAAGTAATCGATCAATACATGAATTGCTTCAGCGTCCATATTTGTATGAGCAACTAAACTAGGTATTTGAACTAGACTAAAGTGTTAATACTTTATATAAACCCTTTTTTTAAAAAAAAATTTACCAAACAATCTCAACAAGTGCTCAGCTCCATAAATATCTACAAGGTCTTTATCAGGGTTTTGTCTTCTAATATCAGCATATTGGTTTCTTTCAAATCTGTAAAGTAACATGGTTCCTAAAGCCTTGTTAAAATAAATACGAAGACCATCAAATACTTCTTCCAATAAATCCTCATTTCTAATATTTATATTAATAACTCTTCAAATTCATCAAAAAAAGATACTTACAATTCTCGATTTCCTCGTTTATCCTTCTTGAATCTTTTATAACGTGCTAATACATCATTAATAGTAATTTGTCTTGGTAAAGTAACTAGCTGTTGATTTTTTGTAACATTCTCCCAGTCGTCAACTAACTGGCCCTTTAATGTATCTGGTATATCGAGTTTAATTTCGGGTCGATTTAAATAATCTTCCTCTTTTTCGTTCTTGGCGTCTCTACGTCTTTTACCTAGTGAATTTGGTTCTGTATCTAAAGAACATGCTGACTTTGTAGATGAAGATTGTTTGGTTCGATAAAGTGCTCGAAGCCGGTATTGCATCTTTATATTTTCATCGCACCAACGAAGTACTCGCGTTTCTGGTACCCATTCATCCCAACTAATAAAAAAAAAAAAAATAAGCATACTTGTTTTCACTTGCACACTAATCACTATTACCTTCTTTTCCATCCTTTGTAATGAACATAATAATGTGGCCCTGTAAAGTCAGGATCTTCATCCATCCATTTGCTGTCAAGAATCTATTTTTTTAAAAAAGAAAGAGTTTAGTCATATCAAAACACAATTTTTTTTTTCTTTTTTGCGTATATTACTTTGGCTTCATAAATTAAAGGACCATGATAACATAATACTCTTTCATTCTCTTCAAACAATAACTTTTTTACTCCACTTGTAGACATTTTTTATATTTGTGTATGAAAAAAAAAAAAAAAAAAAAAAAAGAAGAAAAAAAAAAAGTTTCGCGATTGGAAGAATACGCGATTATCTCTTCCAAATTTAAAGCCCCTTTTCTTTTTTGATGTTTATTCCAAGTGACAGTAGCGGATATAGCGCTCCAGGATATAATAAAATAGTTTTTAATGCATCGATAAATAAATAATAGTTTATAAGTAATGCGATAAGTATGCTTGACAAAAACATTACCCAACTGTACGAAATTATAAGAACTTTTATAGAAGTGGCAATTAAAAATTATGCTAACAGATCATGAATATTTTTAACAGCTTTTCCTAAAGAGTCCAACGATTTTTTTTTTGCTTCTAGTCTTCTAACCTCGGCCAATTTAACCACATGTTTCAATGCTTATACCAGTGTCTCTAGCATACTTCTCCAGTCCTTTTATAATTATCATTCTTCTGTAATGAAAACTTTTACTATGAGGTATAAGCCAATTGAGGTGGTTCCTATTGATATCCCTCATAGAACAACCTCTTCACAGTCCAACAGTATACTTCCGCCAAAGATCAGAAAGTGTTTCAGTGTATCTGCTCCATCTATAAGCTGGGGGGTAATGCACTTACTGATTGCTGCTGTTGTTGATTAATATTGCTAGTGGTGGCATTGTTGGTTGTGACAACGAAGACTGGCCAATATCCATAGGAATATTAGTGGTACTTATGTCGTAGACGATAGTAATATTCCTGGTACTTTGATTAACATATACAGTTACTCTTACAGATAATCGAGTTCTACCAACTGTTCTTCGGCTGCTCACTTTGAAGCAAAAGTTCTCTTATCATATTCGACTGGGCTTCAAGTTGATTCTCCATTACTTCTGTCAATGCTGACATAGCCCATTGCAGCAAGAGCTCTTGAGTCGTTTGCTCAGTACTCATAACAGTTTCTAAGTTGCTATATACGTTTTAGAAAGAAAAAAAGAGCAATTAGTAATTAGAACTAAATATATAATCTCACACAGCTTACTTTTTAAATAAAATAAAAAATGGATCTTTAAAAGTGCGTGTTGAATGACACGATGGTGGGGAAAGACTTTCATGATATGTACAACATCTTGCAAGAATGTGATTCTCATGGTTTTCAAGAGCTGTAAAAAAAACTACGAGCGGAAACATCAACACTGATATCACACATACGTGTACCAGCACCACGAGCCATGTGTACCACCTTTGAGGGCCCAATCTTACAGGTCTTTAAGACCTTCTCCGTTGCTGGGTACTGGGCGGAATAAGACCACCCTTTTGTATTATATTTATCAGTTTGTAAAAGCTTCGTAGAGTGCCTTCTTTGTGTTTTCAGGTATATTTTCTTCAAATCCAGACATGGTTTCCTCCTTGGTTTGCATTTCTGCTATTTCCATATCTTGGTCAGAGGAATTTTCATCATCTTTGTATATGTCATGGATAAACATAGGATCTGATTCAGGAAGAAAGTTAGACATAATAATTTATTCTTTAATTTACGAAAAAAAAAAAAGGAAGTAAGAATTTAAAACGATGCTTTTTATAGTAAAATGGCCACCTTATAAAAAAAAAGAATACTGTCGGGTCGATTAGGGATATGATACACCAATAAGGTACTAACAATTTATTTACAAGAAAGAAAAGATGTTGTAAAGGAAGTATGATATGATATACAAATGAAAGAATTATAATTTAGAAATGTATAATATTTAAGCTGGTCCGTCCTAAAAGTCCAAAGAATAAATAAATGAAGTTATTTATTCCTGAGTTCAAATTGCAGAATTTTGAATTTTATACGGAAAATAAGAAGATTCATTGCTCTGATATACGCCCCATTGGCGCATTTCTGATGTGGCAGAGAGTAATAAAAAAAAAGTATAGCTATAATGGTTTAGATATTTATACACTCCCATACCTCTATACATGGCAATATCCTAAAACGCGGGCATACCTTTATACACCACAGTATATAATACAGTACCTAGCAGCACCCATTATAGTATCAACAGTTTTCCATCTACTGCAATACCAGCACGCAATGCTATTTTAATTGCTATATATGTGATGTATCCAAGTAATATTAAAGCAATATAATTTAGACATAACTTTATACAAGTGCGATACACGTTATCAACTTACATAAAATTATATACAGGTATAGTGTTAGCCACATATTACTTTGATCCCTTTGTACTACGTTATAACGAATGATAAATATGTGTATAATAAAGCATGATGTAACAGCTAAAAGTGATACAATGATACATTTGCTATAATCAGATTTGATGTTAATCTATAATTAGTGTGCTCATCCATAAAAGAGATATATATTTATATGCTCTTTTTAACTTACAATCATGTCATGCTGAGACCATCTTATTTATTTTCTAAAAGTCTATAAAAAAGCTCTTATTTTCAATTTAATAAAACAACCTCTTTCAGTCTGATAAACTTTTCTTTTTTATTTTTATTTTTAATATTTACTCTGTCAATATCACAATATGGTCTAGTTTGGTTTCTTGTTCATTCATTTATTCTTCTCATCTTAGCTCTTTCGCTATCTAGTTACTTGAGGCTGTAAGCTGCATGTTGACAGATACTACCACTAATTACTTCGTATGGGAGTAGCAATACAAAAATGAAACAAAAACGTGATATCCACGTGACCTACATTATAATACTTCCTATATATAGAATTTTTAAATTATCAAAAATATATAAAAAAGCCTTCTTGGCTCAGTTGGCAGAGCGTCTGCCTAGTAAGCAGAAGGTCATCAGTTCAATTCTGATAGAAGGCATTCATTTTTTGACGTTTTCCTAATTTCGTGAGATGTTTAGAAGTTAAAAAAGAGATACTGGTTTAACCGTTTGAAGTTCTAAATTAACACATTTTATAATATTTTTTTGCTCTGTATAGGATTTATACTAATTGACTCAAGGCATATGGTATTACTTATCAAAAACCAGTGCTTTTTATTTCATTTTTGTAAACTAACTACACTGATAACGAACCTGATGCATTTTGTAAGTTTAAAAAATTTCTTATCTGGGATCTACGTGTATACAAAAAAAAAACGTGTATCTTTCAGCATTAGATTTGACTAGATATAAAGCAATACCTAATCTATAAAAGTTCTATTTAAAACACGTTAGTCATTTTATATTAAATAAACTACGACAATTGTATTGACCAATTTTGGATGATGATCTTATCAGACCTAGAAATTCTTTTTTTCTAGAAATGTGGAGCTTGATTCTGAAACTTTAAAGAGCGTGTGTAGCCATCTCTCTCTCTCTCTCTCTCTCCCCCCCCCCCAAAAAAATACATAGTTTAAACTAATCGAGACATAAAATTGAATAAACTAAATTGAGCCCTGATTGTGGAAGGTTTTGATAACAGGGCTTTTGTTTTAGCCGCAATTTTTTTTTTTAATAAACAAACGTCTGTATTACCATGGTTTTTATATCACTAATTTTTTATTATAAAAATTAATTCAAGGAATAAAAAAAAGTTGCACCCTCGTTCATTTAGTCTTTTTTTTTTTTTTTTTGTAACATGCTAAGTTTTTAGTTTTATTACATCATGAAAATGCTGGTACATCATACAGTACAAACAAGAAGGTCATTTTTCATTTATCTCATTTCTAAAAGTATTCATTGATAATTTCTGTATTAGTGTTTTGTGTGGCACATATCAAATAAAATGCATCTCTTTCGGTTTTTGTTTCGTTTAAATGCGCCGAAAATCTTTAGACATTTTAAAAAAAATAGTGTTTTTATATCGATATAAAATACGTATTTATATATATTATATAGCCATTATATGTATGGTTTTATTCATGATTTAAAATAAAAGAGTCAAGTAGCCAATGTTACTTGAAACCGAAAAAGTATATTGTTGTATCTCTGTGTGACAATTGATTTATGCGATAATATGTGTTACTATTAAAAAAAAATATTTATTGTTACAAGCCTATAATAGTTTGAATATAAAAAAAATCAGAACACACATGAATCTTATTCTTTTTTTTTTTCTTTTTTTTTGGAAAGAGTCATGTATGTATAAGGTAAGACACAGACTTTTTGTGTATTATAATATAAACGCGCGTGGCAAAGTATTTGTTATCGATGATCAAACGAATAGATGGGATAAAACTTTATTCTTGTCAGGTGGTTCGTTTGTTTTCAGGTACCAGTAGTAGTTTCTATTAAATACCCCCCATGTAATTTCATTGGTGTTTTATTCATCGATTATGTTATCCAACGTACAAATGATTTATGAGATTGGTATTTTTTGTTTCCCCGTATTTTACAATATTTCTCCGAAAAAGCCAGCTCTCATTATCTAGTGTAACCCTCGATAAGATGATAACAATTACCAGATCCAACGCCGCGATAGCAGCCTCTGAAGGTTTGGGAGTGTATGAACAACATTACATATATTTTTTTTCTTTACAGTTAGATAGATTTTATATAGTAAAAATACAAGCATTTATTTTGGGTTTTTTAAAAAAAAAAAAAAAAGTAGTAATGAAAAAGAATATAGAGAAAACTTCGTGTATATGTATAGAAAAAGTGAAGAGTAATAAAAAGCCAGGTTATATAATAGAATAAATGTCAAAATGAGGAGGAATAGATTTAAGCATCATCCTTAACAATTCTAGCAACCAAGTCACCAGAGTTCAAAGAGTCACCTTCTTGGACAGCAACTCTTTCAACCTTACCAGCGACAGGAGAGGTGACAACAGTTTCCATCTTCATGGCAGAGAGAACGGCAAGAGGGTCACCGGCCTTGACATGAGAGCCTTCCTTAGCACGGATTTCGACGACAACACCAGACATAGGTGCAGCAATATCTCCAGGGTTAGACAAGTTAGCTCTTTCACGGGTAACAATCTCGACAGCAGAGTTACGATCAACGATACCGACTACACGAGCCTCACCGTTCAATTCAAAGTAGACATCACGCTTACCGGTGTTGTTGACAGGACCGACAGCCAATAACTTGATGATCAAGGTCTTACCTTCTTCAATCTCAACATGGAATTCTTCGTTGATATCAGGCTTACACAAGAAGTAACGAGTAGGTAAAACAGAGAGATCACCATATTGGTTAACCATCTCACGGAATTCAGCGAATACCTTGGGGTATAAAGCAGCAGAGATAACATCATAATCACGGATGTTAGGACCATACTTTTCAATTAACTCTTGCTTCAACTTGGCCATATCCAAAGGAGGCAAAGTGGCACCAGGACGACCATCGAGACGGAGTTGGTCACGAATAATGTTGGAACGCAAAGGTTCAGGGAAACCACCGTAAGGTTGACCGAGGTAACCTTGGAAGAACTCAATAACAGAGGTGGGGAAAGAAAGAGTAGAAGCACGTTGTTCAACTTCAGCTCCAGTGAGGCTGTTGGAAACCATGAATTGAGCTAAATCACCAACGACCTTGGAAGAAGGAGTGACCTTGACAAGGTCACCACAAAGGGTGTTAGCTTCTTGATAAGCCTTCTTAATTTGCTTCCATTGAGTACCGAGACCTAATTGTTGAGCTTGGAACATCAAGTTAGTGTATTGACCACCAGGCATTTCATGATCGTAGACACCTGAATCGGCAGCACGAACATTAGCTTCGAAACAAGAGTAGAGCAAACGAGCTTGCTCCCAGTAGGAGTTAATAGCATGTACATCTTCCATACGGATACCAGTACCCAAATGAGTTTGTTCGAAACCAGCCACAATGGCGCCCATGGCAGGTTGAGAGGTCATACCGGACATGGAGTCGACGGCAACATCAACGATATCGGCACCAGCAGCAGCGGCAGCCATCATGGAGGCAACACCAGTACCAGCGGTATCGTGAGTATGGACATGAATAGGAAGATCAGGGAACTTGGCACGGATAGTAGAAACAAGAAGACGAGCAGCTTCAGGCTTCAAGACACCAGCCATATCCTTAATACCGAGAATATGAATACCTTCGTTAACCAACTCTTGGGTCAAGTTAACATAGTAGTTCAAGTCGTACTTCTTACGGTTGGGGTCAGAGACATCACCGGTATAACAAATGGTAGCTTCAACAACACCACCAGCCTTCTTGACAGCGTCAATACCGAGCTTCATGTTCTCAACGTAGTTAAGGGAATCGAAGATACGGAAGACATCCATACCACACTTGACAGCCTTGTCACAGAACTCATAGACAACGTTATCGGGGTAAGAAGTGTAACCAACAGCGTTGGCACCGCGAAGAAGCATTTGGAAAGGAATGTTGGGAACAGCCTTACGAAGAGCAGAAAGACGATCCCAAGGATCTTCATGAAGGAAACGCATACAGACATCGAAAGTAGCACCACCCCAACATTCAAGAGAGAAGGCGTTAGCAAGAGCATGAGAAGTAGCAGGAGCAATACGTAAAAGATCTAGAATAAAATAAAATAATAATCAGAAACCACAGCCCACAAAAAAAAAAAAAAAAAAAAAAAAAAAATCATGCCATAATTATTTATACTTTACCAACAGTTCTAACACGAGTAGCCAATAAACTTTGATGAGCATCTCTCCAAGTGGTATCGGTAATTAATACACCAGGGTAAGCACGAACAGCCTTGGCAAAAGCAGCAGGACCTTGTTCGACAATAATCTTACGCCATCCTTCCGTAGCAGGAGCAGAGACATCGATATCTTTATTGCTACCATTTTCACGTAACACAGGGACCTCAATCTCTTCTCTGAAAGATGGGTCACCTACCTGGCCCTTGATCTGGGAACCATTGACAACGATATCACCCAAGTAACCCAACATACGCTGAGCACGGTTTTGGAACTGAACAAGACGGAAGAGATCAGGAGTATCATCAATGAAGGTAGTCCAACAGTTACCGTTGATGAAAGTATCAAAAGTTAAAAGACGTTGCAAGAAAGGAATGTTGGTCTTGACACCACGAATTCTAAACTCAACAAGAGCACGAACAATCTTACGACGGGCAACTTCATATGTAGATCCCGAACAAGTAACCTTGACCAAAAGAGAATCATAATGAGGAGTAATGATGGCACCAGCATAGCCAGCACCACCATCAAGACGCACACCGTTACCACCAGATGAACGATAGACTTCGATTTTACCAGTATCAGGTTGGAAATTCAATTCGGGGTCTTCAGTAGTAACACGGCATTGGATAGCAAAACCACGTTGACGAATACGTTGTTGAGTCAAACCTAATTGAGGCAAGAGAGCACCAGCAGCAATTTGAATTTGAGCAGCGACGATATCAATACCGGTGATTTCTTCAGTGATGGTGTGTTCGACTTGAATACGAGGGTTAATCTCGATAAAGTAATGACGGTTTTGAGCATCGACCAAGAACTCAGCAGTACCAGCATTTTTATACTTGACAGCCTTGGCGATTTTAATGGCGTCGTTAAGAATAGCTTCACGCACCTTGTTATCGAGGTTCTTTGCAGGAGCGATTTCGACCACCTTTTGATGACGACGTTGGACGGAACAATCACGTTCAAACAAATGGACAACGTTACCAGCACGATCAGCAAGCAATTGAACTTCAATATGTCTAGGTTTATCAAGGAAACGTTCGATAAAGACAGTACCGTCACCGAAAGAAGCAAGTGCCTCAGACTTTGCACGGAGGAAAGCATCTTCTAAAGATGCTTCGTCACGAACGACACGCATACCACGTCCACCACCACCCATAGCAGCTTTAATAATAATAGGGAAACCGTGTTCTTTGATAAAGGACTTGGCTTGAGTGAATTCGTCAACGGGACCAGGAGTACCAGGCACAACAGGAACATTACAGTTCATGGCTGTACATCACACAAAAAGATTTAGTTTTAAAATACAAAAAAAAAAAAAAAAAAACTTACCAATAGTTCTGGCTTTAGTCTTGTCACCTAAACTTTCAATGACATCAGGAGAGGGACCAATGAAGGTAATACCAGCAGCTTCAACCTTACGAGCAAATTCAGAGTTCTCGGATAAGAAACCGTAACCAGGATGGATCATGGAAACACCACGTTCTTTAGCAATACGAACGATCTCATCTTGAGCCAAATAAGCGGCAACGGGAGTGTATTCACCAATCTTACCAATTTGATAAGATTCATCAGCCTATATTATTGCAAAAAAAAAGTTCAATATCTAACCCCAGTCCAGTTTTTTTTTTTTATGTGTCATATTTTAAAATACCGAGAAATAAAAATTACCTTATAACGATGCATAGATAATCTATCTTCGTGAGAATAAATAGCGATGGTCTTCATGGAAAGTTCATGAGCGGTACGGAAAACACGAATGGCAATTTCCTAAATAATAGGGTAAATATACGTGTATAATGTATTATAAACGTATTAACTTACACCACGGTTGACAACCATCAATTTACGAAGGTTACCCATCACTTCACTATTTCTACGAATAGTTTCGACAGAGTGTTCACGAGCAGGAGGAGCGGGCATCTCTTTATATATTTTTCCTTTTTTTTAAAAAAAGATAAAACAAAGGGTTTGTAAAGGGGAAAAAAAAAAAGAAGAGAAGAGAAGAGAAGAAATAATTGATGGGCATTTTATACCCAAAAAAAAAAAAAACCTTAATAACCCAGACCAACATTTTTTTCTCAGGCCTTTATCCTCTTGTTCCCGGTGCAGTGTATTCATGCTGATTTCATGTGTCATCATATGTACCGCTTTTATAAAACGAAGCTTGTCCTTTTGCTACGTAACCCTTTGTTCTCCGATTATAAAAAAAAAGATTCCCCAAAAGATATTTCCCCGTCTTTTTTTTTTTTTTTTTTTTTTTTTTTTTTTTTTTTTTGATTGTATTACACTACATAACAGTTTTAGTAGGTTAGATAAAAACAGCACCCCCCAAATATCGTTTAGTTTTTTTAGCTTATCTAAAAATCGGTTACTTAAAAAAAAAAAAAAAAAAAAGTTTATTTAAAAGTTTATCCACCCATCAAGTTCATATGCTCTAATAAGAAAATCTCTAAATCTTGCCAGCCACCACCTACTCTTATTAAGACCTTATTTCTTTTCGGAGAAGAACTTCTATTATTATCATACGTCATTAATTTACAAGTATAAATTTTTTTACCACCTCCCAGCGATGGTGTTAATTCATTCCCAAAGTAATATCTTCCTTCGTGTGGACCCGCTGCTTTTTGGCATTGGATAGGTACTGGACTAGAATTGATTATAAATCCAATTTCTTTATCAAGAGGATCTTTTACATTCGGTCGGTATTTACCTGATTGTTGTTGTTGTTGTTGTTGTTGTTTGATCATGGGGGATCCTATTCTAGGTCCACCAATACGTGGAGAACCAGCTCGATAAGATGGCGTCTTGGGTCTTGGTATAAGAGAAGAAGCAGTTGGCGTCTTTGGTCTAGGTATCATGGATGGAGTACCACAGCGTCTTGCATTAGGTGTCATGGATCTCGTACTGGTAGATAAACTACTTTTAGATCTAAAAGTAGGTGTAGTAGCAACTGGTGGTTGCTGTTGTCTTCTAAAATCACTTGTTGATATTTCAAATTCATCATCATCTTCTTCTTCTTCAATATTTGTTTTGTATATAACAGATGACTTTTTAAAGGTATCAGATGTACTAGGTACAAGGTTACTTCTTTTCTCACGAGATAATGGACTCATTTGTTGTGATCTGCCATAGACAGGACTTGGGGATTTACTCGACTGCCATAAATGATGATCTCTTTTACTTGGTGTAGTAGGCGTCTTTCGATGATATTCATCCATCATATTAAATGGTATAGGTGATGATGATGCAACAGAAGAAACATATGGACTTCTTGATCTTTCGGCAATAGTGGGTTCAGGACTCTTCATTAAGAAATTACTATTATCGCTTCTATCACTGAGTCGTGACCAACATACTGTAGTAGCCGGACTCATGGGTCTTGTCGTTGATATATCTGGTAAATCTTTCTTTCGAAGATTATCCATAGTTAATTTAAGTTGATTCCAACGTCCCAGCATGTTCTCATGACGATTTAATGTTGTAGCGTTTCGAGACACACGTGCAGCTATGCCATTACCTAACATCATCAACATTTTGGCAATAGAAGGCGTGTAGTACTTGTATTTAGCATCAAAGTTCTTTTCAACCGAACGAAGTTTATCCATGACAGAACTCGTGTTGTTGACCGAACTATTTGAACTGGTGCTTGTACTTGTGGAAGAGGAAGTACTTGCAGATAGCCCAGTTTCTTTTATTTGTTGTATCATCATATAACACTGAGAAACAGTTTTATCTAATCCATCCATCATACCGTCTACTTGATCAGCCACTTGTTTAAATACAATTAACCATCTATCTTCTTTTAACTCTACTTTTAATTCATCAATTTCAACACGTAAGCTTTCCCAACGGTCTTGAACGATCAAGTGTTTGCGTGTCATAAGACCCGTATTGTCTTCGGGTGGAGCAGATGTCATACGAGTATACACTTTTTCAACGTCGGTGAATAACGGTCCAACTCTGTTATCTATATCAATTAAAATACTGTCTTCTTTTTGCGGTTGATCATCTTTTTCTGTTACAGCTTGAATGTGTCTCTTTTCTTGGTATTGGAATATCATGATGGATAAATCATCGATTTGGAACAAGATACTAGACATGAGGGACAACAGTACATTCTTTTCATTTGATTCCTCTAAAGCCTTTTTTACACTGGAAATAAAGTGTTGCAAACCGGACCATTCTGATTGAATTTTAGTGATCGTGACGGTAGGATCATCATGAATGATTTCATTCATTTCAATTAATAATGGAATAAGTGGTGCCATTCTTTGACAGGATAATAAAAGTGGTTCGATATCTTCCAGCTGCTGCTGCCTCTTTACGTTTTGTTCGATTGTAAAAGCAGTCATGTGAGCAGCTTCTAACCACTGCATAATACGATCCGTAATCTCTTTGAATTCATACGCAAGCTCTTCAAGTGAGAGTGTATCATGGACAGAAAATAATAACCCAAGTTCTTTATCCGGTATTTGGATTTGATACAGTGGTTCATAAAGGTCTCCGGTAGTCATGGAAACAGATTCAGTTGGTTGGGGTGGTAATAAATTCATTATTTTCCTCTAATCCCTTTTATATAATTAGTCCCCCTTTTTTTTTCTAGTGTATATTATTGTAAGTAATACCTTTTTTTTATTTTTTTTTCAAGATGAAGTTATAATTTAAAAAAAAAATGAATGGAGCTATTTGAATATTTTCTTTCTAATGGGGGTATGCTACTTGTTTGTTATTTTTTTTTTCTTTCAATCTTGTTTGTTTGCAAAAAGTTGATAAAAAAAGTTGGGTATAAAATAATAATAATTAATTAAACGACAAAATGTTATAATGACATTCAGAAGAGTTTAAAAAAAAAAGAAAGAAGGAAAAGAGAAAAAATAAATAAAAAAATCTGAGCTATAATAAGAATTTTTTTTTTTATGTTATTAATAAAAATAAAAAAAACGCGCGCGTGCGTGCTCAAAGGATATTTCTATTGGTACTTTTGTTAATGCAGATGTTTGCATATAACCCTCAGTTTATTTTGTGTATGTGTGTTTAAACGTAAAGTTTAATTAATTCATCAGAAACACCAGAAGGAGTCAAGACACCTAAATCAGTTAAAAGTAAAGTAATATATTGAGGTGGAGTATAATCCACCGAAGGGTTAGATAAAGCCAAATCTTCTACTGTCTCCGCATCAGCTATAGTGCTAAACGATTTTCTTCTTCTAGAAGTAAATGTAACGATCTCGGGTGTTTCTGAAGGAATATCATATTGGTTTAAAGGATAAACACGAACAAATTTATAACTAAAAAAAAAAAAAAAAAAGAGATTAATTATTGTTTAATAAGAGAAAGGGGAGGGGGTTCTTTTGTTTACCTTTCTGCAACAGCATAAACAGGTTTGCCTAATGCTTTAGCAACTAGAGAAATTTGAAAAGTGCCAATTTTGTTGACAATACCGCCATTTTCAACTACTCCTTCTGCTCCAACAAATACCATATCTACCTTATCCATAATATATCCAACAGCTGAATCTAATACAGCTCTACAAGGGATACCTGCCTTTCTTAACGCAGCAACTGCTTGGATACTTTTTTTCTTGTTAATTCACTTTTTTTTTAAAAAAACAACAACTTTAGCTTACCCGTCGCTGTTAGGTCTACCTTCAGTAACATAAACCTTGAATCTCTTGTGCTGAATATCAGCTGCATGATACAACACACTCATAATCACACGAGAATAACCTTGCACTAAAACTACTGCGTTATCGTTAATGAATTGTGCTCCAATAGCTGCTGCCTTTTCACGAGCACAAGAAGCCTTTTCTAAAATCAATGAAGCTCTTGACAATAAATTTTCTTTAAAATCTTCAAAACTACCAGCTTCTTCTGAGAGCTTTTTTTTTTTTTTTTTTTTTTTAGTTTAGTAAATTCTAATAATAATAAAAAAAAAAGGTACACTCTATATAAAAAAGGTTTACTTACAGAAAAGTCATGAGAGTTTCTAGTAACAAATCTCATAAATAAATCAACACCAGCAAGAATGGCAATAGTTGCCTTGTGTTGGTTCTTGGGCTTTTCTTTAGACGTGCCTTGAGATTCTTGACGAATGGATTGAGCTGCTTTTTCTAAGGTTTGCATAAACTCTGACATGGTAGGAGCTGCATATATATCTTTTTTGTTAAAACTGCATCCCTTTTTTTCTCTCTCTTTCTTTCTGAGGGGTTTTTTTTTTACCTGTGCTGTGTCGAACAAAATCTGTCAAGGCCTTGAAAATAGCAACAGGTGTAGATAATTCCTAATTGTAAAAAAAATAATAAAAAAAATAGTTCAGGTCAAGCACGCAAAAAACAAATGTTGAATTCAACTATTTACACTATCGTTTAAAGAGGTTTGGTATGCTGTAACAACATCGTATTGATTACTCGTATTAGCCATTTTGTATATGTGTATCAACGAAAAAAAGGTAAAAAAAAAAAAGACCTTTTTTTTTTTTTTTCTTCTCGACTGTGACCGGTTTAACAAGTTCAAAAAAAAAAAAAAAAAACTACTTTTTTTCTTTTTTAACTCTTTTTCTCTCGCGCTAATATGAATCAAGAAAACATCAATATGGACATACAACCCATGGATAGTCAAGCAACTACAGTTGCTAATTCACCACCTTCAACACCTAGTGAAAAAGCATCACAAGTTGATAAAGAAAAGGAAATGGCAGAGTTGTTAATGACCATGGATAATTACAAAGCTATTGTACTGCCATTATAACCCTTTTTTTCTCTTGTCCTTTTTTTTTTTTTTGCTAAAAAAAAACTCCTTAGATACCTGACGCTGTTATTGATTATTATTTAAATAAAACAGGCTTTGATTGTGACGACGTACGAATGTAAAGTACCAAGAGACCTGAAAAAATGCTAAATTTATGCTAACCCGAGTTGAGTGAAATTTAGTAAAAAGCTATTTGCTTTAGCTGCACAAAAATTTGTTGCTGATATTGCTACTGATGCATTTCAATATAATAAGGTAAAGCAATCTAGTACTCGTCCTACCAACAAAGCAAGCAAGGTAAATAAAAAATATGACAGCTTTTTTTTTATATGACGTTTTAATATAATTATTTTAGGAAAAGAAGATTGTTTTAAATATGGATGATTTGTCGTCTGCTTTAGCTGAATATGGTGTAAACGTGAAGAAACCCGAGTTTTACTAGAAAGTTACGTCACGTCATTGTAATCACAACAATAAAAAAAGGATCTACATTTTCCTGTTTCAAAACGCCTCTTTTTTTTTTTTTTTCTCTCTCTTTTTTTCTCTTCTTCTTTTACTTTTATATATATACTTTGTTATATATACAAGATGCAGGTAGCAGCTACAAACTACGCCAAGAAAAAAGTACTTGGTAAAGCGTCGGATAGGATCCACAGCAGCAAACCCAGATATGAAACAGACGCAGAGGTGATTGCAGCTACACAAGAAGCAGCGGCCAAACAAAAGCACCATTGGTGGAGACGAGATAAAGTATTTACACCTGATATGTTGTTAAGTAAACATGATAGAAAGGTTCTTCAAAAGGTAAAAAACAGAGCTTGGTATCTGGATAAAGGGTTTCACTGCTGCTGCTTCAGTATTGGGTTGGATGGTCTTGTTGGTTTGATCCCTGGTATTGGCGATGTTATCGGTACTGCCTTTTCTTTGCAGTTAGTTAAAACTGCTTGTAAAGCTAATTTACCAAAGGAATTGATCGCTAAAATGATGATGAACGTATTTATTGATTTTATGGTACAGTATTATTTTGTTGTTATTGTTTTGGGTGTACCTAATTAAATAATTAGGTTGGTTTAACTCCTATTGCTGGAGATATTCTTGATATTTTGTTTAAATGTAACTGGCGTAACGCAATGTTGTTGGAAGAATATTTGATTTTAAGAAGAAGAGACGAACTTCGTTTGGAGAAAGGGGAACACGCTCATATTCTAGATGGTAAATCACGTAATGGTGATGTCGGAAGTAGTACAATAAACAATGCACAACCGACAGTTCCTGTGCATCAACTAAATCATACTGTCCCACCTATTATAACGGAGGTAGACGATAATGGGAATCAAATACTGAATACAGATGATGACATACCAAAAAAGAAAAAGTATGGAACCTTTTTTGGAAAATGGTCCTAAAAACACATAACCCGCGGTGTTCCCTTACCCTTCTCTTAAAAAAGAAAAAAGGCCCTGGGTTCAGCTTTTCTATCTAATTCTTTTTTTAAAGCTTATATTCCTTATCTAAAATACTTTACAGTGATACATGGCCCGTAGATCTGTAATTTTATCTTTGTAAAAAAAAAATATAATAATAATTAAACTAGCGACAATAATAAAAAAATAATTTGTAGTCGTATTCTATTTTGTGTGTGTGTAAAATAACAATGTCTATAGTAGAGGATTCTCAACCTGAACCCATAACTTTTAAAGAACATATATTCGACTTTTCTTTTCACCCTTCAAACGATATAGTAGCAGTTGGTCTTATTAATGGACAGGTGCAATGGTACACAAATATATATATACATAATGTAACCCCAAAAAAAAAAAAAAAACTAATGAAACTTCTTCATCAGTTTTAATTATGGTATCGAGAGTAATCAATTAGCTTGGTCTACACAAGTATCAAAAAAGTCTTGCAGAGGTGTAGAGTTTACTAACGACGGGGCTCATTTAATGTCTATATCAAGAGATAAATCAATTCAAGCGCTGGACGTTTCAACAGGCCGATTATTATACAAGATACCCAAAGCACACAAGTACAACTAAAAAATAAATGCGCCTGTATAGATATATATATTAACCGGCTTTTATATTAGATACGCTATTAATAAAATATGTAAGTTAGATACACATTTAACCGCAACAGGAGACGATGAAGGGATCGTAAAGGTAAATAAAACTACCCTTGAAAAAAAAGTATTTAAGACAAAAGTTTTTTGTAGTAGATTTGGGATATGAGAACATGTAAATCAATTGCAGAGTATAAGGAACATGACGATTTTATATCAGATATGAACTATTGTAAATCCAGCTTATTAGTTACTAGTGGAGATGGATTACTTTCAATTCATGATACGAGACAATTAAATCAAAAGGTTAAACTAACAGATGAAATTGATGATGAACTATTATCGATGACTATAGTAAAAGATGGTGAAAAAGTGATTGCAGGATCACAAAGTGGAGCATTGTATATGTGGGATTGGAATAACTGGAATAAGACAACGAAATGGATAGGACATCCTAGTTCGGTTGATTCTATATGTAAACTAGATGAAAACGCAATATGTACAGGTGCAAGTGATGGATTATTAAGGTTTATATCAATTTCGCCACAAAAGTTTGAAGGTATATTAGGTGATCACGGGCAAGACTTTCCTATAGAATCTGTAAAAATGAATCATACAAACTATTTAGCTAGTTGTGGTCATGATTTACAACTTAGATTCTGGAATATACAGTTTCTGTTTGAACAAAATTCAAGGAAACATGACCTCGATGACTTGGATGACCATGACCATTGGGATATGCCCTTAACAAAACGACCAAAGCCACGTGGACACTTTTTCGAGGACCTGTAACAGCTGATGAAAGACAGCTGTTTATTTTACCTTCAAAAGTTACACATCTTATCTATTACAAACACTAGAAAAAGATCGCCGGAGTTAATAGCTATTAAATATATAAGCAGGATACCGTCTCTCCCCCAAAAAAAAAAAAAAAAAACCCAATAAAAAGGCCTAAAAAAAAAAATTTTTTTCTTCTTTTTTTTTCTTGTAACAACTTTTTCTTTTTTTTAAAAAAAAAAACTATATATATATACAATGCCTGAGGAACGCTTCAATAGTATGTTATTATATAAATATATGATAACAATAATAATTAATCCTCTCTTGCTTTGATAGGACTTGTCAATCAATCAGTCTTTCCTTCTAGTAATACCAGTAAATTTGATGTGAACGATATTGATTTAGATGGTTTATTAGCAAAGAATAAGCTTTGGGCAGAATCAATCTTGGAAGAAGACCCTGATTTCTTCAAGAGAATTGCAACTATGCAACAGCCTAAAATCCTGTGGATTGGTAAGAAGAAGAAGAATTAAAAATACAAGTAAAAATAATAAAAATCTATTTTTTTCCGTAGGTTGTTCCGATTCTCGTGTACCAGCCGTGAG
Organism: Thamnidium elegans; assembly: GCA_025201345.1. Taxonomy (NCBI): domain Eukaryota; kingdom Fungi; phylum Mucoromycota; class Mucoromycetes; order Mucorales; family Mucoraceae; genus Thamnidium; species Thamnidium elegans. Next base: position 161,319 of record JAIXMG010000012.1, on the reverse strand, counting down.
TAAATTCGGTTTTTTTGGCTTTTTTTTTTTTACGCTTATTAAATGATGCAATTTTTTAGAATTCAATTTTACAACTTGGCCCTGGTGAAGTGTTTGTACATAGAAATATTGCTAATGTAGTAAGTCACTCAGATCTTAATTGTCTTTCTGTGTTACAATACGCTGTCGAGGTATTAAAAGTAGAACACATCATCGTTTGTGGTACAGTTATAAATTAATTTTAACAAAAAAAAAGATTCGGACTATTAAAAATATATTTTAGGTCACTATAACTGTGGTGGTGTTGGTGCTGCGCATGGACATGGTCAATACGGTCTTATTGATAATTGGCTTAGAAATATTAAGGATGTTTACAGACGTACGTAAAATGTGACAACTTTTTTATTATTATTATTATTATTATGTCCGTGAGAAAAATCTAACTTTATTTATATAGTCCATAAAAAAGAATTAGAGGCTATTGAAGATAACACAGTACGTCTTCACAAATTGATTGAATTAAATGTTATCAATTCTGCTGAAAACGTTTGTCATTCTACCATTGTTCAAAACGCTTGGCAAAATGGTCAAAAGTTAACTGTTCATGCTTGGGCTTATGATATTGAATCTGGGTAAGAATTACTATTATATACTATATTACAATATTCTTATTCTTTTTTGTGTGTATAGAACCGCAAAGAAGTTGGAATGGGCTGCTAGTAACGGTAACACACTTCAATCCATCTATGTTACACAAGAAAGCCAACACTAAAAAAGATACCAATAAGAAAAAACCCCATCTTTTTTTTTTATAACCGCCTAAGCTGAATGGAATAAAAATAAGTTTAAAAGTACGCGATTTTTTTTTTTTACTTTTTTGGACCATGCTAAGATATTTGGGGGTCAAACCGGATAAACTATGATTCGCGCTCAAAAAGGAATCTAAAACCAGTTTATTGTTCAAGGGACATGTAAGATTTTTTAAAGAAAAAAAAAGTGTTGTTATATGTGAGAATATAAATGGATAAACATGCATTTGAAAAAAGCTTATTAGAATGTTGTCAAAAAGTTAACTTTTCAACTTGACAACTTTTTTTTTTTTTTTTTTGAAAAGAATAAAGAAAGTGGTTAAGGAGTTACTATTTTGATATTGTATATCGATAATTAACGAGAAGTTTCATGATGACCAAGTCAAATAAAAAGCACATGGAAAAAAAAGGGGGGGAAAGAGAAATATACAGAATTGTGTATATTAGGAGTGTGGACAGACATTTTTTATCTCCTTATATATGTTTATATACATTTGTGTGTTTATGTGTTTATATATGTGTGTAGATCCGATGTTTTTATCACTTTATCGTTTCTCCCTCAAAGTGTCAAACCCTCCTTTGATATTAAAAATATGTCTGTTTGTTTTTTTTGTATAAATACCCAATGCATTTTCTTTATATTTCTTTTTTTTTTCCCCCTCTCTACTTTAACTTTCTTTCCTTTTTTTCTAACTAAAAATCTCGCATGGATATCCTTGAATTAATTCATATTGAAACTCAACAAAATCAATGCAAACCTCATAAATGCAATATGCTCAACTGTAAAAAAGCTTTCGGTAATATAAATAAAAAAATTTATGCATTTAAAATTGGTTGCCCTAATTCTAGTTTCTTTGCAATTTAATTAGGGCGTCGTTCTGATTTAGCTAGACACCTTCGTATTCATACTAACGAGAGGTAACACTATACTACTATTACCATTACTTTTTTACTTATACAACTCTCTTTTTATAGACCATACGTATGTCAAGAACCTACTTGCGGTAAAAGTTTTATTCAACGATCCGCTTTAAAAGTTCATACAAGAACTCATTCCGGTGAAAGACCTCATGTATGTGAATTCGAAAACTGTAAAAAGAATTTTAGTGATAGTTCTTCATTAGCTCGTCATCGGTATGATCGATCATAATTTTTATTTTTCTTGTTTTTCCTTATCTCCTAACTTTTTTTTTTTTTTGAATTATTTAGACGTATTCATACTGGAAAAAGACCTTATAAATGTCGTCATGAAGGATGTAATAAGAGTTTTGCACGTAAAACTATATTAACAACTCATCAAAAAGTATCTCATGGTTCAACTGTAAAGAGAACAATGCTTCAGTGGAAACCATTTAACGATATACCTGAAATGTCGAACCATAAACGTAATCAGCCAGAACAGTTGCCCCTATCCCCCACACTTCAGTGGAAACATCAATATCAGTACAATCACCAGACCAACGAAGAAGAGGAAGAGGACACGGACGATTCTTCTTCATTTCCTTCTCCTATAGAAACCGATCTATCCCCATTCTATTATCTTTCTCATAATAACAATACTTTACCGAGACTTTATGGTATGGAACACACATTTAAAGAAGTATCTTTACCTCAACATCATCAAGGTTCTTATTTCACTTACTGCTAAAACCAAAAAAAAAACAACAAAAAAAATCCTTTCACTCATTTTAACTTTTATATTCATTTAAAAATTATGCCATTATACTATGTAACCATCTATGCCTATGCCTTTTTTTTTTTTTTCCTATATCATTTATATGAACCATGTACATAATAAAATTTCTTGCATGATCGATAGTCTATATTTTTTTTTGTTTTTGTTTCTTGATACAAACTCTAAATTGATCGTAACTACCAGTTATAAATATTGACATCCCCATATCAACGCCCTTATAAAAAACAATCTACTATTATATAAATATGGGTATATATATAGGAGGAGGGGGGAGGGGGGTTAATAAGACTCCTTTTAAGAAGAAGAAGAAAAAAAAAGAGTCTTGTTATTGTTGTCTCCCTTTTTTAGATACAATGGACAAAAAAATTATATAGAAGCGTATAATGCAAATCCCAGCATAATCTATATTCTCCCCTTTTTTTCTTTCATTATGAATACTTTAATTCAATCACTCGATAAAAATAACATGAAAAACAAGCAGGTGTATAAAAATGTATATCGACTTTCACAAAAATTAAGACATCAAATTAGCCAATTAAAAAAGAAAGTAAAAGATGATAATGATATGCAATCTTCACCTACAGAAACCATGATTGCATATGATGATGAATGGAAAGGTATTAATTTAACAGGGATTTTACTATGCAGTAAAAATAACAATTTATACAGATAAATCGCTACCAAAACTAAGTATCGATTCGTCTGTTACCATAACTATGCATAATGATGAGAAATCGTCATCTCTCTACTTTGCAACCGCATATGACTCTGCTGTCGATCTCGTTATGAATAAACCTTTACCATCGATCTATCATAATAAAATAAAGCATACTACCATCATTCACGTTAAGAAGGTTTTGTTTAAATTATACTTATGACAGTATATAATAATAACAATATATTTATATATAGAGATACTGTGGTATTAAAAGCTTCTTGACTCGTTCATATCAAATTCATAATATTGTGGTTTCTAGAACGGTACTTCCTTATTCATCGGCGTATTTTGTGAAACTATTTGCATCAAAACATAAATTAACAGGAGTAGATAAAGCTGTACTAAAAATTACTCTTACATCGAGTAATACAAACAATCGCTTATTTACTATACCAAGCACCCCTTTTACCTTTTACCATATTAATACCTTAACAAAATCGCAAAAATCACAAGACTTAATTCAATTAGCACTAGTTACAGATATTCAAGTTCAATCTGCACTCTTCACATGGTTAAATTACTATCATCTTCAATTACCTTCAATGGACCTTGTTACTCATGTTTTAAGAGAAGGACTTAAAATATATATTGTATATACGCAATAAATAATCTATTTTTTTTTCTTTACTTTATTAAAAATTAGCACCAAAACCAAAAGATCCCTTAATAGCTCTCCAGTAATAACCAGACCAATTGGTTCTAGTTAATTCTTCTTCTCCAACAGGAATACCAGTTTGATGCATCTTTAAAGTAACACAATCGCTACCTTGATCAAATTCTAAAGTGACCTTGGAGAAATGACCAGCAGGCCAAGATCTCAATCTCCAGGTTTGTACGATCTTTTTATCGGGCACTAATTCTAACATTTCACCAGATACATTACCCCCAAAGAATTCAAATTTAGAGCCTGCCTCCTTGGACAACTTGACTGGTCCACGGGTCCAAACTTGCGCACGCTGAATGTCAGTCAAAGTCTCGTAAAGTTCGTGTGCTGAGGTTTGGAATTCAGTAGTCTCAGTTAAAGAAGTTGTGTTTACCTTCTTGGCTGGTGTCTCGGCAGTTGCTGCTGCACTTGAACCGGTGCCAAACTTGGTACTGGAAGAATTTTCCTTGGTAGTAGCCAATCTAGGAGGAGTAGGTGCTCCCATCTTGTCTGACTCGATATAAACATCTTCACAGTTTTCCTTAATCATGGCTCCAGAGAGCTTTTCAAACTCTTTAATCATTAATGGAGTTAAACCCTTACGAACTACTTCCTTGATTGCTTGTTTGGCATTACTATCATCATTGATTGCAATTTCAAACTATTATATTTTTTAAGCACACACATTAATATATATATATTTTTTTTTTTTTTTTGTATTATTCTCCTCTCTGTATATAGTATACTTACAACATAATCATCAGAGTCAGTATCATGAGCAATTTCGGGTACATGAATAGTACCAGTTACTTCAGTACCATCAGCAAGAGTTCCTAAAAAAAAAATTAATTTCGGGTCTACATACGCAAAACATTGTACCAACTTTACCGGCCCACTCAAGTTTCAAAACAACATCGTAAATGGTAATAATCTTTCCTTTTCTTTGGTTCAAGTCAACATCACCTGTACATTCAACCATCTTGGTGATAGAAGCCTTGTTACCATTTCTCTCTGCTTCAAGACCAACAAGATGTTCAGTAAAGTAATTTTGAGCCCACTTTAAACAATTCTTATTGACCCTAAATACATGTTAAAAGAAAAATCCTATCTTTTTTTTAAAAAAAAATAATTATTTACCAGTGCCTAACATAAAATAGTTTAGTATAATATTTATATTCGTGTATAAAAAAAGGACTTACCAGTTGTTGACATTCTTCCAGTTAGACATTATTAATACTATTTATAAATAAAATATAAAGAAAGAAAGAAAAAAAAATACGCGATAAAGACATGTCAATCGAAATTCATAGAAAAAGTTCATCAAACAGTCACAATACATGGTTTTTTTTTTGATATTGGCATGGTTGGTTATGTTTGCTGATACCATGTTATACATTTATACCCAAGCAAAAAAAAGCTCTCTGGTCTATAGAATATTTCTGGGCGAGAAAACTTGAAATATTTTATTATCTCGGTAAAAAAAAAAAGACAATACCTGCATTAAGTAAACAAAGCGATAACTTTTGTTGAACTAGTTTAAAGATTTTTTTTTTCGGGGGAGAGGAAGGACGGTTTCCCCCACTTCCATTGAATTGAACAAATATACTTTGCACTGCGTGGGTCGATCTTTTACTCCCTAGTTTTCTGATACCATGGTTATTATGTGCAACATTTTTTATTTTACGTACCTAGTACTCTATAACATTTTGAATCATGCCTTTATTTTGTTTTTAAGCTACGCATCAATTTTTGATTATTCCGAAACAGTAAAAGACTGAAGCTTTTATAAAAGTAATTTGCCTAAATTTATTTATTTAATTTACGAAGAAATTGTATGAAAGCGTCCACTCTTCGAAAGTGTATTATTAAACGATGTTATGCTGTGTAAACAAAAGGATAATAACTGAAACGAAAGAGAGACGGTAACGAAATAAATATTACAAAGCGATTAATTATGTGTCATTTTAACACGTAGCTCTGTATCATTTTAATTGTATTTGAAATGGTACTAATGTTTGAGCTCTCGAAAAAAAAAAGAAGATACACAACATATTTTTCTTTACAATAACTTGAACGAGTTCGAGAACTATTTAAAGTGTCATAGTCCATAATTGTTCGTCCATTATCATTTATATAACACTTGTTTTTACATGAAAGTTTAGGCATCAGCCATTATTAAATTAGGTTCCACTGTCACTTAATTGTCTGAAAGGGATAATGGCCTATACTAGTGTAATGCTTTCGCCAAAGTATTTAACAAACTGTAATACTACCAATAAAAAAAAAAAGGTAGTCTTGATTCAAACATGCTTATACCTGACATATTCGTTTTCTTGTTGAAATAAAATTTTGCACAATTTAATGTCCATACAGAATAATAGTGTAAGTTCAATGCTGTAACCAAGTGGCATATAAGACTTAAAGTAAATGAAAAGAAGAAAGGGGGAAGAATGAAAAAGAGCTCTTTTTATATTATTTTTTTCGAATCTAAAAACAGGGTTAACGAACGATGGTATCAACACGTTGATACCAAGAGAGCCACACAGAAGAATAATGAGGTTTAGGTACATTGTAGGATCACCCATATGCGGTTTTTAAGACCAAGGTAATAGGCTAAATGGATTACGAAAGAAAATGTAACCGTCAATTGCAGGATGTAATAACAAAATGAATCATAATGGAAGAAGCTGTGAATATAATAATGAAGAATGTATTGGATATTGAGCTGATTTAAACATCGATAAAGGAGTTAGTGAGTTATTATCTTCTTGCGAATCACCATAAAGACTTTTAAATAAATTTGTCAAAATACGAGAATATTTTTTTTTTCACTTTTAATGTTTAAAGACAACCGGAACATTCCCGTAATCTTTTCAGTATCAGTAAAATAAATCGCACTTTATGTCCCATTCATAATATTTTGAGGAACCCTCCCATCCCAGTATAACGAGCTTAAAGTGATAATTTAAATGGACAGTGCTGACGGGCCACAAATATACTATTTGTGTAACACTTGTGCCAACAAAATGTGTGAGTAAAATAATTTAACTTATTTTAAAAAGATTACATTCTAAAATTCAGTCCTTCAATTTAAACTATTATAATTTCGTGGCGCTTAAAACTGAGAAACGTTTGTTAAGCAAGAAAGAAGAAAGAGTGCGGTAGTGCATCATGTCGTATTCTTGGTTTGGTTTTGTAACACCTTACACAAGAGAAGCGCTAAAATAAAAACTACAAGATCTAGTATGCATTCATTTTCTTCTTTTTTTCTTTTTACGTCGTTAAAGGAAAATGGCTTTCAGATACCACAAGTACGGAATGATTATTAGTATCGGTAAGAGAGAGAAAAAAAGCGCCAACGATGGAAAAATGACACTTGTTATCCTATAGATCTTGGTACCTCATTTTCAGGAACATGTTATTCTGTTACTGCTGAATTATCTACTGCGGAACTGAGAGATACAGAATATCCTAGTATTGATATTATTACAGTTTGGTAAGTTTATTTATGAAATCAGACTAAGCAAATGCCACATACGAACCTTTTCTTTTCTTTTCTTTTAGGGCAGAACAGTCAAGAGTTGAAAAAAAAAACACCCTCAATCATCATTTATGATAAAAATTTTCATTTGTTGCACTGGGGCAGGACTGCTCAACAACTCATTGAATATGGCGTGTTAGGGCCTGATAAAATTGTTAAAGAACGGTTCATTCTGGGGCTTCCAAGAAAAGACGCCATTTATAAAACAAAGGAAGCCAAAAAAATAGAATATGAAAATATGAGGGCAGCTATTGATTATTTAAGAGAAATCTTTGATCATACTGTTAGTACACTTCAAAAAAAAATTTGTGGTGTTGGTCACATTTCTATTGAAAAGGAGAATATTCGTTTTGTTATTACTGTACCCGCTCTATGGAACAGAATACAAAAATCTATTATGCGTACTGTGGCTAAAGAAGCTGGTTTAATTACTGATGAAGACTACGAAAATCGTTTATTAATTATCAACGAATCTTCTGCTGCTACCTTACATTGTGAGCAAAAAAAAAATGATTTACCGGATATGATGCCAGGTGACAAATATATTATTTGCGATGCTGGTGGTGCCACAGTAAATATTGCAGTTTTTGAGTCAATAAAAATTGTTGATGGTGATCCCACTGATACTTTCCGTCGTTGTCAGTTAGCTGTCGATAGTGATGATAGATGCGGTTCTGCATTTATAGATGAAAAAATGCGAGACCTCCTTACACGTTTTTTTTATAATGGTGTGCCAGCTGAAGATAAAGAAGAAGAAAATGCACGTAATGAATTATTTACTCCTGTTATTGACAAGTTTATTAACGAGATCAAGGTAAGAATTTATAAACTCGGTAACGTAGCAGCTCTGATTCTTTAATTACAGCCATATTTTGGTAACCGCTCAAGAGAATTTAAATTCCCTAAATGTAAACATCCCATACTTTCAAAGGAACAGACAAGTTCTATTTTTAAAAGATCCATTGGAAAACATATTGATGAAGGTAATCGTAATGACGGACAATGTATTACTTGTAAAGCGGAAGATTTTAAACATATGCATAGACCAAATTTCGGAGATTGTAAGCTTTTTTTATATAATGGCATTACACAGTGGTCATTAATTTATATACTCTTTTCTATAGCTATCATTATGGTATTTAGAGATGCTATTACTGTGCCTAAATTGAAATTCTATTTACCTGATGGTGTTACGTGTATACGTGAGGTTGGTGTTTGTAAATTGACGATTCCGTATGGCATCATACGGACAGAAGTATTTGAAGTTGTTACAAAACGTGCATTAAACCTTATAGATAGACAGATAAAAAAAGACAATGGTAATATCAAGCGTACATATTTGGTTGGTGGCTTCGGAAACTCCCCTTATTTACAAAAGAGAATCCTTAGAGCCTTCTGGATCAAGAGTACTTTGTCTCCCAACAGCCAGTATAGAATTGGTACTTTAATAATTGATGATAACGGCAGTTCCGCTGCGATGAGAGGTGCCTTAATATACGGTATTGGCTTTAATAGAATAAAACCTCAAACGGACGTGGTCGAAAGAAAGTTTAAATTTGCCTCTACTGATAAGTATAATACACTAATTTGCTTAGGTAGAGACCTAATTTATATATACGTGAAAATAATTCTAACTTTTTTTATACCATCATATAGATATTGGATACCTTTCAACATCATGCTCCTACAGGGATTTGGGAAACGAATATGACGATATGACTGAAATTACTGATTGGTATTGTATTTCTCTTTTTGTTAGTATACTATATTTAAACTAATACTAATTAATTATAGGCCTGGTCTACAAGAAAAAAATTTCATGATCCCCACTGCAAAAGAAACGGTTAAAGGCGAAACAATTTGGGGTGCCCAAGTTAAACAACCTATCGACCGTGACCACAAAAAACACATAACTCCCAGTAAATTAATGTCTGTTTTCAAGGCCGATCTGAGGCGATATCTTTGTGAATATATAAGGCTTGTACTTGATCACGTTCACAAATCAATTGCTAAAATTAATCCAAAACTCTCGGACAAGAACAAATACAGATATGTCATTACTATGGAAAACTGTCATCAATTCTTCAATAGCAAGTCTGAAATGCATTATATTGCTCAATTAGCAGGTATCATGTCGAAAGAAGATCCCGTTGAACGCCTTTTATTAATTGGCCGCGATACTGCTGCGGCCATATATATCGAAAAAGAACACTTTGCAAGCACAACTGATAACATAAACCACGTCTTACTAATTAATACGTACTACGATACCTGTAGTTTATCATTGATGGAACATACGAAAGTCAGTGGTACAAATGTAGATTATATGGATGAAGAAAACACTAAGTTATTTAGAAATGTGAGAAGTGTTAGATCAGCTACTTTTGATTTTGACTTTGCCAGTAGAATTACGTTTTATTTAAATAGATATGTGTCAAAGAATAATTGCATTGCGTGCTATGGAAACCATAAAGTCTATGCTCCTACATATTATACTGAACTCAAAAGAGGTTTCCTTGACTACATAAAGGTTGATCGCTAATTATATTCTACACAATTGGAATACTTATTATTTATCTCTTAAAATAGACGAGATTAAACTTTTACAACTATAGCGAAGTTCAAAATATTCCTATTACTGATTCCGGATGTTGTATTGCCTCAATTAAAGTATATGATCTCATGGAATATATATTCCTACCTACAGCTGAAGACCTTGCATCAGAAATAACTCGTTTTATATCAGAAACCGATATGAGGCAACATTTCAGTTTTGACAAGATCCTTTTATCTGGTACCTTGTTAGAAACTAGTACACAGAACTATAAAATTCTGGAACGTATCATTATTAACTACACTTCTGAAGCCATGAATATAAACGTCGACTATATTATTTCCTCGAAGGTCGATGGAAAGAAAGCACTTTTAGGTGCTGCGCTTTATGGAAACCAGCCTCAAATTTTCACTGAAAGGGTTGCCAGAACCTCTTATGCTGTTCATGTTCGTGCCTTTCGTCTTAAGGAATTCGGGAAGATAGCGGAAAAAAAGATTGAAAAAGAAAAAAAAATAAGTAAAGATAAAGACGATTTAAAAAACAAGATCTACTCTTTGGAATCTCATTATAGTCACATTAGTGATGAAAAGGTTGAGTTATTTTATCATCCTCGTTTGGATGCGGACACTTTTAATTGTGTAGACGATGATTTATCATATATCATTCGTCGAGGTGATAAAGTTCTAGAGAAGTACCAGAGTGAGGGCATCCTTAAAAAGTTCTATGCTAAAGAAAACTGTATTGTTTATGCCAGTAAGTGATTTTCGACTTCCTGTAACTTACACACGACTAAATCTTTTTAGCTATTTATTCTTCTGAAGCGAATGACTTACCCACAAAAGGAATCAAGACATGTAACCCTCATTTCAGAAAGGTTCATCAATTTGAACTCTATGTGGCAAGTGATGAAGACGATCCAATGACAGTTTGTCATTTCGATATTCGCTTTATCCCTGATAACAATAAAGTTATATTTGAAGCTACCGCCGGTCCAAGATCAGGAATGATCTCTGACTATCTTTTAGAAGATGAATTCTTGGTAGCAAATATTTACGATGATAGACAATTTACTGAAGTTGGTGATTTGTCCATTTATAAAGATATTTCGAGTTAGCTATTAGTGAATAAGTAGTCATAAAGACTTTAATAATGTTTAAATAAACCGGAATTTTGTTACAATGTACTTCTCAGTATCATTCTTTTTTTTTAAATCTGTATGGTCTTGTTTTTATTAAAATGCATAGGACAGTATTTGAGAAAATGTTGAAACAGTACGCGGATGATACCGCTAATAGATATTTTTAAATAACCCAAAAGAATAACTTTATGACTTTAAATAAAAAAGATTTGAAGTTTTCGAGGTAATATAATCAAGACGAAGCTTTTGTAGCAATCGCCTCCGTATATCACAGCTAAAATTGAAGAAGCCGTGTACTACTTCAAATTATAAACTGAATAAAAGATCATCTTTTTTTACTACACCACATTTATTAAAATAACTCTGACACGTAGCTAAATATAAGTAGTTGTATGCAAGACAAAGATTGCGAACGTCTCACGAATCACCGATTTAAAGCAAAAAATGAATTGATGAATGCCTTCTATCAGAATTGAACTGATGACCTTCTGCTTACTAGGCAGACGCTCTGCCAACTGAGCCAAGAAGGCAAATTCGATGATTTTGGAGATCAAAAAATATGTTTTATTCCTTAAAAAAGAATTTTGCAAAAAACGTGATATTCGCGTGAATGTCACGTTTATATCACGTTTTTGTAGCGGTTGTGTGTAACCACGGTAACTGATGACCTTCAGTTTAATGAGTTTTTACCAAGTTTAATTTTTTTTATTATGATTATTATTTATTAGATAGAGTTTAAAATACGTAAAACCAGGAGAGTAGAGGGGTGTTTATAATAATAATAGAGAGCGGGAGTATTTTTTTACGCGGATTCCTTAAGGATTCTACGTCTTTCAAAGTTATATTCATCCACTTTAAGTCCAAGTTGAACTTGATTTTCGGTTTCTTGATCCAATAAAACAATAGCTTCATCTGCACACCAGCTAATAAGCTCAGCTAATCTCTTACGAACATCCCAAAGGTATTTTTGCATAGGAGAGTAATAAGCACCAGTATTGTCAGATTCATTTACATATTCAGTAGGAGATTTGAATCCAGGTAAATCAGGATACAATTCACGAGCCTCTTTAAGACACTCAAAAGCAATCTCTGGGAAATATACTTTACCTTCACCCATCAAAGTTTCTTTTGATGAAGATGAACGTAATTCAAGAATAGCCTCTAATATAGATGAATCAGATGTCTTGAGAAGGTCCTTGACTGTTTCAAGCTTCTTGATATTATCAAATAATTCAATTGATTTGTCTTTATATTGTCCAATTTGTTCTTTTAAAGAGGTTTCGCCAGCGAAATCACCCTTTACGATCTAATCGTATAAAAAATATATAAGTAAAATTTTTTTTTTAAAAAAAAGTGTATTATTATACATACCTCATCCAACATCAAGGTAACATCTTCACGGTACTTTTGAAGAGTTCTGTACTCGACGGTATACTTTTCATTTTGTACCTCCACTTCATGAATCTTATCCTTTTCCTCTTGAACCTTTTCTTCAGTTTCAATTACAAGTTGTTTTGCCTTTTTTAAACCTACTTCAGAGCGATCTTTCTCTTGTTGCAAACCACACTAATAATTTATAGACTCCTTTAGTATGATTTTTGCAAATAAATATATAGAAAATAACTTACTGTTACTTTAAAAAGGGCCCAGTTAAGAGACCAACTATTCAAATCTGTAATAGTATTCTCCCACATAATTCTACCGGGCAAATAAAATAAGTTTATATGTAAATAAAAAGGATAAAAAAAAACTTACACTTTCTTTTCTGCTTCATAGTGTTCTACATCAATGGGCTCTTTAGCGATCTCCATTTTCTTGATGGTAAGAAGGTTATCAAGGCAAGGCTTTTCAACATGAGAAATGTTGGCAATAGCGTGAATAAGTTGGTCAATAGATTCAGTAGACATATTATTTTAAAATAAGAAACAAAAAGAGTAAAAAAAAAAAAAAGAAAAAAAAGTATGTTCTTAATTATAAAGGTACCGGGAAGATTTTTTTTCTTCCCCACGTAAATTCCGCTGGTTACATTTTATGCCACTAGGCCAGTTACGGGAAGGGTTGGGAAAAACGAATAATTTCTATATATGGTATCAATCCAAAAAAGATTCATATGCCAATAAATGGTAAAACTTTAAAAACATAGTTTAGAAGCACTAGTTTTGATTCATCTCTCTTTAAACACATGTCTCTTTTATATGTGTACGCAGAAAAAAAAAAAGGAAAAGGGAAAGAAAGAAAGGAAAGCTCTCTCTCTTTTTTTTTTAATGGCCTCATTTTAATACGTAATGCCTGATTTATTTTTTATTCCCTTGGAAACAAATTCTGTAACCAAGAGTCACAAGCTTTTAAATAAGAAAGATGTCATTAAGGTGGATTTTTTTTTACTGTTAATTTCCGCTTGTAACACATGTATGTCTTTTTTTTTTAAAACTAAATGGAGAATTACAGTTACCAGCTCAAGAGAATATACCTTTGGACCCTAACATGACATACAGAAAAAGTGATGAAGGACCGAAGTTAGTAGTAGACTACCTTTGAATAAAACCAATGAAATAGAGTACTTACCCAACAACCCTTCTTTTTTTCCTAAAAAAAAAAGTATTTTGACAAGAGATGGCATCATAAAATAAGAAGCTAAATATTTTATCGTAACCACTAAACCATAAAAGAATACGTATATAAACTCCTCTTTTTTTTTACTCTTTTTTTTTTTACTTACTTCCTATTAACAAACAGTTTATTATTATATTATTTGCACAATACTGTGAAATTTAGATTGTTTTTTATATAGTATAGGTATACTACTTTATCAGTATTTTTTCTTTATTATATAAAAGTGTAAAAGAGTATATATGTATATTTTTTTTTCAATCTTTAGTAGTAGTAGTAGTAATAGTAGCAGTAGTCGCAGTTTTTTCTGTAGCAGCAGCAGTGTTGTTGTTATTTATTTTTGTTGGCTCTTCTATAGTCTTTTTCTCGTCTTGATCTTGATCAAATAACTCATCATCATCAATATCAACCAAGTCATCGGAATCAGAATCATCATCATCTCCAATGACATAGGGTACAGAATTACTCTCTTCTGTTTTACTATTGGTTGATGGTGCTGCAGTCAAACCAATATCTACACAGAAAAAAAAAAAAAAAAAAATAAGAAAAAAAAAAAACCTTACGAATAATTAAGCTTTTACACATACCTTCATAGTCAGAATCACCTTCAAATTCAAGTGGCGATTTCGGCGCAATAACAACCGTAGGAGTAACTGCTTTTTTCATGGGCGATGTAGCAGCCGTAGTAGTAGAGCTTTCATTTGCCAACTGTCTAGCAAAATCTTCGTCTGCTTTCAGCTGTGCGTTAGAAGTAGAAGTTGTTGTTGTTGCAGAAGAATCTTTATTTCTTTGTCTTCCTCCAGTTTGTGCATATACATCGTAATCAGATAAATGAAGTGCCGAAATATCGCCTGTTAAAAGGTCATCACCATCGTCGCTAGGTAACCCTCTATACTGCGCATGAGTAGTTGGCATGGATGAGCTTACACCCGGTTCATGTTGATTAGGTGTGTTGTTATTTCTTGCGTTTGCCTTTATTTGATTATAAAAGTCCAATACCTTTTTTTTGGCAGCTATATATGAATATAATGACTTTTTAAGTAACAAAGTTTTATTTCAATTTTTTTTCTTCCTTTTTACCATTGCCTGCTTCAATCATTTTCTCTTTAATAATGGGCAACTCCTCTACAAAGTAAAAGAAAAAAAAAGTTACTCACTTATATCGTTATTTTTATTATATAACTTTACCTTGAAGGTTAAAAATAGAATCTTGGTCATTATCCTGCTCACGTTTTTGATAATGTTGCTGCTGATGTTGCTGCTGCTGTTGCTGATATAGTTGTTGACGACCTAATACAATACTCATGTATTAATAATCTCACTACAGTTTATTGAACGCTTCCCTTTTTTTTTTATACTACTTACGACTCTCGATTCTCCTTTCATCTTCTAAAGCTAGTTTCTTTGCAAATTCCTCATCCAAACGAAGTTGTTCCTCTACAGTTCTAGGTTCTTGCTGATGTTCCCAATAAGCAAAAGGGGCATTACCACTCGTTGATCTAGATCTTGGCTCTGCCGATATTTGAGAAGTAGGACGGGGTGGCATAGGAGGAGTGACTTGTTGGGGTATAGATGTTTGTTCGTAATTAGGATCGGACATGCCTAATAATATTTCAAAAGAAGGTTCTAACTTGTTGTTTTCTGCTCCAAGAATGGCTTCAATAATTTCTACATCAATATCTGGGAATGCTTCTTTCAAGATGCCAACATTTTCGGGTAATTTACTAAGGTCTTGTGTTTGAGTGACGATAGGTATAGCTTCGTTTTCTGTTACTGTTGTTTCCGCTGCGACTTCCGCTGTTTCTGTTGGTGGTGTTGGTGGTTGTGATGGTGATGGTAGTGGTGATACTGTTGAGACTTGGCCTGTGTTTTCTGTATTATCTAGACTAGTTTCTTTGATATCACTAGATGGTGTTTCATTTTCTGTAACAGTAACTTCTTGCTTAAGATGTTCTTCTTTTGAACTAGACATGCTTTGTATTTAAAGAGAGAGATAGATAAAGAAAAAGAGTTTCTTCTCTTTTTATTTATGCTTTGCTTCTAGGAATACGTCCCTCTGGGCGGATATCGAATTGTTTCGAACCACGCCTTTTAAAGTATTTGTTCAGTTGAAAACAGTCAGGTGTGGGGAGGCAGTTTTGATCAGTAAGAGGTATAAACAAATAAACATATACATATGCAAAACCATGTCATA
Source organism: Thamnidium elegans (assembly GCA_025201345.1). Lineage (NCBI taxonomy): Eukaryota > Fungi > Mucoromycota > Mucoromycetes > Mucorales > Mucoraceae > Thamnidium > Thamnidium elegans. The sequence goes on along the minus strand of JAIXMG010000012.1, from coordinate 145,437 downwards.
TATCAAGTACTAGATACTGTATATGATATATGCGTACATAAAAAAAGGTAATCGGTTTTTGTCATCAAGTATCGTAATAATGATAAAGTTGGGTCAACATACGATAAATACTCGTACATAAACCTTTTTTGTTAAATGATATTTATCAATAGTTTGAGCGTACATCCTAATCTCACAAACACAGCTTATACAGTCCAATTGTGGTCTGGGGGAATTTTGATACAATTGTGTCCCTATGGCTGTCTCACTTTTTCTGTTACAATGATCAGGGGGGAGGGATAAGTTTCTTTTTTTTTTTTTCCATTTTACGTTATTACAGTGTATTGTATGTTACTTAAATTTGTTTAATTTATGCAAAAAGTTTAGGCCCATTTATCTACAAAGGCTAAGAAAAAAATGATGCACTCGTATGTAGAAAACAAGGTTTTCGTTCTCATTTTTTAACAGGTTAGAGACGAATCTTGACCCGAGAATAACGCGTATAAGTTTTAGCAAACTTATGATTAGAATAGGGGGAACAAGTTTTTTTTTCCCCAGTTATTTAAGTACCGCATTGCGCATTAAATCTAAAAAAGTTCATCCAGAATTTTTAGGGTCGAAATAAATAACAAACTAGCCGAATTACATTGCATTCAAAGGTAAATTGTACCATCAATTGTTTAATTGATACTTTTACGTGTAAAGGAGACTGTACAATGGCAGATGGAAAAAAGTAACGTTTGTTTATTTTTATTTTTTTTAAAACCCAGGGGATGGTGACGTGGGTTTTGGGGTTGTTTTTTGGAGAACTTTTTTTTTTTTTTTTTTTTTTTTCCCTCTCTTTCGCTCTATTTTAGATATTAAAAAGAAAAAAAACTTATAACAATGGATATTGATGTAGAAGCTATGCTTGATGCTCCCTATCAAGAAAAGAGGGTAAAAAACACTTTTTTTTTATAAAGGTCTTTTTTCTTTCATAACATATTATATATACTAACTTCAGGTTTCTTTTCTTTTTTTTATCTTTGACAGGAAGAACAACCTAGAGAAGATGATCGAGGGTAAAAAAATATAAATATATAAAGAATGTATAATTTACACGTAACTAACTTTTTAAGATGTAGTAGCCCTAGACCTCACTCTTCACACCGTTCCGATTCTCGCCACCGTTCCGATTCTCGTCACCGTTCAGATTCTCGTCACCGTTCAGATTCCCGTCACCGCTCTTCTCACCAACGATCACATTCCCGACACAGCAGCAGGAGATACCGTCGTTCTTCTCGATCTCCTAGTAGAGAGAGAAGACATCGACGTTCACCTTCTCGTGAGTATAAAAGACGTAGCAGAAGTCGACGCAGCAGTCGAAGCCCGCCTGTAAGAAGACGCAGTAGAAGTCCACCTCCAGTTCCTGATAGGTATGATAGAAGAAGAACTAATAATAGAAGAGGTGGTAGATCACCTTCACCTCCAGTTCCTGAAGAGGACAGAGATAGAAGAACAGTATTTGTTACTCAACTTGCAGCACGTTTAACTACTCGTGAACTTGAGGATTTTTTCTCTCAAGCAGGCCGTCTTCGTGAAGCTAAAATCATTACAGATAGAAATTCAAGAAAGTCAAAGGGTGTTGGATATGTTGAGTTTTATGAGGAAACTTCTGTTCAAAATGCTTTAGCATTATCAGGTCAAAAACTTTTAGGTATTCCTGTTATTGTACAATTATCAGAAGCCGAGAAAAATAGACTGGCTATGCAGGCTCAAAGAAACGCGTAAGTTTTTTTTTTTTTAGCTGTGAAATAATTGTGACTAATTTTTTTATATATACGTGTTTTAGATTGGGAGTGACAACTGAACCTTTATATCAAAGATTATATGTAGGCTCACTTCATTTTAGTTTAACAGATGATGATGTACGTCAAATTTTTGAGCCCTTTGGTCCTTTGGACTTTGTTAATCTTCATAAAGGTATTGTGTGTGTGTGTGTTTTTTTTAAAAAAAAAATTAGCATAAAATTAACAACTTTTTTTTTTTCGTAGACCCTGAGACAGGCCGTTCAAAGGGTTTTGGTTTCATTCAATATAAAAATGGTGAAGATGCAAAGCAAGCGTTGGAAAAGATGAACGGATTTGAGTTAGCTGGTAGAAATGTAAAGCTATACAAAGTGTATAAAAAAAGGGGGGATGCTAATTATTATTATTATTATTATAGTTAAAGGTGGGTCTAGTAACAGAAAAGAATACTTTAGCTTCTGGAAGTAGCTATAATCTTGATGATGAAGGTAAAATAGATTTCTTATATATAGTTTTGATAATTTTTTTTTTTTTTTTTATTAATTCCTTTTTTAAAAACAGAAACGGAAGGAGTTGCCCTGAACTCACTTTCAAGAGCTGAATTAATGGCAAAATTAGCTGCTAGAGATCCTTATACAGAGCACGAAGCTCCTCGTCCTGTAGTAGCTGCTCCTATTGCTCCGTAAGTCTTGTTATTTTATTATTGCAGACAGATTATACTAAATTATATTATACATTATAGTCCCAAACCTTTTATTCCAGTAAGCTCTTCTCGTTATGTCATGTTAAACAACATGTTTAATCCCGCAGAGTAAGTACTTTTTTTGTATATATATATATATATTTTAATTGATATTAAATATATCCTTTTTTTTTCGTAAATAGAGAAACAGAACCAGATTGGGTAAGCGATCTTGAATCTGATATTAAAATAGAATGTGAACGTTATGGACCAGTAGAACATATTAAAGTCAATGCAGACTCAATGGTAAAAAAAAAATCGCGTGTGCAAAAACAAAGAAAGGATTTACTAATTTTTAATGGTAAAAAAAAAAAAAAATAGGGCGAAGTATTCTTAAAGTTTGATTCAATTGAATCTGCTGAAAAGGCAATCAATGCGTTAAACGGTAGATGGTTTGGTGGTAAACAAATTACTGCCTCCTACGTATCAGAAGCCATATTTAATGCCAACTCGCTATAAAGAAAAAAGAACAAAAAATGATAAGGAAAAAAAAAAAAAAAAAAGAACTTTATTGAATAGAGCACGTACAAAATAACTTTATATTTTTATTAGTGTTCTTCATTATATATCTTTCTCTCTATCTCTCTCTCTATTTTTTTTTCTATTTTTTTTTTTATTTACCCAAAGTTTTTATAGGTTACTTGAATGATCAAATTGACTCGCTAATAAAAATAATTATAAGAAAATTCGTTTTGAAAAAAAAAGGCGTATAGTGTACAACTATTATTATATTATTTATGATTGTATATATGACACACTCTCCTTTATCTATAGGCTAAAAAGGGGAAGGCAAAGCAGTTAATTTTTGTCTCCTATATCGTCAAAAACGAATTCACTTTAAAGAACGGGTAGAACGGATGCCTTATATAGTACTGAAATAAGGGAGCAAAATAAGTCAACACTTTTATCGAAGACTTTTGGAAATCTATTGCTGTACACTTGTTAATAATACGATAGTAATAACCATTTATTATAATTAATTTTGACGTACCTAGAACACTTTCTCCATTATCAGTTGAACACCACCAGCTACGGTTAAGATCCTAGTACAGTCAATTTTTGCCAAAGGATTGCCAGTAAACTCTTACTGCAGACAAACATTATAAGTATGCTGTAATAAGACGTATCGACCACGACAATGGTTTAACCTTCCATTAAAACAAATGTCTTATTTTTAGCTAACTACTCGTTACCTTGTTCTTCACGTTTGGATACACATGCAGTTTGATGTCAAATCATCTTTACTGTACCAAGTAAATAAAAGTTTTGGTGCACGGTCAATTTACACGGCAGATTAAAAAAATTGCGACGTATTACTTTTCACCTACCTTTATGGATGATTATCGCTCTACAAACAAAAACACACCCAAAAAAAAGGGGGATCACTTTATTCATGAGATCAATTTACTCAGCATGATGTATTTATACTGCAATCTGTTTCATATGCTCTTATTTATATAGGTTAGTTAATTATGTTTATTATAAATGCGTGTAATTGCCGCTTCAGCTTAATTCACCATCAAGCTTCCTTTTTATGAAATTAAGGTGCACATGAAAGTAGGTAAGCGAGTATCATATTTTTTTTTGGATCGATCGTGTAAATAGACCGTGCATCAAAGTTTTTAGATTTCCGATATGTTCTTTTGGATTTATCAACTAGCAACTCGCGTCCTTATTTCGTTTTTGCGCATGTGTTTAAAAAGAATCGTCTGGGTATATTAACCATCATAACTATAGTATTTAGCAAGATAAGCATTTCTTTCTGACACAGGCAGTTTAACGAATCTCTTTTCAGAAGTCTTTTTCTCCCCTCCTTATTTTACTCTTCTTCTCAAAGGTTTTGTTGGTATTCTACTTGCCACTTCTTTCAAGTATTTACATTAATGTGTTTTCGTATTTTTAATAAAGAATTTTTGTAATTTTTAAAGCGTTTATTGATATAGGATGTGTCTTTGAATAAATAAAGTATTGTTGTGTGAGCAAGAGGGGGGGGGGGGGTTTGTGGAAAGAGATACGCGTTTTTTTTAAAGGGGGGGGGGCTTAAATAGTATAATATAACAAACAAACGATGCAATGTTTATCAAATATCGAGAGTTCTCGAATAAGTTTAAAAGTTTGCATTGAGTTTGAGTAATTATAAAACGCCTTTCTTTTGAAGAACCAAATGATTGGCGACAAAATTGAAGAGGGCAGTCTAGAAAGTTACAGTTAAAAGAAGACGGTTAAGGTTGGATTCATCATTCACAAATTGTATGTATACGTAAAGAGAGTATATAAGTTTACAATTAAATAAACCTAGTTTTGCTACAACTTTTATTGTTTTTTTTTTGTAATGTGTATATTTAATGATCGAACCTTTCTAAACTTTTTACTTGCGAAATACGGTAGGAGAAAAAAAATGTCTTTTATACATTTAAGGAATTAAGAACGCAAAGTAAGGAGATATTTGACACTTTTTTTTTATATATATATCTATTAACACATGTATATAAGCTTTAACGTATAAAGGGAAACAGGTTTTTTTGCTTTTGTTTATATAACTTGAACTTATCGTAATTCATTTATTTAGGTGATTTAATTATCAGAGTTTTAAGAAAAAAGAAAAGGCTCCTGTATGCGGCTTTGTTATGTAACACAGCTACAATTCTGTATTTCTTGATTTAACCACGTGTATAAAGAGGTATACTCCAAGTAAGACGTTACTGTTTGTTATTAATTAATACAAATAAGCTCAACAGATAATAATATTTATGTACATAGTTGAATATAATTGACAGTTCCCCTCCCCTCGTTGTGTTTCATATGAGTTATAAGCTAAGTATAAATCACTTTTCCTGCAAGTTTACGTAAAAAAGAATATTTATCACCGCGAATATATATATTTGAGATATATAACAAGGTTAAGAGTTGTTGGTGTGTAATCTATATATAAAAATAGAGTTAATATTTAATAATACGTAAACAAAAAAGTTAAAAAATAAAAGAAAAACAACTCCCTGTTTTTTTTTTATATAACTTTACCCCTTCAGTCGTTTAAAGTATAAAAGTAAGACACCGTAACGATTCAATGATAGTTTTTTCTTTTTATCCTCTTTACACAACTTAACTATACACATACAAAAATAAACGAATACAAAAAAAAAAAAACTAATCCAGGTTGAACCAAGGTCTTTTTTTTCTTTTTTTTTCTTTTCATACGCACACACACGCACACACACACCCACATTCACTTTTTTTTTTGCATATTATATTTCAGCGTGCTGAATCCAATTTGTAACATATATATAAATTCCTTTCATTATTAACCAATATAAATTTATATCCGGCTTGCTGTTTATTATTATCCTTTCCTTTTCCTTTTTTCCCTTACTTTTTTAATGGTTTTCAACATTTATCCAGATATGAGCTACAATTATCAAACACATCTTTATCAACACGGTTCTACTTCTAACTCTTTACAGAAACAACCTATGCATACTGAAAATTTGTTAACCAGTTACAATCAACCCATGATCATGAATAGTCCATCTCAATATCCCTCTACCTCTACTAGTCATTCATTTATTCCCAATCACACTGTCAATACTCAACCACAATATTATTATCAACCATGGAAGATAAGTCGTACTAGTAATGAACTTATGCTTTCACATGAAAATATGGTTCCATATTGTCAACGTAATATCTATAATGAATCCGGCATGTCCGTTGATTCATCATACCAACAACAACAATTCAATAACATGTATTCTTTTGGTCAAGAAAAGCATCATTTCTCTTCCTCATCCTCTTTATCCTCATCATCATCATCACCACCACCACCACCACCACCTGTATCCTCTACATCTACTTCAATGTATAATAATACTCAGCCATGTAAAGTATACATAAAAATAGTTTTTATATATATATATATATATATGCAATGTATTAACTAATTATTTATTTTAGGTGTCAGCAATAACAAGACAGTTATGTACGAACCTAATCATTACCGTCGTTCCTCTATCAATACTTCTCGATCATCTTCACCTTCCTTTCATGATTCCTTTATTAGTAGATCACCTAGTCCAGTAAATAACAAGCGTTACAGTTGTCGTTTGTGCAGTAAGCGTTTTACTCGTCCAAGTTCGCTTACAACCCATATTTATAGTCACACAGGAGAGGTAAGCAAACAAAAAAACAAAAAACCTGAATCTGGTTTTAACCTTTACCATTTTAAGAAACCTTTTAAATGTGCTGTTGAAGGTTGCGGGCGTAACTTTTCCGTAGTTAGTAACTTGAGAAGACATGCAAAAGTACATGGTAATAATCCATGTACTTCCCCTTCAATTTCCACTACCACTTCTACTTCCACTTCCACAGCTTATTCATTTTAATTATCCAAAAAAAAAAGGACACGTCGTTATTACCTTTTCTCTAAAATGTACGAATTTCAAAAAAAAAAAAAAAAAAAAAAAATAGTATTTAAATAAACTGTTTTCTCTTTTTTTTTAAAAAAATTCTTCTATCGCTTTCTTTCTTGTAAATAAACAAGGGAAAAAAAGAAGGCTATCCTCACCGAATGACATAATATCATGAGATTTTTTACTCTAAAAAAAATATCATCTTTTATGTCAACAATTAAATGGAAATTACTTTACAGCAGTAGACTTACGTTTATCGAATAAAGAAATAACGCTCAACGTATTTTCTCCCAAAATATTAGCTAGTCGTGACTGTCAATATTTTTAAAAAAATACATTACCGAATTTCACACAATTGCCTAATAAATACAACAAAGTTAAGAGTTGCATGTTTATTTAGAGCGAAATAAATGATTAACTGATAGCCTCATTGAACAAGACACCGTCTTGTTCAATGCAAAATATGGTTTTATTCATCGTAGTACTTCAACGCAGATCGAGATTCAGCCATATTTCAACCTAAGCCTGACGAAAGGTGTTTTTTCTTTTGTAGTCTTTGGCGGCAGTGACAGCAGGTCACAGAAGTACGAAATTCATCAGCAGTATTGACAACAGCTTTACCGGCGACAACTATTTGAGCTAGTTTGATGGGAATTAGCATATTTACCTTATAGGTGCCTCCGAATATTTGTATCATCGTAGGCAACAACAGTTCTTCTAACATCTTCATTGGGTCATAGCTCTTCTTGGTGTTGTTGTCTGAATAGCCTTCTTCTTTTTTTTTTTTGAGCCTAGAATATTTTGATAAATTATGAGCCAACTTGAAACCCTCACCGACTTTTGGTTCTTCCTAGTAAAACACGAGACCAGAAAGTGCCATTTGTTATTTTGGGAAACAACTGGTGGCCTTCAGGACTTATTACGACAAGTAAAAGTTGTTGAGATACTATTTCAGTCTGTTGAAATAATGTGGCATCTCGAGCCTCAATTTGTTGCATCCAGCGTTTGATAGTATCTATTTGCAGACAATGCTGAATATCTTTATTACTTTCAATTGATTTTCATACTTTCGTAAAGCTGCTAAATGTGTTTGCTCATTTCTAATAAAGGTATGTATTTGTGTACTTAATTGGGCTTGCAGTAACCTTTCTTTTTCTTCTTGCTATATATCAATATGATAAGTTTGGTTGTAATCAATCAAGTCTTTGAAATCCATTAGCTAAACTTACCTTCCATTTTTTTTTTTTTTTACACTTTGATTTTTGAGAAAAGTTTTTTTTTTCTTTGCCTTTTTATATGTTTTTGGTCAGATTTATCCGATATCGTATGATAAATCACTCTTGATCTCTATATTCTGATTCAAGTATATATAGACTAGTTACTGTGCCTTTATTTTTAAATTAAAGAGGTATTTCACCATGCCAAATATATATATATATATATATGTATAAATACAGTGATGTGTAGCAATTGATTTTTGATTGATTATCGATAGCAGTACATTCCAAATTTCTATATAATCCTACTGCAAAAAAGAAAAAGAAAAGAGTATGCAGCTAAAACATGAGTAATATATTAACATAGTTTACTTATATTCACTTACATTTTAGCAGTACGTTCATAGAAATAAGACTTCATAGTTTTCTAATATGATTATACCATGGGCCTAGGATGAAGTGAATAATATCAATATTGGTTCCTGATTAGTTCCTCGATAATTTCATTTTTTTGCAGTTTATTAAAATTCGTTACAGGAATAGCGGAGAAAAGCAGTCCATTTAAATAAGGATTTTTTCATAAAAAACAGCTTTTTTTTTACGTAGTTGTATTCATTTTAAAGAATAAAATTAAACGATGTCAGAAACTATAAAGTAAAAAAAAAAAAAAAAAGCAGACAAGGTAACTATTGATACATTAAAGAAGAACTAATCTTGTATTATGGTAACCTTTTAGGAAAAGAAAGTGGGACCAAGATGATAATACGGAAGGAGCACCTGTTACCAAAGTCACCAAAGTCGATGTTGACCCTAGCAAAGCTGTGAGTAAGTACTATTTCTATAAAGTGTCTTGTATGTATATTAAAACTTGGTTTCTTTTCTTTTTTAGGCGAAGCAGCAGCTAGAATTAACGCAATGTTGGCACAAAAGGGTATTCCGTTACATGAAGAAGGTCATGCACCTTCTGATACTCCATCAAAGAACGAAGGAGAATTTGTCAAAGATATTCCTATCAACGATTTAAAAAATAGATACATGTTGACAAGAGGTGCCACACAAACTCAAATTCAACAAGAAACTGGAGCAGGTATGAATATATATATATATTAGTAAAAGTAGAATTTGGTTACTTATACAAACTATAGATGTGATTACTCGAGGAAAATATTATCCTGATGTCCAATTAGCTTCTGATAAGGAACCTCCACTTTATTTACATATTACAGCTTCCAGTAAACAATCTTTGGATAAAGCAATTGCAAAGATCGAGGAATTAATTGAAACTGCACAGGTACCTTTACCTGGTAGCGGCTACCCCCCTAGAGAGGAAAGACCAGATATGAATAAAAGACCGGAAAGAAAGTTTCATGAAAAGAGATTACCTGTAGATATTGGTGTTACACCTCACTTTAACCTTCGTGCAAAAATTGTAGGTCCCAATGGTGCATTTGTAAAACATATTCAACAAGAAACTGGTTGTAGGGTTCAATTAAAAGGAAAAGGTTCTGGTTTTTATGAATCAAGTACTGGTGTTGAGTCAGAGGAACCTTTACACGTTCATATCTCGTAAGTTTTATCTATTTATTTATATATTGGTACCTTTTTTATTTACTTTTTTTTTTATAGTTGTGCTAGAGAAGAAGGATTAGAAGCTGGTGTAAAGTTGACTCAAGATTTACTTGATACTGTAAAAGCAGAGGCTGAAAGAGGGCCTCCAGCACATCAATACGGCTACTCTCGTGGTGGCTACTCCAATACAGCTGGACGTGGTGGTTATAATAGTGGGGTAAGTTGACACTTGTTGAAATTTTAAATATGTATATAAACTAAAATAATATGTAGTATAATGCTGGTTATACTGGATATAGCCCAACTCCACCACCTCCATCCGTATCCGCATCACCTGAAGTAGATCCTACTGCTACTGCTACTGCTGTTGCCCCAGGCTATGATTATAGTAGCTATTATAACTACTATGCTCAACAACCGCAATCAGGACAGTATACACAATATGATGCTAATGCTTATTACAGTTATTATGGGTATCCTCCTGTTGACCCTAACGCTATTGCTCCTGCTGCTACTTCTCCACCTCCTCCAGCTTCTAGCAGTCCTATTCCACCTCCTCCTCCGGCTTCTAGTGGCTCTATTCCACCTCCACCCCCTCCAGCCTCAAGCAGTCCTGCTCCTCCTCCACCTCCACCACCAAGATCCGAAGATTAACATTATTTATGTAACAAAATAAAAAAAAAACACAACAAAAAAAAAAAACAAAAAAACAAAAAAAACAGACTGATCTTCTCTTTTTTTTTTTGCTAATGAAGAAAAAAAAAACAAAAAAAAACATTCCAACGTAGAACCTTGTAACCCTTTATAATTATAGTCGTTTTCCAGGTGATATTGTAGATGAGTATAGGCTTAAATTTGACGGTGCATGAACTATCTTTCTTTTTTTCTTTTTTTTTTTTAAAAAAAAAAAAAAGTGTTTAGTATCATTTGTCTTCCCTCCTCCTTAAATAATAATAATAAAACTTGAATACTTGTCTTATATTAAAGAATGATTAAATAAGAATGATTAAATAACGCGTCGAAAAAAGAAAAAAAGAGACTTAAAACTCTCATATTCTATCAAAGAGGTTATGCAGTGACAGCTTATTCTCATTTTGCTTTATATTTTTTTTTAAAAAAAAAGAAAAAGAGTTAAAATTCTCGTATTCAATTGAGTAGTTATATATTAGTTACTCATTATCATTCTGATTTGTATCTTTTTAAAAAGAAGAAGAGAGTTAACATTCTCATTTCGATTGAGCATACACTCTACACTCTGCTTCCAAAACAGCATTTTTTTCATTTTTTTCAATTTTTTTTCATTTTTATTAAGTATAAAAAATATTAGATACACATTGGCCTTTCTTGCATAAGAAAGTGGACAAGGGTAACCACGAGGAGGTTTGTATCTATGTACCCTCGTTTTTTTTATTTCGCCCATGTTGCGGAAAAAAAAGTTTTAAAAAAAAACCCCACACTTTCACCCCGACAACTATGTTGCCCAGATTACTAGCATGTGCCGGGCTCTACTGTTAGTCCTTCATGTTAATCTTTTTTCAGTTACCTGAGAAATATTAAAGAGGAAGAAGAAAGAAGAAAGTAAAAACCAAAGTTTCTGGAGCTTTATTTATACCTTTTTTTTTTTAAAAAAAAGAAAAAAAAGTCAAATGGTCATGCGCTTTGAAAGACGGTCAATACTTGACTTTGGCGTTTAAGGTAGTTTTTTTTGCCAATTAATGACATTTTTTTTTCGTATGAGTACATGAGAAAGTAAATTGCAATATAAATATTATGATGATTAAATATGGTTAATTCTTGATACACCACCAACAAATAACAGGTTTCTTTTTAATTACGTAAGAGTACGTGAGAAAGTAAATATAGTATGATAGTTAAATAAACCCCTTCCTTTTTTTTAACGATGAATTCATATAATCGAATGCAGGAATTTCACTTGTGGTGTACCAAGGATTAACCTTTTTTTTTTTTTCTGGTTAAACTTAATTCTTATACTGCAATGTCTTTCGAACTATAACTAATAACTCATGTTTAGTTTCTCAATCTTTTTTTTTTTAAAAAAAAAACGACAGCAATTACTTTTAGGGATTGAACTTGGCAATTAATGTCATAAAAGCTAAATGCACTATTAGCTTATGCTTTCTTTCTTTAGGTGTTCCTTATGGGTGGTTTTTAGGTAACTTAAAATCACTGATTTTTTTTTCGTAGTGTATTAGTTATAGTTTGAAAGAGAAAATACCGTATAAGAGTAGATTCCGAGTACATACGCATTCGACAGGTGGTTACCCGAAAAAAAACACGTTTCTTCGTAGTGTTTGTACGTGTATAGATAACTTGGTAAAATCATGCAAGACGAACTACCCTTATTTGAATCGCAGTAATATACATCATTGTCAAAGTCATATTTTAGTTATTTAAAAGGGACCATTTATATGTTAATACTTTGTAGGAGTATTCTATGACACGAATCTATGCATTTCAGACAACATATTTACTCATGAAGGGTTCAGGCTAATCTTTGTGAATGGTCATTATTAAAACACAGTCAATTAATAGTGTGCGAAAAAAAATAAAAAATAGGACAGCTTTTGCTGACTAAACTTTTTATGCCTATAAATACCACCCCTTCACTTTTTCTATTTCGTAGATTTTTTTGTTTTCTTTAAAATAAAATCAAAAATGGTTTCTGTTACACTTTCAACAAATGCTACAACCGAAACAAAGTTTAAATATGGATTGGAATTAAAGAACCAAAATATGGATAGACCAGAGTCAAACCAAGCAGTTGTAGAAATTCAAGCTGCTGCCTTAAATCATCGGTATAATATATCTATTGTGCATTAATTTTATTTTCTGCAATAATTGATTTTTTTTTTTTTTTTTTTTTTTTTTTTTTTTTTTGGGTAGTGATGTATGGATTCTTAAAGGTATGTATTCTGCTATTATACCTGGTTCTGTATTGGGATCTGATGCAGTTGGCATCATTACAAAGAACGGTACGTCTCAATTACCTGTTGGACAACGGGTCTTGATTAACCCTGGTATGGGTTGGGTCTCTGATGAAAGAGGTCCCGAAGATGGAAACTATTTGATTTTAGGTTTATTACCTTGTTTTGGTACTTTAACTGAGGAGCCCGTTGTAGTAAATCAAGAGGAGTTAGTTGCTTGTCCTCAACATCTTACTTCTGCTGAAGCTGCTGCTTTACCTTTAGCTGGTTTAACTGCTTACAGGTATAAATGCTTTATTTTATTTTTATTTTTATTTTTTATTAATACGTATTATCAGAGCTGTCTTTACAAAAGCTCTTGTAAGAGAAGGTGATCACGTTCTTGTCACTGGTATTGGCGGCGGTGTTGCTTTATTTGCTCTTCAATTTGCAGTTTCTGTCGGTGCTCATGTTTACGTAACTTCTTCAAGTCCCGAAAAAATTCAAAAGGCTATTCAATTAGGTGCGAAAGGTGGTGTAAACTACAAATCAGGTACTTTAATTTTTAAAAAAGAAGAAATATACAAGAACGAAATTGACATAAATAAATTAGAAACTTGTGTTGCCGATTTAAAGAAATTATTAGGTGATAACCTTTTATCCGCTGTCATTGATGGTGCAGGAGGACCTTTATATAGTGTTTATCCTAAGCTTATGAAAAATGGCGGAATTATTTCTAATTATGGTCAAACTGCAAATGTAAAAGGTGTAGGATATACTATGTCTCACGTGATTAAGAATATTGAGCTTAGAGGCTCAACAATGGGATCTAGAAAAGAATTTAGGGATATGGTTAAATTAGTAGATGAAAAGAAAATTAAACCTGTCGTATCACATGTATGGAATGGTTTAAATAGTACTTCTATTGACCAAGCTATTTCAATGATGAGGTAACTTGATATGAAGGGTATAAAAAATCAGTCCATTTTTACTAATATATTTTGTTTTCTACATGTAATAGTAATGGTGAGCAATTTGGTAAATTAGTTATTGAAATTGCCAGCACAAATAGTCCCAAGCTTTAATTATTATCATAAAAATAAATTTACTATATATCTTGCCTCAGTCTATATTAATGTATGTATACCAGTGGTACAGAACGGAGATAATCGTATCTATGGGTTTATCGATACCAGAGTCCGTAGCCGCATAAAAAACAAGGTAAGTACAATAGAGAAAAAGAGAACCTTATAAAGCCAATGTAATCACTATATTGAGCAAAATTGAGTCGATTTGAGTTAATTAATGCTAGAAGCAAAGGTTATCACAAAAAAACTAGCTTTACTACGAAAAATATTGTATAATAAAGAACCTTTCATAAAAAGAACACGCAACGAACTTCTTTTATTGCATCATTAAATACATTATGCAGTGTACATATATATAAAAAACTCGTAATTCTATTTTCATTTATCCACATTTAAGCTATAAAATCAATAGACGCGACTTTAGACTTGATACCTATGCATATTTAAATACTTATAGATCAATTTTCGCATTACATAATCCTACACATCTACAAACACACACACACACACACACACTAGAGAGATAGAAATAGAGAGAGAAAAGGGCCCCTTTTCATATATATATGTATATAAAGAAGAGACTAAACCAATAAAAAACAGTTTAATTCTTCACAATAGAAAAAAGGTGTAGGGGGAGGAAAGCAGGTATCGTGGCAATTCATTACAACAAAATTGGATTAGAAAGGAATAGGCTTACTTCAATTTAAACTAGTAAGCTCCTACTTTTTTTTTTGTTGTTGTTGCCAAAAATACATGTGTACAATAGAAGCTCCTTGATAGAAGTCAAAAAGCAGGTGTGACATGAAGGGTGAACGATCGGCGCATTATCTTAAGACCATTGATCAACAGCAGCCTCCTCGACTTTTCCACTCCATCAAAAAAAAAAAAAAAAAAAAAAAAAGTGGATGATGCTATGCAATCTATATGTACACAACTAACTATATGGGCGTATATAGGGTTATTTGATTACTGGATTCAAACCAGAGGGTATCCAATACCGAGCCATTATATGTACAATCCTGTGATACGAGGCTCTAATTGAATTATGGTATTCATTAAAGTTTCATCAAACAAAATAACTTGAACAAAATGGTCAACATGCTTTAACGTTACTTCGACCATGATTGTTCCTTTTTGAATGATTATTAGCAAGCGTATACAACTTTACCTTTCAATGTTACTATCGTTTTTAAGAAGCAACTGGTATTCCTTTTTTTTTTGGGGGGAAAACCTTGATACACGATCAAATTATACGGTCGATTAAAAAAAGTGCATGCCAAAAAAATAGCGGAATAATAAAGAAAATACATAAGCTATAGCTAGGTTTATTTTGAAAGATGTAAACATATAATATAAAATATACTTGCTTATTTATGCATTTATCGTTAAAAGGGATAAGGAAAGTTTGACTTATTCATTTCTAAGAAAAAAAAAAGAGATGGAATAAATAGGATAAGTTGGTAACATATTACGCCATGTTACAAAAAAAACAGGGTATTATACAACTGATGAGAATTTCTCAGATATACTAAGAGTAAAAAAAAAGAAAGAAAAAAACCACAAAAAAAAAAAAAAAGAAAAGAAAAACTCATAGCAGTTATGCTAAGCACCATTTATAATAATCGCATTTTTATACTTTGCAACAGACGCCACATCCGAAGCGATATTTAATTACATTTAATAATTAAAAGGAACCGAGCTCCTATTAAACTCGCTCCCGCTTTTTGTCGAACCCCTTCTTCAAAACTACTGCTTTAAGCTTTAGATAGATCGGACACGTATATTGAATATAACATTATATTAAACAAAAAGCAAATATATTCATTAGTAATATATGGATCTCTGTTACCCCCAGTTCATTATTCATTTCTTATTTATACAAAAATGAGGGCACTGATAAAGAACCTACACAATAGTTTTCCAAAGCGTCTTGCTAAACCCTGAGTAGTGGCTCGATATAAAATAGAAGAGGGTCTGGAAATAGAAAATATAACGAATTAGAATTTTTTTTTTCTGTTTGATTAAAGGGTATGTTGTCTCAGGTCAAATTTATCGAACTATCCGAAGGTAATTCTGTCAGAACAATGAGAAATGCATCAAGGATAACTGAAAAAATACAGGTAAAAAAGAGAGAGGAGGAAGATATTTAGTCTTGAAGCGGGGTAGTTTAATTCGCCCTTTTCATGTCGCTTGGGCAAATCCGGAACAAGCGTAAAAAGGCTAACTTTCTTACAATGGTTAAACTACAAATAAGTTGCGAAGAGATAGTTGATTACACTTTTAATTCTAATAACATTCTTCTACTAATATTAGGATGATGTATTGATTTTTTCAGGTACCATTTATGATGATAACATAGAGGTTCAAACACGGAAAAAAAAATTACGTTTTGAGAGAATGATGATGGTTCAAATGTTTAGAACACAAGACCAGGCTTATTGTATCACACAAATACGGAATGAGTTACATATTGAGTCGAATGAGTAAAGTTTCCTGTAGCAAGTATTTACGCTAGAGAGTAAATTTGTGGTCTATTCGTAACGAATAGTTATGACGATTAGTTTGAATTTTAGGTAAATTCTTGATAAGTATAAAATACTTGACTGTTGTCATTTTTTTGGATGTAATATATATGTGGTAAGAAAAATGCAAGAAAAAACATTCTTTAATTGTTTACTCTGCGTCAGTAAAATAGGAATTTTTTTATTAGTGGAAATGCACACAATGCACCATTTTCTATTTATGGTCAGTTTTTTAAAAAAAGAATTGAAGGATGAAAAAAAAGTAAAGGGGAAGAGGGACATTGAGAATGATTTACAATTTTGTGTCACCCAGGTCTTGTATCCTCCTATATAAAACTTATTTACATTCTGTGAGTATAATCAAGTTATATGCGTGTTCTGTATAAGCCTATTTTTATGCAGACTGTCTTTCATTTGTATATTTAGTTTCTTCCCTGTCTTCTTTTTCCTCTCTTTCTCTTTTTTATTATCTTTTCTTTTTCTTTCATTTATATATATACATATACGTTCTTCAATGTCTACTTTCTTCATTTACCCAATAGAGCATTTACCGAATAATAATAAACAAGAAGAGCCTACTGCTGCAATGACAACATTGAGCTCTAATGGCCTTTCCAGAATATTAGAGATCCCACTTAGCCTATTAGACGCTGATACCAACCAAAAATTTAATAATAAAAATGCCACCGATCAATTGTTTTGGTAAAAGAGAGATATGCCAAAAGAAAAAAAAATCGTTTGATAACAAGTATATAAATATATTTAGGCTTTCTACTACAACCAATGCATCTAATACACCTAATACGATTAATACAGCAACAGTTACGACAGGTAATAATACATCAACACCAACTGTAACAAATCAATGCGAAAATAATAATTCGACCGAGGTAACACACAGTTTTGCTAATAGAAAACGATCTATTGTCAAGCGACGAAAATCTGTTTTATCAGCATCTTATACTGCGCAAGATGAAGCCGAAGCAATTAAAAGTGATAGAGAAGCGACTTTAGCTACATTAGAAAGAGGTACAAAAGAAGAACCTAAAAAAGATAATATTTTGATTGAAGGTAACACCAACAAGGATACATTTTTACAAATATATATATCTAATTTTAAAATAAATAAAAAAGATATTACAGCTCCTCAAGATAATAGGGGCGATTTGGGGGTAAAAGAAGAGCAACAACAAAAAGAAAAGGATAAAAGCAAAAATACCATTTATAATATGGAACAAATAACACCTAAAGATTCAGCTATTGATTTACGTACAACGACTCTAGAACCAGAAGATTTAAAAATAATGGAAACAAGTTCTCCTATTATTGAAAGTACATCTTTTACTTCTTTAACTCCTCCTTCCCCTACTTTAACTCCTGCTATAGTAATGACAACAAAAAAGAAAAAGGCTTCTTCTTGGTCACCTCGTAAAATGTTTCAATCGAATACAAGAAAGAAGGAACCAAAACCAGAAAAGTTTAATATAACATCCTTATTTTCTAGAAGTTTACCTAAAAAGCCTCTACTAAAGACAACCAGTAAATCCGTATTAATAAATTCAAGTAACGAAACAACAACAAAAAAGCCAGAATTTCAATTAAAAAGTAATTTTAATTATACAAGACTACCTATACATACAGAAAGGGCCATCTATCGACTTTCTCATATGAAACTAACCAATCCAAGACGACCTCTTCGTGACCAAGTGACCATATCAAATTTAATGTTTTGGTATCTTTCTATTATCAGTCAACAAAATCATAATAACAATAACAATAATGAAAATGATCTTATACCATCTGATATGCAAATCGATCATACCATGACTAAAAAATCGTGTCGTATTCAAATTCAACATAGAAGAACAACTAATAAAAAAAGAAATGCTGGTGGAAATAAACGGATAAGAAATCATCAAATTGGTCCTGATCTACATCACAGTAATGCAATGGATACATTAAATAACAAACAGCGTTATAAAAATACTCATTTAAGAACAAGTAATTCTAGTTCGGATGAAGAAGAAGAAGATGAAGGCTTTTCTGATGATGATTTATCTGATATTGAAGATGAATCTATACCAGACTTGTATAATGATAAAAAGAAAAAGAAGGGAAAATATTCACTTTTTCAAAAAAATCATCATTGGCTATCATTTTCATCTAAACAAAATGAACGTCAAGATGAAGATGATATACCTTTAGCCATGTATCAAAAAGGAAAAACTCCTTGAATTATTAGATGTACTTTCAAATAAAATAAATATATACCAAAAAAAAAAAAAAAAAAAGGGTTGTTTATTATATCTAATCTATCTACACAATTAAAAAAAAAAAAAAAGTAGTACCAGCCTACTCTATATATTTACTACTATTTTCTAATTGATGTGTGGTGTAATCTACGTATATATCCTGAAAATGTTGATCCATTTGTTCCAATAAATGATTCTCCTTTACTTGCAACAGATGCATCCACAAGAGGTATTAAAAATTTACGCATGCTTTCACCAGTCTGTACATTACGATACTGATCCATGTGACTCCATAAAGGGTTTTTATCTGATAATATCTCATTTAGTGTAAACGTACAAGGTGAATGTAACCACAGGTTTTTAAATAATGCATTCTTTCTAGGTCGAATAGCGTCTGTCGCTAAAAATACAAGTGTCGCTTGTTTAGATTTTGCCAAGGCAACACAGTTCGATAATAACTCGGCCATGGTCATGTTTCTAAGCAACGGTTGTTGTATTGTTTTTGCTTGTCGTTTATCTATTTTTTGAATAATATTTTCTATATTTTCTGGTATTGCATTAATGAATAATCCATCTGCTGTTCTAATAATAATATAAAAGTTTAATTTATGATAAAATTATAAAGGCTATATATTTTTTTTTTAAAAAAAAAGAAAGAAAGAAAGAGAGAACATACAATTTTTGTACCTTAAATGAGCACCAATGAAATTACCAGGTCCACCTAATGCTTCAACTACTAAATCAGTGATCTTCAAGACAGCTGGATGTTTATAAGTAATGCTTTGTTGTAACGATTTAAAGAATTCAATATTTTCGGGCTTTTTAATTGGAAATTTGCCTGTTCCGAATAAACTGGTAAAATGAATTAACTTTTCGGTACGGTTTTGTAACTGAGTAATATCTAGGCTATCAGCATATCTTCCAAGAAACTTATATTTTGAAGGTACATCGTAAATTCGCCAATCATATCTAGTCTCATCTATTTTTTTTTTTTATTGTTTAGATTTTCCATTTGAGTTGATATATATAAAAATTTTACCTTTAAAATATAAAACGTCACCGTCGACATATGATCCATGCTGAATTGGGTCAACATGATTTCTTTGTATTCCATAATTATAGCGTAGCCAATTAAAATCACTTGCATCTCTTTCTTCAATTTTGACATGTTGTTTAGCCCAAGATAAATCAAATAAATCGTCAAATGAAGCCAGTGAGTATTTTTTAGGATCAGGGCAAGAAGCTAATTTTCGAGACTTCTTATCTTTAAACTGCTTACAGTAATCATTACTTGTATCACGTAACGTATGATGCTGATAAAGTTTAGAAAATTGATTCCAACCGAATGCTTGACCCAATACAGCTTTTGGTAAAATGAGTGTCCGATTTAGATACCAAGCTAACAAGATACCATTTTCGACTAAAAAAAAAAAAAAAAAAAAAAAAAATAATTAAAAATATATATAATAATACGTTTTTTTTTTCTAACCTTGTATTAATTGATTTTGAAAACCACTATGAGTAAAAAAGGTCAAGTATTTTTCGTCCGAGTCATGGTTTATTCTTCTAGGTTGTGGTTGAGGAATGGAGGTAATCCAAGTGGCATGGAATGTAGTTGCAAAAGTATGGTTAAACGGTAGTTTAGTTGTAAAACTTGTATTGTATTTTAATAAGTGTAAGAATATATAACATGGTAATAGAACGACCAGTAAAGAAAAGACTTTACTTGAAAATTGTATCATTTTTATTATACAAAAAAAAAACAGGAAGAAAAGAGAGAGAAAGAACAGTTTTTTTTTTTTTTTTTTTTGTCCTGGAGGATCCTCATTAATTTTTAAAGTCCATTAAGTTTAATATGGGAATTAAAAAAAGTTTTTTAAAATAGTGCGTGTTACACTGATTATATACTCTGTAATCCAGACTTGTCTTGAAAATCTTTATAGAATTTGAGCATTTCTGGTGTAATTCTTCTAGTAAAGGTTTCTAATGATTTTCTAAAATGTCTCATTTTAACCTAATAATACAAATTTAGATAAGTTAATTTTTTTTTTTCAAGATTTGTATGTACATATTTACCGATTCAATTTGAATATCTTCTTCCATAGCAAATAAAGCAGCCTCTTGACAAATAGCTACTGCTTCGGCACCTGAACAACCATGGCTCTGAAATAGTAATAATATGGTTATTACGGTAACTCTGACAATCAAATTTAATTTGTTACCTTGACAGCTATTTCTTCAATATCAACATCTGCATCACAGGACATTTTTTTTAGTTGAATTTTAAAAATTTCTCTTCTTGAGTCCAGATCAGGGGGCCCAACGTATAATATTCTATCAATACGTCCGGGACGTAATAGAGCATCATCCTATATTAAGGTATGTTGGTATAGCTAAACTAATTAATTTTTTAAAAAATACTTGCGATAATGTCCGGTCGATTAGTGGCTGCAACAACTGTCACATTTACTAGTGCTTCAACACCATCTAATTCATTTAATAATTGCGATAGTACTCTATCAGCGACAGAAGTACCGCCATCACCCGATCCTCTTTTCACTGTTAATGCATCAATTTCATCCTACACAGAAAATTTATATGTATATAAATAGAATGAAACACAGAAAAGAAAAAAAAAAAGGTATTTTTAACTTACAAAGAACACAATAGATGGTGAAGCTGCTCTAGCTTTTCTAAATACTTCGTGAACTGCTTTTTCTGATTCACCAACCCATTTACTAAACAACTAAAAAGATAACCTTTTAAGTAAAGAAAAAAGCAGTAAATTATATATATATATGTATATTGGTTCTACCTCGGGTCCCTTTACAGCGATAAAATTAGATCCAGCCTCTGTGGCTAATGCTTTTGCCATTAAAGTTTTACTACAACCAGGAGGACCATATAAAAGAATACCTTTTGGTGGTCGAATGCCTAATCGTAAAAAGGCTTCAGGGTGCTGTAAAGGCCATTCAACTGATTCTTTCAATCTTTGTTTAATATCCGATTGTCCACCCACATCTGACCAATATACTTTTGGTACCTCCAACATAATTTCACGCATAGCACTTGGTCTAATCTCTGTCATGGCTTCTGTCATATCACTTATATTGACAGATAGCTCGTCATTACTATTAGAAGCACATCTTTTAATACATTTTAATCCAGCTTCTCTACATACGGCGGCTATATCCGCTCCAACGTAACCATGTGACTTATTCGCTAATGATTCCATTTCTTGTGCTGATAATCGATGAGGAATTTTTTTCATAATGGTAGACATGATGGATAATCTTGCCTCACTTGTAGGAATACCAATCTCAACTTCTCTATCAAATCTACCTGGTCTACGAAGTGCTTCATCTAATGAATTAGGTCGATTAGTAGCACCAATCACAACTACTCGATTGTTTTCTGTCGTAGCGCCATCCATTAAAGTTAACAAGGTTGTTACTACTCTCTTTTCTAATTCACTAGGTGCTTCATCTCTCTTGGGACATAATGCATCAATTTCATCAATAAATATGACAGTAGGTGCATTTTCAATCGCTTCATCAAATAAGTCACGTAACTTTTGTTCGGTCTCACCGTAAAACTTACTCAGGATTTCAGGGCCATTGATAATAATTGAATGGGCACCTGCTTCATAAGCAACTGCTCGTGCAATTAATGTTTTACCTGTACCGGGAGGTCCAAATAACAATACACCTCTTGGTGGTTTTAATCCATACTTTAAAAATAACTCGGGGTTATTCAATGGTGTCTCTACCATTTCACGTACAATTTGAATTTGTTTTGACAACCCACCAATGTTTTTATATCCGTCGTCAAGTACAGTATCCTTTTTGACAGATTGTTCTTGTTGTATTAATTGAATCTTTGTGTTGTATGTTACTTTATAAATATCGGATACTTGCTTTGATGAGATTTCTGTAATTTCAATTCGTGATCTGTCACCAAGATAAACTAAATCTAATATTTGGGATTGAGTGACATAGGCTCGTTCCACTATTTTCTGTAATATTAGTATTTTGACGTTTATAATTTTTTTTTTTTTTTTTTTTTTACCCAAGTATTCTTTTAAATAAGTTGTAAAACTTTGGTTATAATTGATATCTCTTTTAGTAACGAGATGAATACGTAAACTAGTTGCTTCAATTTGACAGGGTTCACACTTTTCGATGTCTACCAAGTCACCTAGTTCCAAAGAACTACTCAATCTTGTATTGGTACTTAATTCAATATCTAACATGACGCGTTTTTTTTTTAAAAAAAAAAATATGTATAACGAGATCAATTTTTTCTTCTTCTCTTTCTTACCTTGTGAAGTTGCTGTTAATGAAGGCCAAGCAATACCAATTGACAACTAAAGGATGGATAAGTTTTTTGATTTATTTGATCAAATCAAATTTTACCTGTTGTTGCTTTGTAACTTTGATTAGATCGCCTGTTGAGATTAGGTTTTGTTGCATAGTCACTAAAGCAAGATAGATCCTGCTTTGATTGGCATTGGGTAGAGCAGCTTTGACTTGAAATGCCATTCTTTCTTTTTGTTATAAGTGAGCTTTTTTTTTTTTAAGTATGTGTATATATAAAATATATATACGATAGCTACTGTTTGCCTAGTACAAATAAAATACTCTTAACTATTCGAACAATAAAACGGAAAAAAAAAGAGATAATTGAAAACCAGAATATTTTTCTTTTTGTAATAAATCCTTAAAGGGTCCTCTTATATTTTTTCATGTCTTGCCGGGTACACAATTATATATCGAATATGTCGTTACTAACATTGTATTATCTATTTTGGAGTGTATACGACAAGTCTAAAATGGGGTAGTCTAGTAAATGTATTTAACAATACCTCGAGTCAATGTGCTTATTTTTAACGTTCTTTGTATCGGCAGGTAAAAAAAAAAAAAAGAAAAAAAAAAAGAAGAGAAAGTCCTTGTTGCTTGAAACAAGCACCACCACTTGCTAAAGAAGAAAAAGTACACTGAATTAAGTTAATAAAGGGTGAATATCTCCCCCTTTTTTTTCTTTCTAAAGAACTAACCTTTTGATTCAAAAATAACAATCACATTTTAACCCGCCAGTAGTTTGATTTTATTTGGCCTACCGCCTTTTCTTTCTTTCTTTCTTTTAAACACTTGCTTTCTCTTCTCTCTCTCTTTTTTTTTTCCTTTCTTTTATTTAAATGGAATCTTTTCATAATAAACAAGATACCAATAAAAAGAATTTTGATAAACAACCTTCTATATCGAACTCTTCTTCAGCGACAACAGATTCACCACGGCAACATCAAGATACCAACTATATTGGGATTACGATTAATGATGATAACACTCGACAAGAATACCTTCCAGAAACAGAACCATACTCTCCTATTTACCAATCTCCTCATTCGTTACCGCCATCCTCTAGTATTCAATTGAATAGAGTACTTTTAGAAGAAGACTCTCCTACTTACATTGTACAGACAGAAATGTCTGGAGCTTTTCTTAAAATAAAAACCCAGGCTGATTTACCAATGTCGCATCATCGTAGAGCAAGAGAAGGAAAGAGATACGGAGTAAAGTATATATTTTTATATATTGATAATACAATCCAAAATCAAATTATATACTTATACTTATATTATATAGCCACTTTATATGCTTACAACAGAATTAAAAGCTACTTACTCAGCATGTAATCATGGATTTAAATATAATGCAACAAATAATCCACGTCGAGTGTTGACCAAGCCCAGTAAAGCATCACAAAATGATGGATATGATAATGACGATTTTGACTATATATTATACGTAAACGATATACTTGGAAGTACAGAAGGTCATAAGTAAGTATTTACTATTATTGTTATTTATAAAAAAAAATTTGAGGAGAAACATAAGGAGTTTAATAAGAAGGGGAAAGTATATAATAATAATTTTTCTTTGTAAAGATATTTTATATTGGATGTATTGGGATCAGGTACTTTTGGTCAGGTGGTGAAGTGTAGAAATACAAAGACACAAGAAATTGTAGCTGTTAAAGTGGTAAAGAATAAATTGGCTTACTTTAAGCAAAGTATGATGGAAGTAGCAATATTGGAAATGGTAAATACATATATATTTTACTGCGTGTAAGAAAATTTTATTTATTTATTTTGCTCTTAGTTAAATCAAAGATATGATGAACACGATAAACATCATTTACTAAGATTACGTGATACATTTATTCACAAAAAGCATTTATGCCTTGTATTTGAGCTATTATCAGTAAACCTTTATGAATTAATCAAGCAAAATCACTTTCGTGGATTATCGACTAATCTTGTACGTGTATTTACTGCTCAAATTTTGGACGCATTAACTGTATTAAATGAAGCTCGAATTATTCATTGCGATTTAAAACCAGAGAATATTTTATTAAAAAAGTAGGTACTTATTTTTTTTTTTCTACTTTGTTTTTATTAACCACAACAACAACAAAAGCCTAGAATCACCTACAATTAAAGTAATCGATTTTGGATCAGCCTGTCATGAAGTACAAACTATGTACACATATATTCAATCTAGGTTTTATAGATCACCTGAAGTATTAGTTGGATTACCTTACACTAGTGCTATTGATATGTGGTCTCTAGGCTGTATCGCTGCTGAATTATTTTTAGGTTTACCTTTATTTCCGGGTAGCTCAGAGTATAATCAATTATCTCGAATTGTCGACATGCTAGGGTAAAGATATACACACATAAATTTACCTATATATATATATTTATTTATTATATTTTAGTACACCTCCAAACTACATGATCGAAGTAGGTAAAAACGCACACCGATATTTTGATAGAGACCCAACTACGAGAGAAAAACGTTATGAATTAAAACCACTGGAAAAATATTCCAGAGAGCAAGCAAAGTCCGAGCAACCTTCTAAGCGTTATTTCTCTGCAAAGACTTTAACCGATTTAATCAACACTTACCCAATCATGAGAAAAACCCAAATGTCCACTAAAGAAATTGAAAAGGGTAAATTACAAATTACTAATATTAATTTTTTTTTTTTTTTTTACCTGTATTAAGCTTGTTTTTAAAAATAATAGAAAAGCAAAATAGGTTAGCATTTATCGATTTTTTGCAAGGCTTATTAAACTTGAATCCTATTGAACGTTGGTCTCCTCAACAAGCTAAACAGCATCCGTTTATTACCGGAGAACCTTTTACTTGTCCGTTTCAACCACCATTTATTTCAAGAAAGCAACACCATGTCATACCCAAATCAACTAGTTCAACTAATAATGGTTACAGAAATGTTCCTTCTCAACCAACCTATTCTGATCCATTTTTATCAACAAGTTATTCTAGTCTACCAAATACAAATGGAATGAGTAAACGATCTTCGTATATCCCTCCTTTACCAAGTGTACTTGAACCACCTCATACCAATATATATTCGCAACATTTACAACCACATCACCCGCAACAACCTCCCCCTCCTCTACAACAACAACAACAGCAAAACGTTCAGCAGCAACAAACGTTACATATTCCTCAAACCGGTAGTAATAGACCAAGAGCAAATACAGTAGGTACTATGCAAGTACCACCTCAAATCCAATGGGCAACAGTTGATCATAGTGATGGTACTGTAGCCACTGAAGGATCTTTATACAGTCCATATTATCCTTATGGGCAACAACACCACCACCAGCAACAACAACAACAACAACAACAGCAGCAGCAGCAGCAGCAACAACAGCAACAGCAGCAATATGTAAATGAAAATAATCCAAAAGAAGGAATGGATATTGGAATATTACCTCGTTGGACAACTAACAATAGACAAACAATAGATTTGGAAAGAGATGGAGATTGGCGAGAAGACACAAGCCTAACACCAACCAGTCCAATGGCTAACAATAATGTAATTCCTTCTACTACTACCAATAGATTACCACATCATAAACGAAGTAATAGTAGTGTAAGATTTTCAGATATTCCTACGTCTATTTCTTCTTCTGTTTCTTCTTCTATGATTCATGGTAATTCATCTGCTTCAAGATCAAGTGTAGCTAGCTTTCATCGATTAATGCGAGGGCATACGATACCCTACAGTAGACAAGATATTGAGTGGGATGGTGTGATTCATCAAACTCCTCCTCTTCCTCCTCCTGTAATGCAACCTTCTCGTTCTCAACACGATAATGATGATAATGATAAATGGAAAAATGACAACTCGGGTTGGATGATAGCTTAAACATACATTCTTTTTTTTAAAAAAAAAAGCTTTTTTTTTCTTTTTTCTTTTTTCTTTCTTTTTTTTTTATTTTTTTTTTATTTCGTTCTTTTTCTTTTCTTTTTTTTTATTTTTTTTTTTTATTTGTATAATAAAAGGTTTATAAAGAAAAATATTTTGGCATAGATTCCCAAACAGTTTCAGGTTTTAACCAATAAACAAGTTGACTTTGAAGTCTTAATTTTTGTTCAGGAACAAGATCTAAATATCTATCTAAACCCTTCTCCTTACGAATAAAAAATGTATCCGTTTGCCTTAATCTTGTAGCAGGACAAAAGTCATTTTTACCATCACCTGTATATGCAATCTTTTCAACAATATGACCTTGTTGCTGATAACGGTGTATAACTTGATCCAATTCTTGACCTTTACAGATATTCAAGGAACAAGGGTTTTGACATTGATGTTGTTGGTCCGTGGTCAAGATATGACGACGTACTCGAAGTCTACCTTGTTCATCTGTATAACTTGGGTTGGTGATAATTTCGGTAATACAGTCACGAACACCATAAGCCTAGAGTTACTATTAATATACCATCTAACTATGTATATATACATATAAACATACTTGTAAAATTGTTTCGATATAAAATGTGTTAGCATCTGACATGAGTATGATAGGCACATTTCTTTGTTTTAAATCTAGCACCACATTACGCATTTCGATCGACTAAATATTATTTTAAGGAGGTTGATCATATGCTAAAAAAAAAAAAATAGAAACTTACAAATGGTATCGTTTTTAATTTATTGGCTATATCTTCTCTTGTAAAGCCTTCTTCTTGAAGTTTACATAAAGCGTGATCCCTATACAAAATATTAACTACATATATATATATATATATATATACACTTGATACCTTAATATGTACTCACATTAAATCTGTCCACTGCCACTCTTGTCTCTTTTCTTTTACTTCTTCCCAAACCTTAGGGGAAAGACCATAAATGGTCCAGTAATCGCTATCCTCTTCGATAAGAGACCTTTATATATATATATATGAGTAACTATTTTTTTCTTAAAAAAAAAAGAAAAGCAGCACATACCAATCGAAATCAAAAACGGCAATACTAGCCATAGCTCAAAAGATAAACGTACACTTGAAAAAAAAAAAAAAGAAAGAAAGAAATAAACAGAAATAGCTTGCATTTATACGTTTGTTTTTCAAAGCCAGTACCTGTTTGATAAAAAAAACCATTTGTCACCCCCCCGCGCTTACAAAAAAAAAGATTATCCAACCAAATTCGTATCTCTTTTATCGTGCTAATTTTGTGTGGGCGATAATTTTGAAAAATGTCTTTACGTCGGAGCTCACGTCATACTAGCCACGCTGTCGACATTGCCATTACCAAGAAGCGATCCATCACAAAAACAAAATCGAGTCCCAATGTCAAAAAGGTAAAAAAGGAGCTTGACATTGACTCAAATCCCCTGCAACAACAGGCACCAAAAGACTGGGATATCGTCTATGATATATTAGAAACCTATCGTAAAGCACATAAAGCCGCAGTTGATACCATGGGTTGTGAACGTTTAGCAGACCGTACCAGTTCACCTAAAGTTCAACGGTTCCAAACACTGGTATCTCTCATGCTATCGGCACAAACCAAGGATACTGTTACAAGTGCAGCCGTTATTAAATTACAAAAGGAATTAGAGGGTGGACTATGTCTTGAAAGTATTTTAAGATTAGATGAAGTTGTGCTTGATGATATGATCCGGTCAGTCGGATTTCATACTAAAAAAGCTTCGTATATTAAGCGAACAGCGGAAATATTAAGAGATAGATTTGATGGTGACATTCCCGATACAATTGATGGATTAACAAGTTTACCGGGCGTCGGGCCAAAAATGGGTTACCTCACTTTACAAGTAGCGTGGAATAAAAATCTGGGAATTGGTGTAGATGTACATGTACATAGAATTGCGAATAGGTTAGGTTGGGTAAAGACAAAAACTCCTGAAGAAACAAGACTTGTAAGTGTATAATGTTTTCTTTTTTTATTTTTTTTGTGTATTAATGATATATATATATATATATTTTACATAGAGTTTACAATCTTGGCTGCCCAAGGATAAATGGAGAAATATTAATCCAATTCTAGTTGGATTTGGTCAAATTGTTTGTCTACCCCGAGGCCCGCTCTGTCATACCTGTCCTGTGCGTGCTTACTGTCCTTCTGCTGAAATCAAAGTAAAAAAGACTGAAACAAAATCCGTTTACTTTAAAAAAGAGGAGGAATTAGAGTGGTAATGTCATCTACCGTAACAGAGAGAATATATGACACCACAGCCCTTCTTTACAAACAACAATAGTAATAATAATAAAAAAGTGGCGTTTTTTTTTTCACTGCTACTAGCTATCTATTTCACTAATATATTTGTTTCTCTCAAATAAACGAGGCACTAAAGTTTATCTTACGTATTAAAACATATTCTTTTGGTTATCCATAACATTAATATAGTGGCCGCTAGGTTGAGTGGTGTCTGGGTAGACATTAGCTTTCTGTTTTATAATACTTTCTCTTAATATCATACATCTCGATGATCATGATTACTTTTAACTCTTTAATTATTTCTTGACTTCTACCTTCAACCTCTCCATTTGAACCCTCCGTTTCTGTTTGAGAATATCTCTACTCAAAACAGTTTAACAGTTATGATTATATAATCCATATATGTAAAGAAAATAAGTCAATTAGAAAGATAATAAGCATCCGAGAAAGCTGTATCCGTTTGTGTAAACACAGAAAAGCAAAAACATAAAAAAAAAAAAGCATGTAAACAAAGTAATATCTTTTTACGAGGATAAACGAAGTTGTGTGAACGGATGAAAAAGTAATACATCTCTCACTTTTTTCTGAACATGTAAAATAGAACATGTATCACTAATATTTTTTCATCATTAAGATTGTCTTTGCCATCGGATGAAGCAACTTTGTTATCCACATTGTCGTACTGAAGCAACAAATACTTATTTGATTCATCATATATACATATTCTCCCGTAACACACACACCCTGTTTTTTCTTCGAAAAAAATAAATATTCTTTTAGTTGCACTGAGACTAGAATTATGCTGTACTTACGCCCCTCGTTACGACTTTTGAAGGACTTTAAATAAAAATGGACCTATACTTGGAAGCATTTTCTTTTCTAATATAACGGCTAACGAACGTTACTTTTTGAAAATATAGATGTTTTATCCTCGGTCTATAGTAGTTCTAGCATCACGATGAACAGGAATTATAAACACTACTCATGATAAAACAGGCAAATAGATATCATCTCCCTCTTTATCTTGTACAATTGAAGGCCTCAATAACTTAGAAGCTACTTGTTCAAAAACGATATGATATTGCTATTCGTTTTTTTTTTCAGATATAAAATTAAATAATAATGATGATATCGTGAGTATCACTGGAGACTATAAAATCGATAGTAAGGACACGAAAAAGCTAATTGGACAGCTTTAAAGTTAAACATAAAAACGTTATTGCCAAATTAAAAATAAACTTTAAATTATTCAAAAGAAACGAACCTATTGATGATGAAATCATAATTTGTTAGGACCCTTACGGGTCGAGAAATGAAACGGGCCCTAAAAAAAAGTGCTGTATTTCCGCGGTTCTCGGGAAATTCACATATGACGGCGTTGTCATAAATGGTAAATTTGTACACCATTCACGAAAGTTTTATACCAATACTTTTTATGACCGAGAGTAGTTGATTATGTTTATAAGAAAACAAGGAGAAATATAATCCTATATATTATGATATATAATATCCAGAGTTATATAAGTATATTAAATACGAATAGTAGATATTGATTTTGGTATGTTACTATCATTTCCGGTTGCTATCTACATATGATTAAAGTTTTAAACTGAGAGTACGATATCTCCCTTCTCTTTTTAGTACATGTCTTATCACATAATTATATTTAGATCGATATCAGAGTACCGGTGTCCATTTTTCGTTATACATCTTCATGATTTCATGGGAGTTTTCATAGATCACTCCAAATAGAAATAGCATACTATTGGTTACTTTATTGGCGGTAAGTCATTCTAAAAATCTGGGGAATTTCTGTATTTGTCTTTCACACCCGAATTTGATTACATAATCTACTTCGGTAATACAAAATGATACAGTCATTCGCTCGCTCTTATGTTTTTCCCTGACTCCGCCAAAAGGTTTTTTTTTAACATCACGGTATGGGTGAGGGAAAACCCTTACCTTGAGCGTGTGAAAAATAGGCCCTAAGTCGGGCTTTAACAACAACAAAAAAGTATATAAAAAAAGACCCTGAACAAATCTTTTTATTACCCTGTTCTTTATTATTTATAACTTTTTAAAAAACACAACAAAAATGCTTACTGATATTAACAACGTCCCTATTGATCAAGCCATCAAGGAAAACGGTTTTGTTATCGTTGATAACTTGATCCCTGAAGAATTATTCACCAAGCTCAGAGATGCCTGTGATCGTTCTGTTGACAGAGCAAGAAAGGGCGACTGGCAGTACAGGTACGTAATCAGATGTAACCCTGTTTTTTTTTATCTTTACTAAAAAAAAAAAAATTATCCGGAATCTAGACGTCTTGTTGGCACTCAATTTCCTCCATGGACTGAAGGTACCGATGTCTGGGGTGTTCAACATATGATGCATCCTGATCTTAAAGAACCTGTTTTCGCTGAATGGTATGGTTCACCCTTGTTATTAGCTGCTGTTGAGCAATTATTACATACCAAGCATGAAGATCTTCAACTTGGTAAATCATTTATTTATTGCTTGTCCTATTTATGTCTCGATCACTAAACTATTTGTTTATAGAATTATTTAATCTTTTGATCAACCCTCAAGATTCTGACTTTGATTTAACCTGGCACCGTGATGCCATCAAGGCTGAAGCTTCTGAGGAGGAAGAGCGCGAAAAACTCACAATCCCTCACTACGGTACTCAATGGAACACGTAAGTGAAAAATTGTACCTTTTTTTTTTTTTATAATATATATGGTTCTTATTATTATCTGTAGTGCTCTTTACGATGATTCTTGTCTCTTTGTCGTACCCAACTCTCATCGTCGTATAAGAACTGAAGCTGAAAGAAATATCACAATCAATGACCCCAAGAGTCATAACATGCCTGACAAATTACGTGTTGACTTGAAGGCCGGCCAAACTGTCTTCTATGACAACAACATTTTACATCGTGCTTCTTATGACTCAAGCAAGAAGCGTGCTACTCTCCATGCCTCTATGGGTACTATCGAAGGCGGTCACCACCGTGCTGCTGTTATTCTGCAACACGGTCTTTCTTGGATGAACACTGAAGAATTCACCAAGACCTTACCTGAGTCTCTTGCTAAGCCCTATGCTAATGTTATTGCTATGGCTACTAAGGCTGGTATTTCCAACATGTCTTCTAAACCTATCCATTAAATGGAGCAGGTTTTTTTTAAGTATACAAACCATTTACCCTCTCCTTTTCTCTCTCTCTCTTTGTATTCATGTATAATCAAAATAAATAATTAATTTTACTTTCTTTTTGCTGTAACCATAAAAAAAAAAGGAAACTGTGTTACACTACATATTCCATGGGAGACTCGTACCACCATAATTGTCTTTAGAGCAAACCGTTACTGCCAATCAGTTTATTAATTAGTAAACAAGTTTTTACTCTCAATAGATCTATTCTTTTTGTCAAGACCTATGGAGGAAGGACGAAGAGGCTATATTATCAGCTCACTTTTTTTTTTAAAAAAAATAATCATTCCTGAGATTAAACGTTTTTTTTTAGATTCGTACTACCATTGACGGGCTGGAAAAAGTTAATACAGTAATGGCTCTATTTGCGAGTGGCCTTTATATCGAACAGTGAACGGGATAATTATATATTACATTTAGTCATAAAAATACTGCATAGGTATTAAATGCACTGTATTGATTGAGCCAGTTATAAAAATATAATAATAATAAAACCATTCTTAAGGGACAAAAGGGGACAAAAGAGAAAGAGTAGGAAGAGCAATTGTGCTAAAGAAAAAGCTCATTGAGATATCGCAGTTTTAAAATCGCCCACGTAAGAAATCGCTGCTAATTTCAGCAGTTATAATAAAAAACAGAAAACGCCTTTTGGACTCAAGTTGTATAATACAAAATAGTTGCTTTGAATATATCTTTGAAAAAAAAAACATTTTTAAATTTTTTTATCGATTTTCATTTTTGGGGGTCCACCCCCTTTTGTTTTTTAGCCAAAAATCATGGTTTTTTTGAGATTACTCTAGATTCAATTTGACTTTCTTTGTGAAAAAAAACAAGGATGGTAAAGTACTCGTGTGTACGCTTTTAATCCATATTAAATAAAGCTTTTAATGCAAAAGTTGAGGGAGTAATCACTGTTTAAATAAATATATATATATATATATATATATTTGGTAGTATTTTTGATCCTATAACATACAGTGAGATATGTACTACTATATTTGATGACTAGAAGGCGGGACGGTGGCCACGAAAGCTGGAATGCGCGACGACTCACCTACCAAAAAAAAAAAAAAAAAAAAAAAAAAAAAAAAAAAAAAAAAAAAAAAAAAAAAAAAACTAACCCTGAAAATGGATATCTATCCATACTATGGGATGTATTATAAAACTATAATATATATATATATATCATCACTCATAAATCGCATTAGATTCCAAATAATAACAAATAAAAAAGAGAATATGGAGGCCCCCATAATGATTTAATTAGTGAGGTTTACTTCAGTGTACTAGCTTGGATGTTATAAATCGAAAGATATAAGCATAAAGAGATTTGACAAGTTCCTTTTTAGTCATAATGTCAAAAAAGATCTACAGTTATTTTTATAGATGGTGTGGGGAGGATAAATATTTTGAAGGCACTCCGACAATACGCGAAAAAATGTTTGATTTTCAAATCATAAACACATGCCACGGAACAAAAAGAGAGCCAGATATACAGAAAAATAAGTTTGTCCTTGATAAAGTATAATAGTTTTTATTTATGTATAAATGAATAGTATATGTAATGAATAGTAGTATATAAGAAATGATAATAAATAGTAGTTTTTGATAAAATGACGGAAAAGCTTTGAAGCGATGTAGGTATAAGAATAAATCATAAGAAAATATTTTTTAAGCACCGGTATTAGTACAGTCATAGCCCTTGTGGTTACTGTATTTGCCGCCCATAGGATCGTAATAATAGCCAACAACATCAGGATGGCTACCACAGCGCATAGGATCTCGAGTATAACTTGCACTTGTAATAGAAACGGTACGAGTAGAGAAAGTAGATTCTTCCTTGTGAGAGAAAGCGTTCTTTAAGAATTTAGGAAAGCGAATAGAGATGCCCATATTGTAGTATATATTAAAGAAGTATTGATTATGATTATAATTTATTTTTGCCTCTCTTTATATATACTTTTTGCAGCAGACAAAACTGTTATCCGAAGCTCCCGTACATTTCCCTGATTGGTCCAAATTTCTAGGTAAAAACGTTTTTTGATCCTCGGATACAACTATAAACCGCCCGACCCTTTTCCTTCCTTGCCTCATGGTAATATCTTGATTACGTCGTTTAATAGATTAGGAATTTTGATTAATACGCAAGTAAGATCTTGATACACAACTTAAAAAAAAGGCATACGCACTCACGCATACAACAATAATAAAAAAGATACAGTTCATATACGTAATAGTGCATAGAGAATGATTTTTTTTTTTTTTAAAAAAAAAAAGAAAACGCGGGGCGATTCAGGCAAAGACTTTAAGCGATCAAGGAAGGAGGGGGAGGTATACAAAATATTTTAATAATTATTATTTCTTTTTCTTTTAGATTACGGTAGCAAGAGGAGGAGGCGGTGCAGGATTAGGGTTAACGACAGGTGCTGTAGCTCCTCTATACAAAAATGGTGGTATAAATGTATTAAATCGAGGAAGATATCCTCCCCTAAGATTACTCTTGTGTTGATAGTCTGGTTGTCTTAAAGTAGACATGACACAATCATGTTGTCTCATAATATAAAGCTACAGAAAAAAAAAAGCATGTTTAGATCAAGTTCTATTTTTTTTTTTAATATTGATAAAATAGCTTACATGATTACGGCTTTGAATTACATAGGTTACGATACTTGCAACAATTAAACATGATTGCATAATATACACACCTCGATGAAGTTCATAATGATGCGCTAAAGAGGAAAAAAAAAAAACTCATATAAATAACGATAATAATATTAATAATTCAAGAGGAAAAAAATCTTACCATGACTTGGATTGACATCAATTGTAGTTGTAAAGCAATACAAAAATCCAGTGTGAAAATAAATATCTAAGCCCATGAAGAAAATATAAGGACCAGCAAAAGCGGAGCCTAATTTTACCCAAAAGCATGAAGATAACGATAACAACATAAAGATGATCACTAGAACAGTAAACAAGATGGCTCTTCCATAATCAGAGCCGATACTTAAACCTTCTTTCCAACCCAAGATCCATAATCCAAATGCCAGTGCACCCATTCCTCCAATTAACATTAGATACAATTGAATAGTAGCAGCCATGAAACAGATGGAAACCAATCCAACCATAAATGGAACAATAAAGTAAATAGTTAGACGGTTTTGACCATATGTTCCCTCAGGCTCAAAATTAGCCAACATGACCCAAGTGATAAAGCCAAACGTAATAAAGCCAGCTAAACTTTGGACATTTCTACCTGCAACAGTTTGATCCCACATACCATGTATAGAGAGCATAATACCACAAACGATTAATACGATACCAGCTAAAACACCTTGAATACTTAATTCATATCCATCATCTACACGACGCAGTTTATTGTTATTAAACTGGTTTTTTTATATAAAAAAAAAATAGTATTTTAGAGTATTACCTAGCGCGATCGCTTTATCAGGTAAATATAATACACCCGGCTCATATCTTGGTAAATCGCCTGCAGGTAGTGCACTAGCTAATTGTACTACAATTATTAAAGACGTCAGGATTAAATATGTCAAATTAATATTTATTCTAAACATGATAAATATATATAGAGTAGAGAGGAAAAGAAAAAGTATTACGACTGAATAACAACAACAACAAAATAGAATCCTTAAATAGAAAAATGGATTTTGTATTACACATCTTTTTTTGGATATTTGTTATGTTATGGCATGGACCTGAAATAGCAAGTTTTAAGCTTTTTCATCTGAATAAGCTACTCAAATAAAAAAAAAGTAATAGTTACAGATATAATTACAAACCCTCTCTCCAAAAATATATATAAACGTATCGTTCTTTTTTTTTTTTACCTTTTTTTTTATTTTATTATTATTCATTTTTCATAAATTTCTTAAATAGTTTTTTTTTTTTCCTTTTTTTTATTTTAAACTTCTTGCATAGTCGTATCCTCTTGTTTGTTGTCAGTTTGAGGTACGATAAAGATGTTCTTCCAGTTTCTCATCAATTGTTGACAACGATACTTAATACTAGTGTCATTCTCAAACGGATAGCAACAAGCTGCTTTAACAACTTTTCCAATCTTGGTATCCTAGGAGAGAAAAAAAAAGTACCCCTTTTTAGTTTCACCATGGCAACCCTCACACACACTCTCTCTCCAAACTACTTACTTTTAAAAGGTTATATGTCATTGGTGCTTCTTCAATCTCTTTGACAACTTGCAAAATTTTAGCGTAATCTTCTTTTGGAATCTCGCCCTAAGCAATCCCAAACCCACATTAGCCATTTGTCCCTTTTTAACAAAGAAAAAAAGAAAAACCTTACCTCCTTTTTGTTATATACCAAACGCTGTAATCTGTGTCGAATATGGTATACCTTTTTATATTCTGGAGACTTTTTATAATCCTCTCTATTATTATTTCCAATATGGCCTTGAGCAATAGGTGAATCACGGCCTTCATCCTCCTTTTCGATCGACATGGACTTACGCTTTTTTTTAAAAATAAAATAAATCAATATCACAGATATTTCACTCATACACACAAAAACAAAAATACTCACTCTCTTCTTTCTATCGACATTTTCACTCACAGCAGTGTCATCTACCATCTTCTCATCCTCATCCTCAAGTTTTTGTAAATTACGACTTCGTCTCTTTGTTGCTGTAGCATTCTCTTTTCCCTTTTTCGCTGGTGTAGGTTTACCGTTTGTTGTCGCAGCAACCTTTTTCTTTGGTTCAGGTGTTGGTTTCTTTTTACCTTTCACTTTTTTAGATGCTGTATTTTCCTTCTTCTCTACTGGTTCTTCTGACTCCTCTTCTTCCCCCTCCTCTTCTTCTTCCAACTCAGTTAGTAGAGAAGGATTTAGTGCTTGACGAATTGCCATTTCTAAATCTTTTGTTTTATACTTTTTTGCATTTAAATCGTTTTCAACTTCTTGAGGATCAAATGGTCGAATAGCATCTGGTCCAAAAAAACCACTAATAAAAAAAAAAATCAATATGTATATATTTTTTTCCCACTCTTTTTAAAAACTTACTAGTCTCTTGAACCAAAGAAAAACACGGTATAGAGAGCACCTTTGGCCCTAGTTTTTTGTTTTAATACTTTAGCAGGTACGGCTTGATCAGGTTCAATCTTTTTTTTTCAGAAAAAAAAAAGAGAGTTGATTGCATTTTAATATATAATGAAAAAAAAGGGAAAATAAAAAAAATATATTTTTTTTTTCGTTTACCCTTGCTGGCCACCACGGATATCCTTTTAACTTTGCGAATACAGTTGTACCAGGTGTATATTCTGTTCGTCCTTGTTGACGCATCTTGTTATATAAATGAGTTTAATGGTAAGTACAAAAAAAAAAAGCGCGTTTAAAAAAAATATATATAAAAAAAAAATAAAAAGAGATAAACAAAAAAGAAAAAACCACGCTTTAGAAATCACCAAGCAATGCACACATTAATAATTTTCCTCAAATAAACTCAGACAATCAATCGAAACGGTTATTAAAATATCATATGATGTCCTTTATCCTAGTTTTTTTTTTTACTTTTTTACTTTTTTTCTTTTTAGTATACATGTCTCTTTTTTCTTATTCTTTACACTTTCTCTTTCTATTTATTTAAGCTCTTGCTATTTTAAATTTATATACGTGTATCTTATACTCGAGAAAAAAAGAAAAGAAAAAAAAAGCGCTTATAAATGATGTGGTACGAATTGGATTAAAACAATATTACGGAATGATACGCCTGTTCCGTACCCAATTGGTCACTTGTTTGAAACCAATTAGGCCTATACAACTACTATTTTTTTGTTTCGTAGTATCGCTTACAAGAGAGGTATTTTAATTAATTCTGTGGACTGTAATCCTACAGACTCATTCTAGGGGGCTTCATACCCCTCAGATAAATTCCTGTAAATCTATAGCAACATTTTTTTTTTTTTTTGTGGTTTTAGTATAGCATTTTGTTTACGGTTCTGTTGTATAGTTTCAAACTAAAAAAAAAAAAAAGGGCTTTATCTCTTCTTGAAGCAATATAATATTTGTTTCTCTTTTATCCTTTTTATCTTTTTTTTAAAAAAACCTTTTTGTTGTTGTTCTGTATCTCGACTACCAGGACTATTTGTGCGCACCTAGTGAAGAATAAAGGATATATAATAATCTCCTTATCTTCTTTTCTAAGTAATAAAGACCTTTTTTTTAAAAAAAAAAATCACTTCCTTCACGATCAAGGTTAAAGTAATAAATTGATGTCAATACAGAGAAATTGTGATATATATAAAAAAAATGTTGCTAACAAAGAGGATATTCCCAATTTTACTTCACTTAGAATACCTTTTTTAATGTGCAGTTAAAAAAAGCACCAGATCGAAAAGGGGTAGTAGCTCAATGACATCATAATTGCCTTATAAACATATATATTTTTTTTCTCTTTTTTTTTTCTTGACCTTTTTCTTTCAACTGGTTTATGAGCGACCTACCGAACAAAAGAAGGCCACATAATGCAGCGCCTGTACTAGGCTCTCCACTTTCCGATCCAGGTCTTCCTCAACTTTCTTCTTCACCACAATCGTTCTTTATTGAAAGAACTCGGTCATTGGACATTATTCAACAGTTGCATGACAGAGATTTAGATCAAGACTACATAAACCGATCTCCTTCTACTTTTAGTGAAATTGATGTCATTCTGGATGACGGAACTGTTCAAAAGAGAACTGTCTCACTTAGTACTTTACCTGATGAAGAACAACACAGTAATGATTATACCAATAGAATATCAGCCAATCAATATCATTACCAACACGATCCAAGGTAATAATAAATAAATAAATAAAAAACTTTCCTAATTGTTATTGTATATATAAGCCCAAAAGACACCACACCATTATTAAATTCATATCAAGGAATATTACACAATAATAGTTCGGAATCTTCTTCTTCTTCCGACGATGATAGTGACTCGGATGAGCCTTTTTTTCCTATCAACACAAAAACAAAGAGATCTCATCATACCATAGCAGACGAAGAAGAAGCCTTAGGTTATTGGGATCGATTCAAAACTAGTTTAAAAACACTTTATACAGCTTGTGAATTTTCTGCTAGACAAAAGCTTGTCTTAAAGTGCAGTTTCGCTTACTTTTTAGGATCATTGTTTACATTTGTACCTTCTTTAAATGCTATGATTGGGTATAACCACACCTCGAGTCATTTGGTTGCTACAGCCACAGTATTTTTTAACCCAGCAAAGACCTTGGGCGGTATGGTAGAAGCCGCTGCGTACGGATGGGGTTACCTTTTATTTGCTGTTATTGTCTGTTTAGGATCCATGGTGACTACAGATTTCTTTGTGGACCGCAACTATTTTCTTATTGCTCACAGCATCTCAGTCTTGTTTTGGTTAGCCGGTTCAACATTTATCGTTTCATTTTTAAAAGCACATTGGAACAAGCCACCTGTAGCAACAGCTTCCAGTCTAGCTTTTATTACCATCTTTATTATTGTGGTACGTGAAGGATCTGCTAATGCAGGAGACTTTGATACGACCCGTATTGAACAAATCACCACCTCGGTCGCCACCGGTACTTTAATCACTGTTGCATGCTGTGTTATCTTTTGGCCCGTATCAGCCGCAAAGAAATTAAAGAAGGATGTGGACGCTACTTTAGTATCATA
Source organism: Thamnidium elegans (assembly GCA_025201345.1). Classification (NCBI taxonomy): domain Eukaryota; kingdom Fungi; phylum Mucoromycota; class Mucoromycetes; order Mucorales; family Mucoraceae; genus Thamnidium; species Thamnidium elegans. The sequence continues at coordinate 105,509 of JAIXMG010000012.1, read as the reverse complement.
TCGCGTCTTGTTAAAATTATTAACAAAGACCTTTTTATTGGACGATGATTTACCCGAATTTAAAGCAAACCGCACTTTACAAACGGCTATTCAATCCCATCAAGCAAGTTTCACAGCTCTGCAAAAATCTTTAAAGGAAGCTAAATTGGAAACGGTTTGGAATAGCGAGGTAAGAGGAAGAGCAGAAGAGTACGATTCGGTCATCAAGAGTATGCAAAGGTTGGCTCAGCATATGGGCGGACTTCGTAGTAGTTGTGGTATTCAGTTTGAAATAATGGGAAGTGAGGCAACAAAGCAATACAAGGAATCTTCGCGCCATAAAAAAAACAAGAAGCATACAAAGCTATCCGCTTCCCCTTTAATGAGTGCTTCAGCTGCGCTCTTTGGTACAGCTAAAAATTATGGCAGTATGCCTTTCAATATCGACAAGAGAAGAAATTCTGCTAAACTGTCTCAATCGTTTGTACCAGCATCTACTTTAAACGATACAAACTGGAATGTAAGAGCTGGTTATCGTCGTAGAAAATTACAAGATGAAATGCGCAAGCAAAGAACCTTTGTTAGTAAATCGGATGATAAGTTTGATCAGTTCTTAAAGAGCCGTGACCAAAAGAATTATATGCGATCTTCTTCTTCTCATGCTCCTTTAACTGAAGAACAAGAACACCAAGAAGATGAAGAAGAGATAAATAATGATGGAACACCTTTAATTAATTTTATTCAAACCATTCGACCTCCACTTAAGTCTTTTGCTTATACTTGTAAGCAAACATTATACCATCTTCAAACAAGCTTTTCTACTACTTCCAATTATTCGATCACAAGATGGATACGCACAGGTACCAAAACCAAATCTCCTCCTTTACCTGTCTTAAAAGCCAATTTAGAAAAGGCCATTGCATTATTTGAAACTGCACAAAAGCAAGCAATTCAAAAACTATATAAAACCAGAGTTCAACATATCATTAACCAATCGTCCAAAACTAACACAGAAGATGTCGAATCAGAAGCCATTGGATGTGTGTTAGGAGAAGAAGTCATCTTGGTTTACTTTTTCATGTTTAATATGACTGAATTTGCACGAGAATTGATTACACTGGTAGAATCAGTTGAAAGGTTGAATAATGCCCATAGTGCTGGATTATGGACTTGGTTAAATGCTTCAATGAAAAAAGGATGGAAAAGAATGACAAGTGATCATAAAGAACATCATCACCATTTACATATTACTCCCTTCGTTCCTAACGAAAGAAATACGTTTAATACCTTACACACACCTGAACCCAAAACCACTTGGAGAAAATTCTTTATTCGTGTTTGGAGAACCTTTTCTTTATTCAAGTTACAAAAGATGAGGTATGCTATTAAAGCTACTTTGGCTACCGTCTTATTAGCTATTCCTGCTTTTATGGAATTTTCAAAGGAATGGTACAGACAATATCGTATGGAATGGGCATTGATTACTGTAAGTATTATTTTTTTGTATGTGTGGTAACCGACTAATATTTATTTTTGTAGCTTATGGTTGTTATGACACCAACAGTAGGAGGAACTAATTTAGTAGCAATTTATCGTATCTTTTCTACTATTTTAGGTTGTTACACAGCCATGATCTTCTATATGCTTTTCCCAGGCAACATGTACGTTTTACCTATTCTTACCTGGCTATTCTCTATCCCCAACTTTTGGATGATTTTACACAACAAGCACGGTAAATTTGGACAATTCACCTTATTAGCTTACAACCTCGTTATGCTCAACAAATTTAACGATAAAGAAACCAATAATATTGAAGTATGGGAACTAGCAACACAAAGGTTATTTGCCATTTTTATTGGTGTTGTATTCGGTCTTGTAGCTACAGCTTATGTTTGGCCGTACGAAGCAAGAGTAGAGTTACGTAAAGGATTATCAGATTTCCTTTTAAGACTAGCATGGTTGTATCAAAAACTGGTGTCTATTTATGCAGATTATCCTATCAAAAGCCGAGGTAACCCTAACGCGCCTGTCCCTGTACCTCATATTGTCAACCTGATGGAGATGGGACCCAACGCCTCTGAGACACAAATATTAACATTTGAAGCACAAAGAAGATTAGCAACCCAATCATTTATGGATTTGGAATTAGGTTTGCAAAGAGCTTTATTAGATTTACAATCTTTACTATCACAAACACCGAACGAACCTCGTTTAAAGGGTCCATTTCCAATTGATACCTATAGAAACATGTTACTCTCTTGCCAGAATATTGTCGATAGGTTCTTATCCATGAGAACAGTCATGTTAAAGGATGCTTGGTATAATGAAGTACAACATGATTTTATGACGCCTGTTGCACAAGAAAGACGGGAGATGGTTGGAAATGTACTGCTTTACTTTTATCTGTTGGCTTCTGCTTTACGTTTAAAGACGCCTATGCCTCCATTTTTGCCTCAAGCTAGAAAGGCTTGGAAGTCTTTATTGGAACAATTATGTGAAATGCCTCTTGCTAAATCAAAAAGATTGTTGGAAAAGGATAATGCCTATGTGTTTTATTATGCGTATGTTACACTGATGGAAGATATCATTCGTGAATTAGATAAGGTAAGAGAAAAAACTATATGACATGATGGGTTGCGCATACTAATAATATGAATAGTTGGGTGATAATATGACACAACTGTTTGGTTCTTTAGTTCCACCTGATCAGTGGGAGTTATTGTTTGATGAAGAACAGCAACAATTAGTTGACTCACGATAATAATAATAATAATAATAAAATAATTAAATAACAGCTTATAAGATTTTATTTATTTATTTATCTTTTTTTTTTTCCTTTTAAAAAAAAAACGAAAAAAGATGGACGTTTCAATGTCTGAAGCAGAATGGGATCAAAATGTATCCAGAGTATATACTAATGCTAATTTAGACAGACCGGCCGAATACTATGAATATGACGGACTTCAAGTCGTATGGGGGTAATATATTTACACGTAATAATAATAATAAAAAAAGAAGTAACTTTTTTTTTATATATAAAAAGAGATCAAGACGCTTACGAAATATGTCGAAAAGTGGGTAGAGGAAAATACTCTGAAGTATTTGAAGGTAGACGCATAGAAACGAACGAGCGGTGCGTTATCAAAGTATTGAAACCTGTTAAAAAGAAGAAGATAAAGAGAGAAATTAAAATTTTACAAAACTTGAAAGGTGGACCTAACGTCGTTAGTTTACTGGATATTGTTAGAGATCCTCAAGTAAGCCAAAATGAAAAAAGGTTATTCCGTATCTTTCTTTAACCGTTTTTTTAAATAATATATAGTCAAGAACGCCTTCTTTAATATTTGAATATGTTAACAATATGGAATTCAAAATATTATACCCAAGATTTACTGATTATGATATAAGATACTACATGTTGGAATTGTTAAAAGCTCTTGACTTTTGTCATTCAAGAGGTATAATGCATCGAGACGTTAAACCTCATAATGTCATGATTGATCATGAACACCGAAAAGTATGCGCCTTTTTTATTTCTTTTTTTATTTTTTATTCTCGACCTAACTTTTTTGTATAGTTACGACTTATTGATTGGGGTTTAGCAGATTTTTATTTACCTAAAACAGAATATAATGTACGTGTTGCATCGCGTTGCTATAAGGGACCTGAATTGCTTGTTGATCTTCAAATGTACGATTACAGTCTTGATATGTGGAGCTTTGGAGCTATGCTTTCTGGTATGGTATTTCGTAAGGATCCGTTCTTTAACGGTCAAGACAATCAAGACCAATTGGTTGTTATTACACGAGTATTAGGTACTGCCGCTTTAAATTCTTATTTGAAAAAGTACAATTTGAAACTTGGTTCGCATTATGATGGACTTATTAAAAAGTAATGAACTCTCTGTAATTTCTATGTGCATATGTATATATATTAACCTTTTTTTTCATTTTTCGTGTGTAGCTTCAAACCTATACCTTGGGCAAAGTTTATTGGAGCACATAATAAAAAGTACATGTCAAATGAATTGTTTGATTTATTGGATAAGTTATTAAGATATGATCACCAAGAGCGCTTAACTGCTAAGGAAGCCATGATGCATCCTTTCTTTGGTAAGTCCTTCTGTTGTTTGTTTAAACCATATATCTAAACTTCTACACCTTTTTTTAACATTCGAATTAGACATGGTAAAAGAGCAATAATTTAAATACTGGGTTTATCCTTCGATTCAAGCACTCTAGGAAATAAATTAATCCTTTTAGAATAAAGATGTTCAACCCGGAGTGTTTTTTATTAAGCTTATTGGATATTTTATTTCCTTTTCCTTTAAATAAGGAAAAATCTTGTCATACATTCTATTAGTTATACTTGGTAAGTTTTCCATTCTAGCAGCACTATTTCTCATTATCGTATTATTTTTCCATGCTTTATCCCCTCCCAGTACATTTGACAAAGTTGAAGATGTTTAAAATAGTCTGGACAAAGTATCAGATATACGCCGCTGGCTTTTGCTTCTTATGGATAGCGGTTTCTCTAAGAAGGACAGTGTAGGTTTGCAGTAACAACAACACCATAACCAAAATCAGAAGAAAAAAGACAAAAAAAAAAAAGGAATAAAAAATGTCCTTTACTAATCTTTTATTTCCAAAAAAAAAAAAGGTATGTTAACATCTGAAATGTGTTTTTTCAAAAACAAAGGGGAAACCCCGTCCCAAAATCCACGCGTTTAAAAAAAAAGAAAAAAAAAACTTTTCACCTCGTCCTTTTCTTTTTTAATCCCAAAAAATGATTCCTTTTTACGCCGAAGAACTTGGTAATATCAACGTATTGCGTGCATCTATTTCAACCCATGCTTCCTGTAATGTCAGTGAAACGATTAAGGTAAAAAATAACGCGCTGTTTCTCAATAACCAAATGGTTATTGACTTGTCTCCCGTTGGGATCTCCATCACTGCTGATAACCTTGTTGTCACTCAAGTAACTGCAAAACCCGATGCCAATGGTTTAGTACCTTGGGAAATCAAGCTCCATTTAGCCACACCACCCGGCCCCTTAAGGTCACAGCAAGCTGAAGTTAAAGAATGGTGGACTTCAAAACTTTTACTAGGGGGTAACAGCACCAGTAAAAAAGGAATCCATTGTCAAAATTGCCAAGTGTCTTTACTGGACGATGCAATAGACTATAAAATTAAGGACTTGCCTTCTGAACATTGGTATGAGTTGGTAGAGTGTTGGATTTGTCATGAAACCAAACCGGAAGAACACCAGGCGCGTATGAGGCCTATTCTTGCTAGACCGAATGCCTTGTTGGTCGGAACAAGTTATTTCTTAATTCATCCTGATAATATTGTAAAGGATATTATTGAACCAGATGTTATTGTTTCTAATCGTACAAATGTAAGTATTTCATACTCTCTTTTTTTTCTTTCTTCTTCTACAAAAAAGGATTTCAAGAAGGTCGTTGATGCGCTAGATATCATCATTGACCGATACAAAAATCCAAGATTATTCGGCATTCAACAGTTTGATAGAAGCAAGCTTTACTTTCTATAAATAACAAACTACTACCATGCCACATATATATTAATTACTTTTTTTATTTTTTAGTGGGACCGTGGTACATTTACAAAGTGGATCGCTGTTAATTGTTCTAGTTGTCATCATGTGGTAGGAGAAGGTCAATACTGTAAAGAAAATGAAAAAATGGTACTGCTGGCAGTCAAGTTATTCAAGTACTGTATTTCAATTGTACCTAGTTTAAATGAACAACCTCAGTTTACGGATTACCTTGTGTCTGATTTAATTAACACAGCTAAAATACATGCTACTCATCGTTTCTTAATACAAGGTCGACAAAGTCAAAATATTTATGCACTAGTAAGTAAATATATTTATGTGTGTGTTGGCATGGTATTCATATTTTATGGTACTAGATCTGGTTATTTAATTGGGATACAAATATTATTTATAATAATGGGTATACCGGTAAAGATACAACTTGTTTAAATAGAGATAAAGGTAAATTTACAATATACAGGGAGTTTTCTTTAACAAATATACTTAATCTGAATTTTTATATAGTGATGAAGGTAATTTACTTGGACTGTACCAAAGATAATGAACATACAAGAAAAAACATTGGATTATGGTCCAATGATAAATCTACAGACCATTTAATCTATCCCGATAATGTTTGTCGTGACTTGGTAACAAAGTTAAACCAATCCACACTTATTTTACCTGATTTTATGAGAAAAATGGACCATCCTGCCATGATATTTACTAGAGATTTTTCGATTGGTTTTATTCATCGTTCTGACTGATTTCCTTTTTTTTAAAAAAAACAGGTAAGAAATATATATTTTTTTTTTTTGTTTATTGTAATAAAAAGAATCCTACTTTTCAAGCCTTCCTTTTTTGGGAAGTGATCATCTCTTAAAATCTTATGTCAGAATAAAAATTACGAAAGTTACACCTGTGCTACTGTTTTAAATAACGTAGCCAAGTCCCCTGTAATTTGTATGTATATAAAGCTTCCTTTCAAATCGATTTCGTTTAAAAAAAAAATGACCGAAACCGAAAAACCTTCACTCAAAAATGTGCCTCAAACCCCGTTGAAATCAGGTACAAATAAAGCGGGTAATCTCCCTCAAAAGCCAATGTCTGCGTCAAATCCCCCAAAAAAGACTACCAGAGGCGAAACTGTTGTCGAATCAACGAATATCTGTCTAGGTCTACTGATTTGCTGCCTTGCGTGCTCTGATTGATTTTTTTATATATCACTGTTTCTAATTTTTATTCTATTTTTACAGCACTAATAAAACTCCCTTTTCGTCTAAATCAAAAATAAAAAATATTTGTTCCATGTTGACATATTATACATATTCTTCCCAAAGACCATTTGTGGGATCTTGGCTCAAATAATTGTTAATAAATGTATAATATATCAACTGTAGCTTATAATTTGCTACTCTATTTATTTATGCTTTCGAAAGTCTTTTTTTCTTCTTAGTTGTAAGGCGTCATTTGGGCATATATTAAAAACCAAATTTTTCTTTTCTTACCCTCCCACATATCTCTTTTACTATTGGTTTATTCATTTTATATTACAATTGTCATACTGAACTTACGCCACTATTATATATACATTTATCATACTTGCCAAACTAGTCAATAGCAGTTATCTTGTACATTCCTTTTTTCCCCGCTGAAAATAAAAGCTACCTAACATCAAGAGTAATAAACGCATTTGTTCAAAGCTTAATAACGACAACTCTGTTGTTATTTGAAGACCACAAAAAAAAAGGAATATAAATAATAAATAATTGAAATTCTTAAAATATTCTGTATTCATGTAATTTCTTGTCCTTTGTATTAGACTAGATTCACTACATCTGAGTTACCTAGATTCAAGAGATTTTAGCATTGCGATAAATGACGTTTTTGATATTACACTTTTATTCATAAATTATTAATTCCTGTTTATATATGGGTCATGTTGATCCGAACAGCACTTAAGCTTGAATTGGCAACGGTGTTTTATTTCTTTGGTAGATGGATTTCAAGGTATTATAAAGCTAGATCTAAACGTTCAATGTACACTTTATTGATCCTACACCTTGAACATATTTAAGTAAAAATTCCTTGGCTGTATTGCATCGCTTCTTGACAAACATTTTTTAAGGACTTGGCTGCTCCTTGTTCTACTTGGGTCTGATCGCCAAACACCTTTTTTTTGCAATTTCATACGGCATAATATTTTTTTGTTGTTGTCTTGATGAATCATATTAATTATGGGTGGTTCTTGTTCGGTTAAATAATGCCCAACTGCAACAAATGGGTCAATAGGTTTGTCTTGGAGGTGATTTGTGACGGATCCTGTATTTATTAAATACCATGCTTATGTACAACCATGCTGTGCGCTAGTAGACTTTTTATTTTTATTTTGGATTTCCCACTATTTTTGTTAAATAGGACAAAGTTTGATAAAATAATATTAAAGCATGTTTATCGAAGGGAATATTTTTGACGTAATTTAATAAGAAGCAACTTATCACCAACAATCTTTTCTTTTTTCAGACTTCTTTTAAAAAATATTACAAGTATGGTTTTGTCAGTGGCAGTTCTAGTAATGCCTTATGAAATAAAAACAACACCTTTTCTATATTCAGTTATATAAACCTTTCGTTTTCTTTCTTTCTGTAAGCTAGCTTTTTAATACTTATTATTTTTCAAGAAAAAGGTACACTCGTTTAAACAAACTTAGTTATAAAAAAAATTAAAGTTGGCTTCTAGTAATAACAGCAAAAAGGGTTCACGTTTATACGATCGCTTATCGCTTACTAACACTTTAATAATAGCACATAAAGATTTTTTTTTCTAATAGTTATTTAAAGGAGACACTTATAAATAGATATTAAACTAATATTCTAAAGGTATTAAAGGAACAGGTACCATAATTAATTAGTATTACAGTAAATTGGATATCAGGATACCCGTAAACCCTTTATTTAACAAGCTTAAAATAGAAAAAAAATTGCCAAGAAATAGTGACACGATGGAAAATAGAGACTGTGAAAGAAAGTGTACAAAATAGTGAAATCCTACGATATTTAATAATATTTATACAATCGTAAAGAAATAGAGGGGGTTAAAAGTTGGGTTGTTGAACGTTCACCCAACCACACGTTTGACACTCGTAAAGTGATTTTGTACCTCCGCAAGGTATCAACGGTATAAAACAAAACGTAAAGCACTTATTCCCTTTTATAAGGTAAACATCTTTAGCTTGGCAATTAGGACAATGCCAAACATTGTTACCAGATTTGCGTTTGAATCGTTCAATTCCAACTAGTAAAAATTTATGTTAGTTTTTTTTTTAAAAAAAAAGTAATAATAAAAAAGGTAATCATATCTTACAAGTAAAACAAAAGAACATATTAAAAAAAAAGTAAAAGGTATAAAGGGCTTTTTTAAAAAATAAAATAAAAAAAAGCTAAATATACTTATATCCCGAGGTGCAAAAAATACGTCATTTTGTACCTGGTAACGCATTTACCATTTGCCTTTTTTATATTAAGCGTATTCCATTTGTTTGGTATGCTTTAATCAAAGTCGCACTTTTTTTTTTGAAAATTAAAAGCTAACTGTTATGAAAGGTACATATTCTATTTTGTTACTATTTTTTTCATTACTTTTTGAATATTTTACTTTTTAATTTATATTTTTGCTAATAATGGCCTTTCTTTTTAGAATTAATGGCAAGTTTAAGACAAGAACTCTTTTTATACTGATTAATGTGACGAGTGTAACTGTTTAATATATTGGTAATTTATGTCTAGCTGTTTATTCTTAATTATGTTGAGTAATATATACTAACCTACTGCCTTTAGTTCTTTCATGTCTGCAATATTCACCTATACTTCATTATTTTTCGGTGCCTAATTATTCTTGTCCTGCAAGCATTTTTTTTTTTTTTTTTTTTTTGCGTCTATTCCAAGTGATAATATAATTTATGACACATGGTAGATATAGTATTTCTGAATATAATAATATACTTTTCTAGTAAACGAATATAAGTAAATTATTATTTATACATTTAGCTACTACAATAGTGGTTCTGTTTAAGGGTGGAAAGAATCTACTCTTAAATCGAACATACCCTTATAGAATAGTGGATGGGGCATCTGCTAAGGGAAAAGCTCACAGTTTAACAAATTGCACACATAAGAAATCACTGCTAATTTTACCACCTGTAATAAATAATAGTTTATAATTTATTAAAAACAGAAAACGCATTTCGGACCCAAGTTGTATAATACAAAATACTTATAGTAAAATGCTCGTTTAGGCGCATCTAATAACTTGTAAATAAAGAGTAATCACCGTTTAAAAATAATTTTTTTTTTTTGGAAAAATGACACGCGTTTTTGTGTAACTATTTTTCCGAGTTTTTTTCATTTACGTGATTATTTAAAATGTATTTTTTTACTACTATTTTTGGTTATAGCAACGATTATAGGTCTTTAAAAACCCTTTATTGTTTACTTATAAAAGAAAATGATACAGTCAAAAATGAGCGAGAGAACGCGCTAGATAGTGAATAATTGCAAAAAATACGTGAAAAAAATCCAAAAAACAAAAGGGGTCGACCCCCAAAATGATCAAAAATGGCCAAAAATGAACAACCGAAAAAAGTAGAAAAAATTGAGAAAATAAATAGAACAACAAGCAGTTTTTAATATTTAATGTTAAATACAATGTCTTGACGACTAACTTTTACTAAGTAACTTGGGCAAAAGGACCATTTCCTGACTTTTAATTATACAAGAAAAACACCTTATTTCAAACACTGTAAAACTACCTTTTTAGATATGATGCCTGGATGTTCATATAAAACCGAATGTTTTAAAAAGAATGATGGACAAATAATAATAGATTATTACACTTTACATAGTTCTCGAGCTTGTCCAAGATATTGTAAAGAAAAATACGTTGCAAGAGCTCAAACAAGTCTGCTACTTTAGTAATTTCCGAAAGATATTTTGGATTCCACCCTTAAATCGAAGGACCGAAAATGTCCTAGAGAAATCTGCCATTAAATAGAGCCGCTATTGTATATCTTAGTTTATACATTACTACTTTTTATTTTATTTTTAAGCATGACGTTATCGATATATTATACCATGGTAGTATATATACCAGATTATTCACCAGAAACGGATTTATTGCCAAAATATTAAAAAAAACGTATTGTTATATATTAGAGTTTAGTACCCATTATTTCATGCAATTAAGATTAAATAACTATAAAAAACATGTAATAAACATGTATGTAACGATAATAGTAATAAAAAGAAAAGGAGATCTTGTTTAAACAAAAAAAACTTATACTTATCGTGTAATTACTAATTGGAAAAATAAAAATTAACATAAAGCCTTCAACAAGTAAGTGGCAAGTATAAACTAAATATAAAAAAGAGTAAAAAATTAACATTAATGTCGCAACCGTGAAGAAATTGATCTGTCAAATAATTGAGGAGGCGCTGTTGTTGAAGCCCGAAATTCCGGAAAACTGTTTCAAATGAAATAATGAATCTTTTTTTTAATGATCCACAAATGTTATAAAGATCAAGCGTTTAGCCTTTTACTTAGCGTTGGGGTTGTAATAGATGATATTCTAATACATTGACATATTTGAAATCACTTGTGTCAATACAATAAAAACGAAGTACGTAGTCTAGGTGTTTGGAGGACAAGATGATAGAGTTATGACGGAATTGGAGCTCGTAACACACTTCTATTTGTTTATGCGGCACATTTCTTTTTTTTTTTTAAAAAAAAAAAAGATGTAACACACATCTTTAAAACTGTGTGAGAAAAAAAAAAGCTCATCTAAAAAGTATAAAAAACAAAAGGTTTATCTCTCCGTATATCTGTATTTATCAAAAGATATGCGTACAAATAAATGCTACAAATAAATAAATACGAAAATAATAAACATGGACAGAACACAGATCTTTTAATCCGAACATATTTGAGTAATTTAGTTAACGGCGAAATAAAGTTACTAAAAATAACAACTGTATTTTAAAAAAGCAAATAGATGACTTATTCACACAGCGAACAAATATACGTGATAAATTATTATTATTTTTATTTATTTTTTTATTAATTCTATATGATGAGAGGAGAGATTAGTGTATATATATATTATTTTGATTAGAACAAATAGGTAGAATGTGTCATCGGTAATGTATCCACAGGATCACACACACAATCAACACCATCTGCTGTTACTGCATAGGTTTCTGGGTCAACTGCAATCTTTGGCATCGCGTCGTTCCATTTCATATCCTTTTTAGACACATTACGACAATTCTTTACAGGTTCAACCCGTTTTCTTAATTTATAAGAATCAATCGAACCATTATCAACTGAAATTTGCGATACAAAAATCATACAACTCTTGGAAAGCGCAGAAGGGAATGAGCCAAACATTGGTCTGGACACAATAGGTTCTGTTGTGGAAATAGATCCGTTTGCATCACCTAGATAATCCGGAATGTTTTTTTTTAGTATTTTTTATATATATATAATTATACCTAAATTAAATTTAATTTATACTATACCCATTTGGCCCCATACAATTATACCACCCTTTAAAATAAGATCTGGTTTGGTGCCGAAAAATGCAGGTGTAAATGCCACGAGATCAGCGATCTTACCTACTTCAATTGAACCAACCAAATGACTAACACCGTGAGCAAGGGCGCTATAGATAGCGTTAATAGAATGAAAATATGAGGGGGGGGGGGAGAGGGGAAAGGGAATATTACTTACACATTAATGGTATATTTTGAAATATATCGTTTAATTCTGACATTATCATCTGCACGACCTTCATCTTCAGGTAATTTACCACGCTGGAGTTTCATTTTATGTGCAGTTTTCCACGTACGTAACACGACTTCTCCAACTCTTCCCATGGCTTGACAATCAGAACTAATCATACTAATAGCACCAATGTCGTGCAGCACATCTTCAGCTGCAATTGTCTCTGCTCTGATACGACTTTCAGCAAACGCGACGTCTTCTGGGATTGACTTGGATAAATGGTGACATACCATTAACATATCAATATGTTCATCTAAAGTATTGGCTGTAAAGGGACGAGTTGGATTGGTAGAAGATGGTAACACATTAGGTTCACTACAAACGGTTATAACTGCGCATGTATTTTTTTAGTATCACATTCTTTCTTTTTTAGTTCAACGTTACACTTACTGTCAGGAGCGTGACCACCACCGGCACCTTCACTATGATAAGTGTGAATAGTTCTTCCCTTAAAAGCTTCAATTGTAGTTTCAACAAATCCACCTTCGTTTAAAGTATCCGTATGAATAGTAGTCTAAAAAAGGTGGAAAAAAAAAAGAGTACAAAAAAAGTGAAAAAAAAAGGGTACAAAAAAAGTGAAAAAAAGATTTAAAAAAAAAAAGTCAGAAAAAGAGAAAAAGAGAAAGATTCCATGGGTTAGTAACTTCTTAGTCATCTTGTAACCAAATTATACCTGAATATCTAATTCGTCACTAATTGACAAACATGTGTCAATTGCCTTTGAATTCGCACCATAATCTTCGTGTACCTTCAAAGCCATACACCCAGCCTCAACTTGTTCTCTTAGAGGTTCCATAGCGGAACAACTACCCCTGCCAGAAAATCCAAAGTTAAGGGGAAGATCATCTGTAGCTTGCATCATGGTTTCTAAATGATATTTTCCTGGTGTACAAGTGGTAGCATTTGTACCTGTATTTGGTCCAGTACCTCCACCGATCAAAGTTGTAATTCCACTCGCTAAAGCCTTCGTGAAAAAAAAAATACCCAAAAATGTATTAATTTGAACTCTTTTAGAGATTTGTTACACAAAATCATTTCTTACCTCATAACACATTTGTGGACAAATATAATGAACATGAGAATCGATCGCACCAGCTGTAAAAATCATACCTTCGCCTGCCAAAACCTCAGTACTAGCACCAAAAATCATACCTGGCGTAACACCATCCATAATATCAGGATTTCCTGCCTTTCCTATTCCAACAATGATTCCCTTCTTGATACCAATATCCGCCTTATAAATTCCCGAGTAATCAAAGATCATAGCATTCGTAATCAATAAATCCAAAACATCTGCATCACAATCGTATGTAGATTGACCCATACCTTCTCGAAGTACTTTACCACCACCAAATTTACATTCGTCACCATATATCGTATAATCCTTTTCAATTCTTGCCCATAAGTTCGTATCGCCTAATCTAACCAAATCGCCCGTGGTAGGACCAAAGTGATCAATATAATAGTCGCGTTCAAAAGTGTAAGGAGGAGCATTGGGTAAAAGAGGAGCGTTGGAATCGTGCATAAAACCGAGCGATACAAGGTTATCGATAATACTAGGTAATTTAATCATATCTACAGGTCCTGTTGCTAACCCGTTACCACCAGAGATAATCTTTTTACCAGAAATTTCTACTAGCGTAATTGTTTTAAAATCTCCGGGCTCGAAACGCGTGGCTGAACCTGCTGGAATATCAAGTCGCATACCGTAAGCAAGTGCACGATTGAAGTTTAAGTGTTTGTTTGTTTCAATAAAGTGGAAATGTGACCCAACCTAAAATTTAAATTATAATTATTTTTAGAAGCATTTTTTAATAAACATGTACATGTAATGCAATACCTGAATGGCTCGATCTCCGTGATTTGTCACAGTAAGTGATAATCTTTTTCTACCAACATTTAAACGAATTGGTTGGGGCATAGCAATGATCGCACCAGGAGCATCTTCTTTGTTTCTAGGACCATGGAGTTTAAACTTTGACTGATCTGGGATTGGATAAAAAGACCCGTATAGTGCCATCTCTAGGTTACCATTATCCGTACAGATGGGCTCTTGCACAGTAACCATATAAGTACCGTCCGGAAAAGTACCTTCTACTTGGATTTCCTTTACAATATCTATTACTTCAGGCAGTACATGACGACGCCCCAACATTTGCTTACCCAAGTCCATAAGTTGAGAAACAGAGTAACAACCATCTCTCATAAATTCAAGTAGCTGAGAGGAAATCAGTGCGATCACTTCAGCATAGTTAAGCTGTACACCTCGCGCTAATCGCTTTTGTGCAAGTGAACCAACTATAATATTTTTTAGCAAATAAAAAAAAAAAAAAAAAAAAAAAAAAAAAAAGGAAAGAAAAAATGGGAAAAGCGGCATTATTGTTAGGAACAAACTAGGCTATTTTTGGGCAGAATTTTTTTTTTTATATTTTTTTTTGGTTTTTTTTTTTTTTTTTTTTTAAAAAATCCCCAAAAATGAACTTTTTGAAGGGTTATCATTATTTTTTTTTTAAGCTTTTATTTTATTTACCTTGATGTAGCAAGAGTTTATCTATTTCACGAGGAACTAAACGCATGTCAATATATATTTAAAAAACAAAACAAAAACAAAAAAAGATGAAAATTTTTTTCCTTTAATTGGATTTACAGAAATTTTTAAAAAAAAGAAAAAGAAAAGGAAAGAAGATGAATAAAAAAAAAGGATGTATTATTAAAAGAACCAGAAATATTTTATCGGAGAGGGGAAAGGGAGAGTGGGTTTAGTACCACTGAATACAAATATACCTATAATAAGATTTCCAAGAAGTTCCTGTCAAAAATAAAAAAGTAAAAACCCATTTCCCCGTCACGTAGAAACAGTCCCCATCTTGATATGGTTGCAACTGTATTAAAAAAAAAAAGTGGAGAATAAAAATAAAAATGCCATCTATAGTATTTCCTCTTTTCTATCTCTTTACTTTTTTTATTTATACCTTATCTTAACAATGTCTGATACCTGTCGTTTTGAGGAACACGCTTCTTCTGCTCAAAAGCCTCATGATCACTCTGAAGGCGGCCATCAACATAGCCATGCCGGCCATGACGCCCGCGACCACGGTCATACTCATGAACAAATGGATTCTCCCGGTTTGTATCAAGAACGTCCCAAGGCTATCTATAATCATCGTGATTGGAGTGAAAGAGCTTTCACTGTAGGTATTGGTGGGTAAGTTTATACTATAACAAAAAAAAACGCGTAAATAATTGTGATCCTGTTACTAATCCCTTTGCTCCTCTTCCTTCTTTTTTTTTTTTTAAAAAAAAAAAGACCTGTTGGTTCCGGAAAGACTGCATTGATGTTGGCATTATGTCAACGTCTTCGTGACAAGTACTCTCTTGCCGCTGTTACCAATGATATCTTTACCAAGGAAGATACTGAATTCTTGGTACGTAACGCCGCTTTGCCCGAAGACCGTATTGCTGCTATTGAAACAGGTGGCTGTCCTCATGCTGTAAGTTTGTTTTGTTTCATGTATCGTATTTACTTATTTTTAAATCTAAACCTTGTTTTTCTTTTCAGGCTATTCGGTAACACAAGATATAAAACAAATACAAATAGTGTACAATAAAAACGCGAAACTAACTCGTTATCTATTTTAGTGAAGATGTCTCTGCAAACTTGAACGCTTTAGAAACTCTTCATAGCAAATTCAATACTCAAATCTTGTTGATTGAATCTGGTGGTGATAATTTAGCCGCCAATTATAGGTATACAGAAAATAATAATACCAATGCAAAAAATATAGAATAATAGCTAATCTCCCTTGTTATTTTTTGTGTAGCCGTGAATTGGGTAACATATTTTTTTTTAAAACTATATATAACCTTTATTAATGCCGCAACATATTTCTAACTTCACTATTATTATAGCTGATTATATCATTTATGTCATTGATGTTGCAGGTGGTGATAAAGTCCCCAGAAAAGGAGGTAAAAAAATTATTTATATATGACTGTACCATGCTTTCTAAATATACTAAATTTTTTTTTTTCAGGACCTGGTATCACTCAAAGTGATTTATTAGTTGTTAATAAGACCGACTTGGCTGAAATTATTGGTGCTGACCTTAATGTTATGGCTCGTGATGCAAAGAAGATGAGAGGTGATGGCCCTACTGTCTTTGCTCAAGTCAAGAACGGTGTTGGTATGGAAGAAATTATTTCTCTTATTTTAGGTGAATGGCGTGCTAGTGGTGCTGCTAACGCTTGTTAAATAATTATAATAAAACAATATTTGTAAACTGTATTGTTGTCTGCACGTGGAAATAGAACCCAATTATTGAGAGTTGAAGTTTACTTCTTGAGTTTCTAGTTAGACTTCCTTTCCTTCGTTATATATTTTAGTTTTACAAATCTTGCTTTTCTTGTTTCATGCTTATAATAGTAAAAGTCCCAGTATTGGCCTCTACACTAATGCTGCTTCTTATAGCTTGTACGTTACTTAGAAACATTTGTTTAGAAATACGCGAGCTTTGTAGAAATACGTGATTATTTTTAATTGTGCGGCATATTTAGATGAATAGATAAAATATATTAGATAACGATTATTGATTAGTTAAAGAATTGCTGTTAATAAGTTATAATACAAAGGTACTTTTTACTCAAGCAGACACTCACTCAGCTTTAGTATTACGAAATGAATAACACTCGTGATTTAAAGGGTGTTTTCTTCCCAACAATTTAACCCAACAAATGTATGACGGAGTATTAATCAGACAACAAATAAATATTTTTTTTTCTTTTTTTTCTACGTTTTGTACTTTAACATCTTTCATTTTTCGGTCATGGTCGAGTGTTCTTCTGTTACTGTTTTTGCCGCTATTGGTGCTGCCTTTATTGGTTTCAAAGTATTGACTCTTTTAAAGGCTCTTTTTGACAGCTATGTCGCCACTGGTATCTCTGTAAGTATATATGAAACGTGGAATCGCCTTATCACAATGTTGGTTACTTTACATTGCTAACTCAATTGTAACATTAGCTCAAGAAGTTCGGTGCCGGTGAAGGTGCATGGGCAGGTAATATATATATATATAGATAAATATATAAAATTGAAACCGAAAACCAAACTAATTACATCCCCCCTCCCTTTTTTAGTCGTTACTGGTGCTACTGATGGTATTGGTAAAGAGTTTGCTTTACAACTCGCCAAAAAGAAGTTTAATGTATTATTGATTTCTCGTACTGCTTCCAAGTTGGAGGCAGCAGCCAAGGAAATTTGTAAGTAAATCTTTTTTTTTTAAGGGTGTATAACGTCAAAAAAAAAACCTAATTATTATTATTATTTAAGCCGAACAATTTGGAGTTGAGACAAAGACTTATGCAATGGATTTCACAAAGGGTGATGCTCAAGATTTTAAAAATGTTGCAGATATTATTAACTCAATTCGTGTTGGTGTTTTGGTAAATAATGTTGGTGTCAACCACAGTATCCCCACTCCTTTCGTTGAAGAAGATGATGATGTTATTAACAATATTATTGAAGTCAACGTTAAGGGTCTTATGAAGATGACCAAGCTTGTTCTTCCTCAAATGAAGGAAAAGTAAGTATTATAAAAGTATGCAATGGATATGTTTAACGAGGTTCCTAATCTCTTTTTTTTAAAAAAAAAAGTCATAAGGGTCTTATCTTCAACATGGGTTCTTTCGCTGGTTTGGTTGCTACTCCTTATTTATCTGTTTACTCTGCTGGTAAGGCCTTTTTATCTACTTGGTCCCAAGCTTTAGGTACTGAGGTTGCTAAGGATGGTATTGTTGTCGAGCATGTCAACACTTACTTTGTTGTATCTGCCATGAGTAAGATCCGTAAGCCTTCTCTCTTAATCCCTAATCCCGATAAGTACGTTGCTAGTGTCTTGAGCAAGGTTGGTGTTCCTTGCGGTGCTAATGTTCCCTTCACCTCTACTCCTTACCCTATGCACGGTGTTGTCAACTGGGCTATTAATAATTTGTTCACAAACCAATTCTGGATTACTCAAAACGATAGTAAGTTTTTTATTATTATTGTTTGCAGAGTACGAATATTAAATTTGTTATTATTATTATTACAGACATTCAAAAGGATATTCGTAAAAGAGCTTTGCGTAAGCGTGAACGTGAAGCTGCTGCTCGCAAGACCGAGTAAACAGAACAAAAACAAAATATCAATCATTGCAAATAAAAAAAAACTGTTAAATATATGAAATGCATATTGAAAAAAGAAAAAGTGTGCTTATTTATTAAAGAAAAAAAAGTTAAAAATACATGGCGGTTTTTATACACTTTCATGCAACCAAGAATAAAGTGTCTGATACTGTTGTGTAAACACGTCTACTAGATACTGTGGTGTATCTTCAGTTATTTCTGCAACATTCTGTTATTTTTTAAACAAAAATTTAGTATAGCTTTTTTTTTCTTTTTTTTCATTTTTTCATATACTTACAAGACAATGTGTTACTCTTGGAATAATAATTGATGTAGAATAACCTGTATCAAATTTTCGATCCATTGCTAAACTATTAACACTCAATTCTCTCCAGCTATCCCATTCGCCATCAATCCAAATAGTTCGATTCAATTCGATATTCCATCCTTTGTACAAATTATTAATACCAGCTGCATTGGGCGTGGATGGTACTCCGACTTTACTAAACAGGGTCTGACATTGATCAATATAAGTCTTGTAACTAAACTTTCTCGAAATAATTGATGGTAACTTAGCAGGTGGTGAGGCTTGAAAAAAACCAAATTCGGTACACGTTTGCCACATCCAAGCCGCACTATCATCAGAAAACTCTGAGGCAAGATCAGTAGCGGTTTGATTAGTTTCAACTAGACATTTCTGAAGTGCTTTAGTTTTTTTATCGCAAAGAGTGCTTCTAGAATATGCGTTGATATATCTTGAATACGACATCAAGTTGGCTTCTATATTGTTTGCTTCACTTTGAGGGAAAAATTTACATATAACTTCTTCAAATTCATTGTACGTGGAGTTAATTCCGTATTGCCAAGCCCCAGCAATATTGCCCATCAAAACTAATTTTATAGTAGCTTAATGTTTTTGTTACACACACATATATATACATATACATATATAGCTTACTTTGACCAAATGTAACATCTAAAAGATTCTGGGAATAGAATACTTTTTTCAACTCTGTTACTTGACTCGTTGAACCGTTATATAAAATATTGTCAATATATGAAATTACACCTTGTAAAGAAGAGACACAATGTTTGGGACCATAATTAATGATTGGGTCAAAATATTTGTAAAAATCAACGTCTGCTTGAACTGGGGCTGATGAAGATACCGTAGCAAAAAACAAATTAGGATATGTATCTTTAGCCCAAGCAGCAAGAGAACCGCTGTAACTGCACCCATAGACGATAACTTTTGTTTGTGGTACGGGTGGTACAATAATGTTATGAAACTGTGTTACAGAAAGAAAGAAAAAAGTTAGTAAAAATAAAACATTAAATTTAGGAAATTACCTTAATATTCGAAACTATATACGCCATATCAGCCAGTGCTTGTTTAGTATTAAATGTTTCTAAATCTTCTTTGGTGTGACTCTACAAAATAAGGTTAGGTATACAGAAATATATATATGTATGCCGTGGATCTACTTACAAAAAAGGTGGTTACATTTGGTCCTGAAGATCCATAGAATCTATGTTCCATAATAATTATAATTCCATTCAACTTTTCAGCTAATTGTGCCATAGTAGAATTTGTAACTAAAATAGCTGATTCATCAGCAGCTGATTCTCCTACATTATACACTGGGAAAAAAAAGGATGTTAAAAAAAATTAGAAACATGTATATAACTTAACTTACAAATGATGGGCCCATTTGGCTTGTAATGATCTGTATTCACCCAATACTTGTTATAAAATGTTTTATTATTGCCGGTATTGTTAAAGTGATCCAAAGGCATCTTCATAAAGAAACCACCATATTTTTCATTAGGGACAGGATACGAAACTTCACCCTCTGCTGGAGCGAGCACATTTTTGGAATGTATCTGGAACCGTTTTTTGAGAACATGTGTATCTATCAATCGCTTTTGAAGAGATGAGGCAGTTACCATGCAATTGATGTATATTGCCAATAGTAAGAAAAGAGCAATTCCGGATTTCATAACATACAAAAAAAAATAATATTCACCAAGTATCTTTTTGTAGTATGAATAATTAAATATATGAAAAAAGTTGTAATAGTAATCAAAACCATGAAAAAAAACTCTTCTTATACTTTCCGATCTGCTAATTTTAGGTACAAATATGGGAAATTTATATTTTTGCATGCTAAAGTTTTAAGCCTTTGTTGTGTCAGTGTATTCAACGCAAAGAGAGAAAGGCTAAGTATTTTATGGGCTTGGCTACATTCTACACATACTCTATTTATATATATGACTTCTTCAAACTTGCAATCATACTCTCATCTTCATTTCAAGTATTGAAAAGCGATATTAAGTTAATTTTCTTATAGAAAGAGATATGATTATTTAATTATAAATAAACATATTGGTAAGAAAAATATGTCAAACGGATTATCAGAGAAGGAAAGAAATGTTTATCATTTTATTTCGTAAACAAAATAAAAAGATCACTTTATAGAGTTTTTTCCTCTTATGATCGAAGTTTTCGCGGGTACTAATTGATCACAAGATGAAGTAAATCTTAAATAAAATAGGGTTTACAGTAGATAATATAAATAAATTAACAAAAACCGCGGTTTGATATTAGCTAATATATGCAACGTGGACTGTAGATAGATAATCCTTCAAAATATTTCGTGTGATTTGACAGCTGCTACATCATAATAAATAGATCTTGATTACTTGAAAAGAAAAATTGTTTCCATAGCTATATTGATCTATTACCAATTAAGAAAGTTATGTTTAATTATTACTTTTGATTGATTGTTTATAGTATGTACCATCTAAGCTAAAGAGCTAATTTATTTTTATCCTTCCGATTGTCGCTCATTACTTATTTAACCATAAGAAAAGATAAGGGCTAAAACCGACATATGTTACCAAGAGATCACCCAAACAAAACGCGAGCAAGGATCTATTAAAAAAAATATCGCAAGGTTTAATCGCATTTTCCGCTGTATATAATTGAGCTATCGAAACAAAAGTTTGATTACAATATTGTGAATAGTAAAATATGGAATACTGTATGCATTAGAAAGTTAAACTCATTAGAAAGGTCGCTTTGATGTTTTGTAATTAATTATAATATCTTATTTTTTTTGTAACTAGGAAGAAATTATCGAAAAGCGTTTAGTCTTCAAAAGAGCATTATCAATCGATGTTATTCATAAACAAATGGATAATACTTAGTCTGATAGAGAAAAGGTGATGCAATAAATCTTAAACTTTAAAGGGACGTGTATCAGCAGTGAAACTTTAGAAAATTAACTAGGAAAAGTAATTAAATACAGAGGATTGCTAAGCGGCGAAAAATTGAAATGGGGTACAATCTAAATCAAATAATATGAACACAAATATACTTTTAGTTCTATATATCATAGCTAAATAGTAGTTTTTAAATGTACTGTTATGTGGTATTTCAATAATATTTTAATTGGCAACAGCAATTTTTTTTAAAATAAAATGGTTCTAATGTTTGGACTCTCCCAGAAAATGATACACAACATATTTTTTTGTACGGTAACTTGGACCATTTTAAGAACTGTTTAAAGTATTATAAACTATTATTGCTCACCCATTATCAGTTTTAAAACACTAGTTTTTATATGAACATTCAGGCATCATATCTAAGAAGGTAGTTTTACAGTGTTTGAAATAAGGTGTTTTTCTTGTATAATTAAAAGTCAGGAAATGGTCCTTTTGCCCAAGTTACTTAGTAAAAGTTAGTCGTCAAGACATTGTATTTAACATTAAATATTAAAAACTGCTTGTTGTTCTATTTATTTTCTCAATTTTTTCTACTTTTTTCGGTTGTTCATTTTTGGCCATTTTTGATCATTTTGGGGGTCGACCCCTTTTGTTTTTTGGATTTTTTTCACGTATTTTTTGCAATTATTCACTATCTAGCGCGTTCTCGCTCATTTTTGACTGTATCATTTTCTTTTATAAGTAAACAATAAAGGATTTTTAAAGACCTATAATCGTTGCTATAACCAAAAATAGTAGTAAAAAAATACATTTTAAATAATCACGTAAATGAAAAAAACTCGGAAAAATAGTTACACAAAAACGCGTGTCATTTTCCAAAAAAAAAAAATATTTTTAAACGGTGATTACTCTTTATTTACAAGTTATTAGATGTGCCTAAACGAGCATTTTACTATAAGTGTTTTGTATTATACAACTTGGGTCCGAAATGCGTTTTCTGTTTTTTAATAAATTATAAACTATTATTTATTACAGGTGGTAAAATTAGCAGTGGTTTCTTATGTGAGCGATTTTTAAGCTGCGATATCTCGGTGAGCTTTTTTTTAGCAGTGATTTCCTGGTACAGTGATAACTTTTATTTGTAAAAAGAGTTGACGTGTCACCAGGTTAAACCTTTCAAACCTTAGTTTTGTTTTAAAAAAGGACCTTTCAGGATGTACCTTAAACATGGTCATGTAAGACTGATGACTGTTCTTAACTGTAATGTGAAACTATGCATAATTTTTGTTTAAAAGGGTTCAATAAACATGTTACATCCAACAAATATTTTATAACAGTGCCTGAAAAGAAGTTTATCGCTTCAAGAAAATGCATAGCCTGATGTCAATTGTGACAGCGCCATGGCGTTGAAGCATATTCGAAGATAGTCGCAGAGCGAGTTACGAATAACCTTTTTTTTTTTCAATTGTGAGCCCCATTGGCCATATTTATAGAAGGGAATAGTGTTTTGTTTTGTTTTATAAGAAAAAAATAGTAGATACCTAAAATTCCGTGTATTTTTCAAGAGAGGATGTAGGCAAAGTAAACCAAGAGCAACTAGATTATTTTTAAACAGTAGTAGATTATTATTATTATTATTATTATTATTATTTTGAGAATAAAGATCTCTTTTACATAGAAAAGTACGTTCTTTTTTTTTTCTCAATTTTTTCTTCATGTGATCATTTAGTTAGTTACTTCCATAAATGTTCATGTAAACAAAAGACTCTTTTTTTTCATAAAATAAAAAGATGCATCAAGGAAAATTGGTATGATTAAATTGGTATACATACAGATTATATTTTTCATATATTCTTCTTTATAAAAAAACGAAAAGTATTACTTGGGATGTAAACACATAAATGTCACTTTTGCTAAAAAAGAAAAAAAAAAAAAAAAAAAAAAAAAAAAAAGCACGCTTACTGGTAGCTTTTTTTTTTATATATACGCATCAAAATCATACAAGATTTAACAATCATTCATGAACAAAAAATAATAAAATGAAGTTTCTACACCTCGTTTTTTATCTTCTATTTGCGGGGTTCTATGAGAAAACTTGTATAAAATATGGCTCATGACTTGACACTGTAGGTTTATGTTTTAACACAAAAAAAAAGGCAAACACTGGAAAAAGACAACCAAAACTTTTAAAATAATAACTGGCAAAAATATTCTTATTTATTGTTTAAATAATAATAGAAAAAAAAATATTGAAACTTCTTTTAGTTCTCAAAATAACCATTTAGTTATAATGATTAACATGATCAACCACGAGAAGGTAGAAGTTCATCTGATCCCAAAAAAAACACCTAAAAAGATGCTGTCGACTCTCACTTTTACGTTATTGGCGCAAGATGACCGTGGTAAGCCATTTGAGCTGTGCAAAGGGGTGACCCTCAAAGGAATAAACTTCCCCTTTGCCGATGTCCTGTTGCTAGGTAACTTCAAGACCGCATTACTTCGCGCAGACTACGTGTCTGGCTACGCACGGGCGATAACGCTAACGATAACGCACTGTGTGGTAGTCCTCGGCGCAGTAAAGAAGAGAAAAAAAGGAAAAGGGAAAAAATGTCATTTATATAGTCCACAAAAAGGAGGCGCAGGATCGGATCATAAAAGCTGAAACATACTTGAAACTCTTGAGAAGTGTACTTTTGCTTGCTCTTTTTTTTCATACTTACTATAGTAGTATTGCCATAACTTGTATCGAGATATAAACTATATTGATATCTCTAGAAGTTAGATAAAGAGATAAAAGTGGATGTACTGTATGAATATGAAAAGAATAAGAATAAGAATAAAGGGAAACTATGTCTAATTTGTACTAGTCGTTTTCCCTTTTTTTTGCATGATTTGTTTACTTTGCAAAAAAAAAAAAAAAAAAAAAAAAAAAAATCTTTATTTCATACACAAATTAGGCATACTCTCCCTGTTATAAATCAAAGAGCTACTTGGTAACAATAAAAAAAGTAATTGGTCCTAATTTATTCGAAAAATCTTTATTTAATTTATGAAGAAAGTGTATAAACAAAAATATAATAATCGAAATGATAGAGAGACGGTAATAAACTCTGTACTATTTTAATTGGCAGCAATAAATTTTTTGATAGAATTTAAACTGATTCTAATGTTTGAGCTCTTGCAGAAAAAGATAGACAGCATATATTTTTGTATAATAACTTGGACAAGTTCAAGAACTATAATCCATCATTTTTTGTTCATTATCCTTTTTAAACCACTTGTTTTTATGTGAATGTTTACGTGTTCCAGTATGTTCTTTTCTCATTTTTTTTTCATGTGATCAATTAATTAGTTACTTCCAAAAACGTTCATGTAAACAAAACTCTTTTTTTTTTTATAGAATAAAAAAATATATCAGTTTATTGCTAGTGAAAATTTGTATGATTAAATCGGTATAGATACAGATTATGTTTTCGTATATTCTCCTTTACAAAAAAGCGAAAAGTATTACTTGGGATGTAGATAATACTTGTATGATAAAAAAAAACGTATCTAATAAAAAGCATGCTTTTCCTCGAGGTCGTTTTTGTTTATACACAAATGATCGGAAATTGGTAGCCAGAAGTGTAGATATGAAGTAAACAAACCTGCATAATTTTTTTTAACCGCCAACACTTTCACTTGTTCCTCTTTATATATACTTACTCTAGTAGTATCACCTCTTCTTATATCCAAATATAAAATTTAATAATGCTATTGAAAGACGTACCAAGAAATAGAAGTAGGCGGATAAAGCTGAAGAGAGTAAATAAAAAAAAAGGAAAAGTATGCCTCAATATGTATTACTTTCCCTTTTTTTGCATGATTTGTTTACTTTGCACAAGTTAAAAAGATTATCAAGCTTCTAACGCTAGTTACTAGATGGAAACCATCTCCGTTGTTTATATGACTTAAATTAAACAAGGGTTTGTCGTTGTTGATCATTACCTCTTATGTCTAGTTAACTCTATCTTCATTTAGAACAACTTGTTTAAAGCTGTATAAAATTCACAAAACTGTTTTATTAACAGCTGCTGTTTTGAAATAAAATATAAGAACATAAGATCGTTGGTAAAAGAGTAATAAAATATAATATAATAGTTATGATAGAGAAAGATAAAAAAAAAAAAAAAAAAAAAAAAGGTTTAAATAGTCAAAAAAAAAAGGTTTAAATAGTCAAAAAAAAAAAAAATACAAAACGTATGATTCATTAGTAAACTTATTCTTGCATCTGAAAAAATACTAGCATACCATCTGCTCGTGTAATCCAAATAAATATCTACATCATGTATTATTAAGAGTTTATTATTATAATTATTTTTTTAAAAAAAAAGCGTTTTTTATTAAGAAAGAGTCAGATTGCTTTTATCAGAGACCAAAAAAGAGAAATGTATTCGCCTCACATGGTCTAATTACACTATAAAGTAAGATATGCTGTTTGTATACCTAAATTCGATGAATACTGTGCGTTATCTGTTAGAACATTATATTTCTCGTCAAAGTAACGTTACTAGCAACTTTGAAAAACTATTTAGACTCAAGTTTGAGAAGGGTTAAGAATAAAAGTGTTTTTTATTTATTAGGGAATAATATGATAATAGGAGGATAAAAAAATATACAAGGGGATGAATTTGTTGCGTGAAATGTAGAATATGAAGAATGAAAAGACGCAAATCTTGGAGAATTTTTTGAGACAAATCTTGGAAGGACTTTTAGAACAAATCTGTAGAAGATTTTTATGTTGAAGAAACAAATCTGGTGAGGAGTTTCTTTTGGCGAGAAAGATTTTGCTTTGGCTTGGAACAAAATCTTTTGAAGTAGTCCTTTTTTGCTTGAGACAAAATTTGGAGTGATATGTCGACGACCTTTTTTGGATGCTTCGGAGTAAGATTTGTATCCTTGAACTCAACTGATAGGTCATCATGATCAATAAAACCCCAAGAACTGTCAAAAGTTCTTGCGGGAGGATATTGGATATCGTCTTCATCAATACACGTAGCTGGGGACAAGATATCAGTGTCACATTTATCATATTCTTCAATATCTGTATCATATTCATCGATGTCCATATCATATTCATCCATATTCATATTATATTCATCAATATACATATCATATTCATCAATGTCATATTCATCAATACAGTAATATCCATCTTCGTCAATACATGTATCTGTGGGCAAGACTTCTTCACCGCTATCAGTGCCATCTTCATCAATATAATACGCATTAAAGGTATTGGTCTTTTCGAGACAAAGGTAACTTTCGATATCCTTTTTTTCTGAGCAAATAAGACTTGTGAGGGCGAAAACGCCACAGGCGAAAGTATGTGTTATACTATCAATAATATTATTGGCTAATGTCTTCATACCCTCCTTTGGTGGTACAGGCTCGTTTACAAGTTC
The DNA here is from genome assembly GCA_025201345.1 of Thamnidium elegans. Classification (NCBI taxonomy): domain Eukaryota; kingdom Fungi; phylum Mucoromycota; class Mucoromycetes; order Mucorales; family Mucoraceae; genus Thamnidium; species Thamnidium elegans. The sequence goes on along the minus strand of JAIXMG010000012.1, from coordinate 78,303 downwards.
TTGGATAGTCCTAGTTTTGATTGGTGGACTGTAATGAAGTTTAAATTCAGCGTCTTTTGCGTAGGTTGCATATTGATGAGAGTCATAGCCACTGGCATAAGCATGATAATCCTTGAATGAGTTCTTCAAGCTTTCGAAACAGCTGTACATATAACCAAGACAACCTCCTAGAGTTGCTTTAGAATCCATATTAATTAACTTTTTATAAAAAAATAAGAAAAAAAGCAGGTGCTTTAAATAAGTTGGTGCTTTAAATAAAATTTGCTGTAAGGTTTTAAAGTGAAAATAAAAAGTGACAGCGGTAATGATAATATATATAAAAAAAAAGTGAAAATAATAAAGAAGAAAAAAAAAGGTATCTTTTTTTTTTACCTTGTTGTACTTATATTCAAAGAAAGAATAGGGGATGAAACGCAAGTCCTTTTGACTGTTCTTTGCAAAAAAAAAAAAAAAAAAAAAAAAAAAATAGTGCAACCATATCGATTTCGCAGCACAGGCCATTTTGTCAAAAGAGCTTGAACCTTATATTATTTATTTATTTGTAAAACTCCAGGACAAAAGACCCGTGATGTGAAAAGCCACATAAGGATGCTCTTCAGCGTCGCACTTTTTTTTTTTTCATGCACACACTACATAATTACTGTTGTCAATATATGCAAGACTTTATTTTTCTTAAGAAAAAAAGAAGAAGCGTTTAACTGGTTTCTTTCCGTAGTTGTATATATAAGACTGCTACTTTCGAATAACATCTTAACTTATCCAAAACTATCATATGTACATATCGGCTGCCAGGAAAGATAATATGTGGCTTGAAAGAAAAATAGCGTTAAATCAAAAGCATCTAATGAACTATCGCGTTGATAACAAAGAAAACCATAGTCAGAAGAAAGAGTTTCAGAAACTATCTGAAAAAGTAAATAAAAAAAAACCTCTCTTTATAGCTTTGTTTTTAGTTTAGTAATTAATTAGTCTTTACCATAGAAGTCAAAAGAAAGAAAACGCCCTCTTCAAGTGTAACTTTTTTTTTTTACTAGTCCAACATGTATATCAGTATTCTATAGGTTCGAACAAAAAGTAAATAATGATGTAGTTTTTTTTTCATCAACCAAAACCAAGGTTAAACTCGCCCTTCCTGTACATTTAATCGATGCTCTCTTTCTTAATCAAAATAAGTGCAAAGATATATGTTAAAACGAGTAGTTCTTTCATTGTAAAGGATCACCATCTTTTTAATTTATTATAGTTTCTAATACGCCAAATTTTTTTGCGTCATACTGTCCAAAAAAAAGAAGGCTGTGCTTTTTATGAGTACATGAATTACCCTTCCTCACTTTTCTATGTGACGTGATCTTGTTTCTTTTTTCCCCACTCTTTCTTTACTTATTTATCACCTCTGAACTAAGGTATGTACATACTAGTTTTATTTCAACTTACTCACATTTTTCTTTTTTTATCCTAGGCCCTACTGCTGTATCCGAAATGGGCGTGATGGATTGATGCTCTCTATACCGCGTCTTCTAGGCTGTCTGGTAGGATGTACGCCGTCATAAGTATGCGCGGGGTACACGACAACGCTTCTTCTGGTCGTGCTCACGGTTGATCACCGCGGTGGTTCGGGGATGGTACACACTTCCTCAAGTTAGCAGGAGATACGCAATTCGGGTGGGCCTAAACGACACCTGATGACCGACGCCTTGTTATGCTTATGTGGATGTACTGGTGGCTCTGGCGTACTGATGTGGTGATCTTACTGCTGTGGTGAATCGAAAAGTCCTAGGTGTGGATTTTCTTTTTAACCTTGGTTTCACTGGATGTGATGGTTCTGTCTGTTTCCCTGATTTCTTGACCTCTGGTTTTTTAACTATAATCACTTGATCTGATCCTTGGTGACGGGTTTACTTGATCCTTGGTTTACTTCCTTCTCAAGTTCCTATTACTGTGAAAGTGTCTACTGTTTGAGGATTCTAAAGAATATCAGCAAAAAAAAAAAAAAAAAAAAAAAAACGCTGGTATTCTTTGGACTCCCTCTTATAGTCGACACTGGATCAGTAAGAAAGAACTTGGGTTAGTAGTAAATCTTGGAGACAGTGTTCCCTGATCCTTGGTGAGGATTGGGCGACTATTTTTCTAAAACCATATCAAGAAATCGTAAGTGGAAACGGGTAGTTCCAGATCTGAAGGTGGGATAAAGGTTGGAAAGATTGTCTGCATATAGGTGTCTTTTCGTGAAGCCATGGTAGTTCAATTTACCGCATCTGTACAAAGGAGTCATCAGTACACCTACATAACAAGCATAATAAGGCGTCAGCCATCGGGAGTCGTTTAGGTTCATCCGAATCGTGTATCTCTTGCTAACTTGAGGAAGTGTGTACCATCCCAGAACCGTCATGGTAATTGACGGTGAGCCAACCAGAAGAAGTGCTGTCATGTGCTTACGTGTAACATACTTTTGCGCTGTATGCTTTTATCTGGTAGTTCTAGTTTTCTGCGATATTTATAGCCAATCCTCAGCTCAAATTAGGGTACACTGTTCATGTACAGCGCAGTAGCATCTGGGATGGGATCAGATGTGTTTCCGCCTTCACGTGGCTGAACCTGTTAGTATCAAAGTGTTCTTTTTTATACATGTATAAAAAGGTCTGCTTTGAGAACCAAGAGAAACACGCTTTAATTAAATAAATAAAACTACACTTTTTTTTTCAAATAAATGTTTTAAATAATGCTTTTAAAATTATATAACATCTTCTTACTGATAGGTGCAGAAGATTATTATTCTGTATTTCTCTCTCACACTCTTTCTCTCTCTCACTATCCATGTATACTTACAATTGTATTGAACCTCAAGAATAGATGAACAGTATAACCCGGGAAAAAACGAGCTGTACAGTAGCGGCTCTATTTAAAGGTATTCGATTTAAGGGTAGGTTCTATTTAAGGGTTGATTTCTCCAGGACACCTTCTTCTGCCGCCCGCTTTAATCCCACTATTACCACTATTCGATTTCAGGGTAGAATACAATTTAACAGAACTACTAAATATATAAAAAGGAAGTCCTCAACCATTTTCGAGATGTGTTTATTTAATTTACGAAGAAATTATATGAAAGCTTCTAGTCTTCAAGAGTGTATTATTTACCAATATTATTCATAAGCAAAAAGAATAAAAATCGAAATGATAGAGAGAGTATAACGAAATAAATCATATAAAATAATTAATTATGTGTCGTTTTAATACATAGCTCTTTATTATTTTAATTGATAACAATAAAGTTTTTAATAGAATTTAATGTTTGAGCTTTCGTAGAATAATATATACAGTATATTTTTCTGTACAATAGCTTGGGTGGGCACAGGAACTGTTTAAATTATTATAACCCATCACTGTTCATCCGTTATCCTTTTTAAAACATTCGTTTTTATACGAACATTCAGGCATCCCTTCTAAAAAAGTAATTTTATTAGTGTTTAGAATAAGGTGTTTTCCGTGTATAATTAAAAGTCAGTAAATGGTCCTTTTGCCCAAGTTACTTAGTGAAAGTTAGTCATCAAGACATTGTCTTTAACATCAAATATTGAAAACCGCCTGTTGTTTTATATTTTTCTCGATTTTTTCTACTTTTTTTCGGCTGTTCATTTTTAGCCATTTTTGATCATTTTGGGGGGGCAACCCCTTTTGTTTTTCGATTTTTTTTCTCAGATTTTTTGCAATTACTCCGGATCTACTTTGCTTTTATTTGTGAAAAATTTAATGCTAATAAAGTACTCTTTTAGACGCATCTAATCCATCTAAAAGTATATTCTTACTAAAAACACTGAGCGAGTAATCAATGTTTAAAGTCGTTTTTTTTTTACTAAAATTTGAGTTAAGCGGAACTTAAAATGACATTTTCTTTAAAGCGTGTTTTCTCGCTCAGTTTTAGCCGTAACACTTTTATTTATAAATAAACAATAAAGGATTTTTAAAGATCTATAATCCTTGCTATAACCAAAAATAGTAATAGAAAAATATATTTTATGTAATCACGTAAAAGAAAAATCAAGAAAAATTGTTACACAAAAAACGCGTGTCATTTTTTCCAAAAAAAAAAAAAGTTATTTTAAACAGTGATTACTCTTTCAATTTTTGAATAAAAATTTTTATTTAAAATGGATTAAATGCGTCTAAATGAGTACTTTACTATCCTTGTTTTTTCCACAAAGAAAGGCAGATTGAATCCGGAGTAGTCGCAAAAAAACTGTGATTTTTGGCCAAAAAACAAAAGGGGTTGACCCCCAAAAATGAAAATCGAAAAAAAAACAAAAAAAAGTACGTTTTTAATTTTTTTTATCAAAGATGTATTCGAAACAACTATTTTGTATTATACAACTTGGGTCCGAAACGCGTTTTCTGTTTTTTAATAAATTAAAGACCATTATTTATTATAGGTGGTAAAATTAGCAGTGATTTCTTATGTGAGCGATTTTTTAAACTGCGATATCTCAGCGAGCTTTTTTTTATGCTTGGCCCTTCAATCCTTGTTTGTGTGAACCAAAACGTTCCAAAATCTTAATAACTGGCAGTATTGTTTTTTACTTGTCAAATATGTATTTTGGTAAGTATACGCAAAATATTTACTTCTAATTATACTACTTATAAGTGGCAGTTTATTTATGAAAACTATATTATATTGTCATTTGGAATAAGCACCAAGAAAAAGAATACCTTCATTTTATTAACTGGTGGATACTTAATTACCCATAAAAAAATACAATTAGATTATCCAAGACCGATAGATAGTGGTCAATGCTATTTGATCAGACGAGAGTATTGTCCTTGTTAATCTAGAATAGGAAAATCACATCTGTCGGTAATACAGAAAACAAATTTTAGTTTTAAGCATGAAGAAATTAAATGATACGACCACTATTTTTTAAAAAAGAAATTTATGGTGGTGGTGGGAAGGGGTTATATTCAGTATTGTAACATATAATGCATTAGAAAGTAGTACAAACTTCATATACTTGGCGTATTTGGGTCAAATAGGCGAAAGTGCCTTCTATATATATATATTATACAGAACGAGATAATATATATTTATCAGTATAATTTTTTCATCCGATTAATTTAAAAAGATGGTAATTTAAATTAATAAAAGTCAGTACCGTATTTTTAGAAACAGCTTTTAACTAATTCTACTTTGAAACAGCGAGAGTGAAAGAGGAAACTACTGTTTTCGCACACACACACACTCTCTCTCTCTCTTTATATTGAAAGAGGATGCAGAAGTTTCTATATTAAAAAGTTATTTTTGGGATAAAGTAAAAATGTCAGATTATTTTATAGAAAATAACAATTTCTTACAGGTAAAAATGTTGTCGGAAAAGCAAAAAAAAAAAAGTATAAATATGTTTTCTACTTTTATTTATTCATAAACCATGACATATCAATTAAATGGCATATTTACGTAACAGTATACAAGTTACTTCTTTTCTTTTTAGTTGAACAAAAATATGTACTCTTATCAATCAAAGTTTAAATAAAGTGGAGTTTTCTTTTTGTTTACACGTGTGTGTTGGAGTATCAATTTATCTGACCTGAAAATAGAAATCAAATTTATTATAAATACATCACATCTTTTTTTTTCTTCCTTCCAACTACTCAACTACATATACAACAAAAATGAAATTCTCTATCGTTTCTATCGCTGCTTTAGCTACTGTCGCTGCTACTGTCTCCGCTACACTCACCGTACGTATCTACATTATGCAAATATATATATACATATATATAGTAACTAAATAGACGTCATTAGATTAACGAGCCTTGGGGAGAAACCACTTGGACTTCTGGTGGTAATGGTTCCGTTACTTGGAATTCTACCGCTGAAGAAGTTGGAAAGTTATGTGAAATTCACTTATTGACCGGTGAGGCTACTGCTGCTACGTAAGTACAATTGCTTTTATTTTTATTTTTTTACGTCAAAAAGATTTTTTTTTTCTAAACCTTTTTTATCCGTTTAGTTTTGTCGCCAACTTAACCAGCAACGGTAACTTGGTTCCTTGTAACTATACTAGAGTTAACGTAAGTTTATTTAGTTTAATTATATAATTGTACAGAGTTTTAATTTTTTTTAAAAAATGATATAGTTTAACCATCTTCCCGATTATGCTGCTGGTGATTACTTTGTTCGTCTTGGTGAAAATGGCGGTTCCATGGATCTTTACTCATACTCTGGTTACTTTAAGTACATTGGTAACGGTACCGTTACTGTTGAAGCACCTGCTACTAACGCCACTGCTGCTACCGATCCTACTGTTGATGCTGTTACTCAACCTGCTGCCCCCGTTGACAGCGCTCCTGCCACTATTTAATTTTCCCTCCCATAATATAAATTTTTGTGTTCCTTCATATATCAACCATTTTTGTACAATACTTCCTTAATAAATAGGTTTATTATAAACTGAAAAAAAAAAAAAAAAAAAAATACCAAAATAATATGATTTGATATATATCTTTTTATTTATTTATTTACTCGGTAATTGAGTGAACTTTATCCTTTATAGAGACATTTTCCAATTCTTTTGCAATGCGTGCCATATATCTAGCCTTAATAATCTCTTCATCAGTCCAACCGTTAAATGCTTCGGGAGTAAGATCATCAGAATCATCATCACTTTCAAACGAATCAGTTGATTCATAATTTGAACTAGTGTCACTAATATTATCCTCGCCACAATTACTGCAGCGGCGACCTGTTCCTTTTTCTCCTCGATAGCGACCTTTTTGAGAATCGTCATCATAAAACATACCAAATACCTCGTCATGGCCTGCATCCGAAGATCCAGACGTTGTTGAAGATCCAGATGATTTTCGAGTATTGTTATGATGTGTATGGGACGATGGTGGCGGTGGTGATTGAGTACCGCTGCGAGTAACGGGAGGAAATCCAGACCTAGTAAGCGCAATGTGTTGACTGCTTGCACTTCGCGAAGAAGAAGACAAACTCTTTGATGAAGAATGATTAGGGTGCGATTCGACAACAGCAAATGATTTTTGACGCTCACGTCTATTCCAATGAAGGCAATTTTGAAGCGAATTAAACCAATCTGTAGCTTGATCTTCTTTACAAACGGTAGGAAATGGGTATCTAGAAGCGGTTACTTTGATATGATCACCCTCTATTAAAGTTGTTAATATTGACGACGGAAAATTATTAAAAAATCAACTTACGTTTGATCTCTACTCGTCCACGTCCATCAAAACTAACCCAAGCTGTATTTCTAGAATTGAAAGGAACACAGATACGAAGTTCCATAGAGTCCGGTACTAACGTAGGACGGAATGAAAGAGTATGAGGACAAATGGGAGTGATAAGAATTGCATGGATATCAGGATGAGTAAGTGATCCACCAGCCGAAAGCTAAAATAATTCAAAAGGTTAAATACATTTTATACTCTTTATTTTCAATGTTCTGTTTTTTTTTACCGAGTAAGCGGTACTCCCAGTAGGAGTAGAAATAGCTAAACCATCCGCCTGTACTGTTGTTAAATGTTTGTCATCCCCAAACAATTCTAATAAAGAAACAAAAGGACTTGGACCTCTATCAACAACCAAATCATTAATGACATGGTACTTCTCGACTGGAACAGTAGTAAAGCAAGGTACTTGACGCTCTTCGCCCAAAGGCTCTATAAGTTGTTCCTCGGGACATATACCTTCCTCAATATCATCGCCATCGACTTCACCAAACTTCTTTGGTTTTCCGTCTGCCGCGGCTTGATGCTGACGTTTTTTAAGTTCTTGACACCAGCCACCAACACTGAACTTTCCAGTGACTGGGTCCCGTACGACATTTCTTAATTGAACAGATTTGGTTTCGTCATCTGTGTGAGGGACGCGTCGATACACGGTACATGTTAAACGACCGCGAAGATTAATACGAACACCGCCTTCCATAGCATTATGAAGATGTTGTCTAAACCTATCGAAATCAAATGGCGTCAAAAATCCAAGTGAGCCCAAATGAAAAGGAATGACTGGGGGAACATAACTTTGGAATAACCAAGATGAAAATAATACTGTGCCATCCCCTCCCAACTTTTTAAAAAAAAAACGTTATTTAGTTTAAAATTTTTTTTTCTGCTTGAAGAAACTTACTGTAACAATAAAATCGAATGATTTTGGCTTAGAAGCGCATAACTCGGGATTCCAGAACTTTAACTTTTCAGAAGCCAGTGGATGTTTTTGAAGGATTTTATTGTAATGAAATCGCTTTGAACCTTTAAGTTTTTCATCAACAAAACTATTAAAAAAAAAAAAAAAAAAAAAAAAAGTAAGAATATATTTTATGTGCATATTAAAATTTGATGGTTACACAGTTATGCCATTTTCTAATCCATTACGAGGCGTCTCGATTAAAAACAAGGCTATATCTCGAGTCATCCCAATAAGTGAACCATCACCAGGCTTTGTTATCAACATAACTGATTTAATAATGTCCCACTTGACTCGGGTTTTACCTAATATATAAAGGATTAATAAAAATATTTTTACTACGTGAATCTTTTTTTTTTAAAATACTTGCTCATTTTTCTCGCTACTTCTCTTACAGCTTCAGCTGTATCTGCTAAACGACAAGTATGTTTTCGAGAAACAGCTTCAATAGTGTGTGGTCTATCTGGAGAAGTGTTGTGTGCTAATGTCGTTAAAGCATCTGTTAGTGCAGTGCAAGAAATATTATTAGAAGCTGGTTTCATTTTTTTTTTCTCTTTCTCGAGTTACAGAAGAAAAAAGGGTGCAGGAAAACTATGATAGGCTGTCTTTATCTAACTTTTTTTTTCAAAGACAATAGTCACATACGGGTCTTTAAACTATACTCACTGTGGTTTGTGTGAAACCTGTGATTGATTTCTATAGAGCATTTATAAACTTTTTTTTTCTTTCTACTCGCATCTTTTGGTCAAAGGTTTGCAAGAGATTTCTCTAAAACAACTTTACTGCGAGGATTAAATCCAACCGTTCTCAAAACATATATTAGCACTATTATCCAAAACTCTCCATGCAACCTTTTTTACAGAATTAAGTGAGATAGATACGCTCCCTGATGACAGATATTCCCTTTGTAATCTTTAAAAAACTATACCAGTTTTTTTTTTGAAATTTGGAAAACTTTTTACTTCTTTGGGATCCTTTGATTAATTTGAAAGCTACCGCCTCCTCGATCCCCGTTTTAATACAAACAACTTATATTTCCTCTCTTTTGCGGTTTACTCTATTTATGATACAAAATTTTAATTCCATTAATTTGTGACTTTTTTAGTTTATGGTTATTTAGATATTTCGACCTGCCTCCCTCGGAGCCGAAGAATTTCCTTTGTAAGGAAAATGTGTAACAAGTAAAAAAAAGCTTTTACTGATACAAAAACAAACAATGGCTTCCGGTAAACGGAATAGAAAAGACTAAAAATAGAACACGCGTGAAAATAAAAGGATATAAAATATCAACTACTTATAATTTGTTTATGTACACGATGTGAAAAATAAAGTAGAAAAGTGTTATTGTTATCGCCAAATTTAATCTGATAAAAGTAAAAAAAAAAAAAAAGGGAGGGTAAAAAAGAGACACAACTGTACTAGTACAGTCATAAAGGATACACACATACGAAAAAAAAAATCAAGGGGCATCCGTTATTTACTTGACATTTCGAAGAAAGAAAAAAAAGGAGAAAGTGTTTCTTTCTTCTTTATAAATAATAATGGAATTTATAGGACAATCACCTCAACCTGATGGTTCTGAAATTGCAGCAAAAGTTGTTTCCATTTTTTCTATTACCTTGATTGCATTACTATTTGGCGTAAAAACATATAATGTTCACTTTAGATATCTTACTTATTCTCGATGGTTGATATTAGCTCTGTATTTATTGTCTTGGTCCTTTTCGACACTCAGTATGATACTAGTAACAACCAATAATCGTAAAGTGAAGAATATCTATAATTATATATATATATAGTACTTATCACCATTTTTATATGTAGGAAATTTTACCTCTTGCTTTTTATCAATTATGGTGTGCGATATATTTTACTCAGGAACTAAAATCGCTATTTACGCTTGGTACGAATATTGACGATATACAAATATGTCACTTCCCGCGTGTGCATAATCACTAACTTATTTTAAACTACTACAGGTTGATCGAAAAAGTTTATGTTGTATCATCTATTAGAACTACAAGATGGAAGTCAAAGGCATATAGGTTTCATCTTGTTCTTATGACACCATACATTGCTATCTTCACACTTATGGTACGAAAAAAAAAAGCTACAATACTAAATACTACCCTCTTTTCTCAATATTCTTTCTTCGTTAATAGATGGTTTTCCATATAGCTGAAATCGATGATTCTGGTATCTGTATAATTGGTCTTCAATCAATTGCATCATTACCCCTTTTGGTAAGTTTTTTGCCACGAAAGTATATGCAGGATTTAATTATTAATCTTACTTTTTAGATTTACGATTTTGTAAGTAAATAATTGTACAACGCGAACACTCCTTTTTACTAACATGAAGTTGTAGTTGATCAATCTTTATATGACTATATTTTTTATTCGTCCATTATTAAAACTTGGTTCCGGTGCTAAAAAAATTGATTGGAAAGCTTCAAGGTTAAATGAAGTTGCTTTACGTACACTGGTTGCCTCGGTTGTTTGTTTAATAGCTTCTTTCGCTAATGTATTCTCTCTAGTCATGTTTGATGGTAGAGAAAGAGGTTTAGTATGTTTAACGTGCTGTACAGTAGATGTAACCATTAATGTTACTACAATTCATTGGGTAACTATTATCGTACTATTTTTTTTTTCTCCTTTATTAGTTGACATTTTATATTTTTAGGTCACTTCTCATTCACCTAATAAAAGAGTTAAAGATAACATGGAGTATTCTACAAGCCAACGCGATTCAAATCCTGAAATTTCTAGTCATAGAAGTCAGGCAAAGAACAATGATTTTAATCTGCGTGACAACAACCATAGCGATATTGATGTGATGGCTGCAACCGACCTTCAACACCGTGGACATACATTTGGCACTAACTTTGCAGACAAAGAATTTGATACCAGTAGTCCAAAAACTGCACCTCCCTATGAACCAAACCCTAATACTGGAACAACCACAAAACGTGATGACCGACCATCATCAGATAGTAATTTTTTTTCTCCTTCTCTTCAAGAATCTCATAATAGCCGCAAATCATTGACAAAAACATGACTTTATCCCCCCTTTTTTCTTTATTTCTGGAGTCCACTCATTAATCACTAATATATATATATATATGACTGATATACTACTACTTTTATTTATATGTATACTGTATCAACACATCTTTTTTTTTCTTATAACTACCAACAACATCTATACAAAATAAATCCAGTCACTTTATAATAAAACATATTCCTTTAAAAAATGCAAGTAGTACTCAATCAAGTAGGTTACTTATTTTCACAATATTAATAAACTAGGAGTGAAACCTCTTTTATATATAAACAAAAACATTTATTGTTAATAGCGATCATTTTTATGTATGACAAAAGAAATTAATACTAAACTATTCACATTTATTAACTGTGTATTATTTACTGCAAGCAGCAATCAATAACAATAAATAAAAAGAGAAAACAGTAATACATCTTTGTAGTAACATCTATTTTTTTTTTTCGTGAGAAAAATATTACGTTAGAATTATATAAGCATATTAAAAAAAATAGTATAAATAGTAGCCTACTTTAAACATTCATTTTGTACTTAAGTTATTTATAGCAGAGAAAATTGATTTATTATATAGGCGTTATTACCAGCTATGTTATCCATTTTTCTAGCATGAGCAACTTGTTCGTTTCTAAGGCTGAAAAAAAAAAATAGAACTTTGAAGGATTCTTATTGGATGCACCACGTGAAAATCACGTGCCTTGTAAATAATTTATTAAAAACATGTATTAAATTTACAATATATAAACAATCATGGGAGATTGGCTCAATTGGTAGAGCGTCAGATTCCAAATCTGAAGGTCAAGAGTTCGATTCTCTTATTTCTCATTAACTTTTTGTTTTTCCGTTTTGAAAGCGGAGTTGGGAAACTTTGTCTTTTTTCCTTTTGTATTCGAAAGAAAGATCATTTACAGTGTTGTCGTGCCTCAGCTGGTGACTATTACTATTTTATGACTACGACAGTGTGTCAGAATTATTTTAATAGATGAGACTTTTAGCTGTGGTAATAGATCACAAGCGAATTTAATTACTTTTGATTTAACTTAAACGCGTGCTTCCAATCGTCGGCACTAGGAGGAGTGAAGTGAGGAAACGCAGATGTAACTAATACTTTTTTGACGAAATAAATAAGTTCGAAATGAACTTTTATTGCTATTGTATAGAATTTATATTGATGATAAAAGAATTTCATTAAGCGCGCAATATATATATTTTTTACAAAATGATTTATCGTTTTTATTGAGTACATTTTATAATACGGATATTGAGAAAAGAACAATTTAATGGCTACGCTTAAAGAACATGAGAGCAACAAAGAAAATAGCAGCAAAAGTAATAGCGAAACTTGAAGGGTGTAAAGTGGAAGCAGCTCCGGTAACATAATCTTCACTGAGTAGACCACGAGCAGCAAGATTAGTAGTAGCAGTAGGAGTAAACTCACATGAAAGATAGCATTCGCTCTCTGGAACATCATGCACAGTAGTAGCCAAGACAGTTTCACAGGTAGACTCTGTTGTAATCATCATTTCCTTAAAGGGAGGACATGTAACCTCGGTAGCACTTGTAGCAGTGAAAGGGATACAAGCAAAAGCAAATCTCAATAATCCTCCGTCTACGTCATAAGACTCAGCTGGACAGGTGTAAACACTAGCATCGACGATGACTTCAGTTTTGTTGAAAGCAGACATGATTTTTATATTCTAATGAGAGAGTTAAGTAAGAGAGATATAGATCAAGTGTAAGTAGATTTTCTTACTTGTTTGTATTGATGAATTATAATTTTTTTTTCCAAAAGAGAGGAAAATATTCTTTGCTTTTATATGATTTTTTGCTTAGATCTTTTTAATTATGAATAACTACGGGCTTATATTATTTTCTTCAACGGTCAAAGGCTCGTTTTTGTTTATAAACAACTTTTTTACAAGGAAGAATTATAGTATATAAGAACCTAAGCCAGAGGCTTGAGAAAAGTATCGTATTGTTTACTTTGTTTGACTTCGCCATTGATAAATATGTCGCATAAATTCGATCTTCACTATAAGAATTTTTATACAGTTTTTTTTATATGTAAATATTAGTATTCAGGGCTCATTTGATGCAGTTACTTGGTAAACCATGGTCATGCATTTATTCTATTTCTAAACAAATGATTCAGTACAAGCCAAAAAAAAAAAAAAAGTACCTGAGGATGATGCTCGGTAATACAAGGTCATTAAAAAATTTCATGATTTTATTTACAATACTTGCGCAATACTGTATTACAATGGGACGTAATCAATACGTCTTGATACTGCGCTACATTCACGTAAAAAAAAAAAGAAAGAAGTATTTAACAATGTTTTTTTTTATTATGTATATGTATATTTTTTTATTTAAACATCAATAACTCTGCTCAACTTTTGGACTCTATTCAATAAAAGATCGCCTTGCTTAATGACGGATTGGTATTGAGCGTTCTTTGCATCAGGTCTGTTTGTTTCAATGATACCATTGACTTTATCGATAACACAGTTGAGACGTCCAGCAGCAATGAACTTATAAAGGTCCCTAAAATAAAACATTAGAACGACTAACTAGAACACCTCAATAAAACTTACTGGTCAATGTATTCTTCACTCATACCAAATGCTTGTGCCATACTTGTCACAGTCAAAGATCTGTAACTCTCTAGCAGTTGAGCATAAGCAGAGATACGCATTTCACGAGTATAGAAACGCATATGAGGTAAAAGGTAACGAGATGTACGTAAATGAGCTTGTTCGATCGCAGCTAATGAACGGAAGAATTGAGCATATTTACAGTTGTACAAACTTGTCATAAAATCTTCGAGGTGAGGAATATCAGAGATGACTTCCAAAATTTCAGGAGAATCCAAAACCTAAACTTAAGTGAGTAAAGACAGAAAGAAAAAAAAAAGTATAATAATGATACTTACTCTCTTTTTAATATCTACACGCTTCATACTGATTAAACTGGTCAAGACAGCATACTTTACGAAATCTTGATAAGACATGATTTCAGTACTGGTGAAAGTACTAAGTGTATCCAAGAATAAGGCAGCAGCGCCCTTAAAGTCACGAATGGACATAAGATATACACCCTCATAGACCTTCAATCTATTACGACGATCCCAATCACCACCTTGATCAATCAACTCTCTAAGCTTTTCAATATTGGGTCTAACCAAACTATTATCACCAAAGAAAAAACCGATACGAACAAATGTAAAGACAATATCAATACGAGTACCTAATGTAATTGATCTCTTTAACAAATTCTCATAAGCGATCAAGGCGTTTTCTTTATCACCGATTTCAGCATAGTAATCGGCCTTTGATAAAAAGGCTTCATTGATTTCAGTTTCGCCTTGGTTTAATTCAGCGTCCACTGCTTTAGCATCAAACTTTTTTAATTCCTCTTCATTCTTTGATACCATGGTATCATATAAACCTTGATCAAAAGGTGCTTGGAGTTCTTCTACCATAAGCTTATAAAAAGGTGCCATATCTAGTAAAAAAAAAAAAACCATTTCGTTTATTATCACTCTGTACTTTTTTTTTAAATGCTTTTAGAAGATACAACTTACTCTTTTCTTTAATAGTGACAAAGAGTTTGTTCTTTGCATCTTCCTTTAACTCGGCAGGGCCTTGACTGATAATGAAACGTTGATGCTAATAAAGAAATAGATGAGTAACATTAAACACTGTATGTGCCGTGTATTTTTAAATATAATATTTACAGCGAGAGAAAGATCAGGAATCTTGGGAACTTGATTATCATCAATAATAGCTGACATTGTTTAAAAAATAATATTAAATTTGTTAGAGAGAGAAAACTAGAAGAAAAAAAAGTGCACGCGTGTACCATTGTAGATTTTTTTTTCGTAGCCAGCATTAACAGCCCCCTTCTTAGGCGGAAACAAGCGTCATTCTCCAAATTTACAGGTCCGTGACTGTGAACGCGTAATCCTTTTTTCAATAACCAAGTTGTTTTCTCCCCTAAAAAAACACAAATCTGAGTTGGATACGTTTATTTTTTTTTAATATCTTTCAATAAATACAATTATGGTTGCAGCACCCTCCAACAGATTACAACAAGCAGACGACTTGAAATTAGCAAAGAAGTTTGAAGAAACTGTTAGCTGTTATAAAGCCATCTTGGCTGAAGAAGGAAGTTCTGAAGAGTTGTTGAAAGAAAAAGAATATGCTCTCTCTCAATTGGGTCAACTTTACCGAGATCTCCAGTAAATATTACAAAGAAAAGAAACTACATGTATATTGTTACTTATACATTCTCATAGTCTTCCTCAAGAACTTGCAGAGTTGATTCGTTCTTCTCGTCCTTTTATGTTGACCATTGCTAAAGCAAAGACAGCTAAATTGAGTAAATATTTTTTAAAAGTGGCATGTTTTTAAATGCCATCATTTTTATATTAACCTCATTATTATTATTATTCATTGTGTAGCACGTTCACTTATTGATTACTTTGGAGCTATTCCCAACTGTCTTCCACTTCAAATTGAACTCTGTAAAGAAAATATTGAATGGTGTGTACAAGAAAAGCGTTTGTTTTTAAAGCAAGCACTTGAAACTCGTTTAGTTGCACTTTACTTGGATAATAAGATGTATCAT
The DNA here is from genome assembly GCA_025201345.1 of Thamnidium elegans. Taxonomy (NCBI): domain Eukaryota; kingdom Fungi; phylum Mucoromycota; class Mucoromycetes; order Mucorales; family Mucoraceae; genus Thamnidium; species Thamnidium elegans. The sequence goes on along the minus strand of JAIXMG010000012.1, from coordinate 62,423 downwards.
GAATCCTTGAGTTTAATTTCTATGCTCTTGAAGGAATTAAAGCGTTTAGATGATAAGATGGTACTTGTTGAAGTTCAATTACTTGAAAGTCGCGTCTGTCATGCTCTTAGAAATCTTCCTAAGGCTAGAGCTGCATTAACTTCTGCTCGTACCTCTGCTAATTCAATTTATTGCCCTCCTTTGTTACAAGCTGCTTTAGATATGCAATCTGGTATTCTTCATGCAGAAGAAAAAGATTACAAGACTGCCTATTCTTACTTTTATGAAACCTTTGAAGGTTACTCTAGTCAAGAAGATCCCAAAGCTATTTTGGCTTTAAAGTATATGTTGTTGTGTAAGATTATGTTGAATTTGGTAAGTTAAAATATACGCGCAAAAAAAAAGAAAAAGAAAAAGAAAAGGAAATTGACAATTACATTAGACAGAGGATGTTCACTCTATTATTGGTGGAAAGGTTGCATTGAAGTATGCTGGAGTGGAAATTGATGCTATGAAAGCAGTTGCACACGCTCATAAAAACAGAAACCTTCAAGAATTTGAAACAACATTAGCCACTTATAATAATGAATTGAATAATGATCCTATTATTCGTACTCAACTTGCAGCATTATATGATACCTTGTTGGAACAAAACTTGGTTCGTATTATTGAACCATTTTCTCGCGTTGAAATCTCTCATATCGCAGACATGGTTAAACTTCCTACACAACAAGTTGAAGCCAAGTTGTCTCAAATGATTTTGGATAAAAAGTTCCACGGTATTCTTGATCAAGGTGCTGGTTGTTTGATTGTCTTTGATGAACTTGAGGAAGATAAGACTTATGAAGCTGCTGTTGAAACATTAAAGCAAGTTGATAAGGTTGTTTCTAGTTTGTATCAAAAGGCTGCAAAGCTTTCTTAAAAAAAAAAAAAAAAAAAGAATACTGAAATATATATACACACACACAAATTTTATACATATATAAACAATAAAAAAAGATTTTTACACACAACTGTATTTTTTTTTTTTATAAAAAACGTTTATTTTTTCATGCAGAATGATAATAAAATATGGGGAAAAAGAAAAATTATATATATTTTTGTTTAAAAAAGTCTAAAATAAAGTCTTTTTTTTTTGCTTATTGCTGAGCACATTGAACACCAGGTCCGGCACCGTGGTGATCATCTTCATCCTCATAACCATCATCCATATGAGCACCATGAGAACGAGAGCTGGATTGATAAGAAGCAGCATCAGCCATAACGACATCTTCAATATGCTTATCACCAAAAGAACCTACAGCAGGACGAGGAGGTAAAATATTTTCAAGTTGAGCAATATTTTCTTGAGAAGTCCAGTTAGGCTCAGGGAAATCAATAGTGAATTTAACAAAGAGATGACCATGAGTATGAGTACGATAAGCAGGCATGCCTTCATTAGGAATAACCTTTAATTCGTTAGGCTTGATGGCCTCACCAGGGAGAATATTAACCATGAGAACACGATCATCAAGGTGGGGTATAGCGAACTTACCACCGGCAAGAGCGGTTAAGAGATCAATCTTTGCTTCATAGATCAAATCATCACCTTGACGCTTGAAATGAGCATGAGGTTTTTCATCAATGACGATAACGATATCACCAGGAATAATATTAGGTGCTTGATCACCTTCACCAGCAAATGTAATCTTTTGACCATCACGCATTCCCTTGTCAATATGAACTTCAAGAATCTTCTTTTCACCAACTACCTTCTTGCCGCGACAACCTTGACAGCGATCCTTTTCATCAATGATTTCACCAGTGGCTTGACAATCACCGCAAGGTTGTTGCATTTGTTGTAACATGGGTCCCATTTGACGAGTAATAAGACGGATACCTTGACCATTACAGGTCTTACATTTACGAACAGCACCTTCTTTACCTCCCTTACCCTCACACTTGGTACAGAGAATATGCTTTTGAAGTGCAAGTTTACTGGTTTTACCGTTATAAAGGTCTTCAAGACTAACCTTAAGAGCATGAACCATATCCTTACCGCGACGAGGTCCAGAAGGTCCTCTACGTCCACCGCCACCACCAAACATACCTCCTCCACCACCAAAGAGTTGGGAGAAGAGATCTTCTGCATCCATACCGCCCATGCCAGGTCCACCATTTAAGCCTTCTTCACCATATTGATCATACATTTGACGTCTCTCAGGATCAGAAAGAATTTCGTAAGCATGAGAAATTTCCTTGAACTTGTCTCCGGCATCAGGGTTCTTTAAATTGTAATTATGATTAGCTTTTTATTTTATTTTATAAGCACGCTTAAAATAATAATAATAACAATATTTTTTACCTTATCAGGGTGATACTTTAAAGCTAACTTTCTGTAGCTCTTCTTGAGTTCACTTTCAGAAGCATCAGGGCTAACACCCAAAACGTCATAAAACTTTGTTTCTCTAACCATTTTTTTAACTGCAAAAAAAAACCAAGATGAAAGAAAAAAATAAAAAAAAAGAAGGAGAGTTTGATAATTATTATTTTTTTTAGGCTTGTTTGCGGATTATTAAAATAAAAAAAATTTCTTTCCACAAGATTCTTCAAAAAGGTACAAAGGCAATGATTGGCTAAATTCGAAAAATCGAAATTTCATTTTTATTGCAATAGTTAAACTAGAATTTGCTCGAAACTTGCCAGTGGTTTTCAAAAAGAAAAAATCAAGCAAATACAGTGAAACCCTGACAAAAGGGATTTTTATTCTTTTTTTTTTCAAGTACCACATGGGGGTTACACTGATCTTTTCTGAGATTGGGTAAAAATCAATGCCAAAAAAAACACCGGTTACAATTGATATTTTTATATTTATATATTCCCGTTTCTTTTTAATATTATATGCCGATATTTAGTATCATGCGCAAAAAAAGAAGAAGAAAAAGAGATATAACCAGATATCTACTAGCGTTTATACGAGTTGCACTCTAAAATTATTAAACTGCAAAAAAAAAAAAAAAAGGATGTTTAAATTGCTAAAAAATAAATAACTACCCCAGTTATGCGTAGGAGCTATTTTGTATTGTTATTTGTTTAGCCACAATCAAATATGTACGGTTGCTATGACATTTTGACAGAAAGTAGGTAACCATAGTAAAAATTTAAAAGGACGATTCTTTTTTTTCCCTGTGTAGTAGTTGACTCTTAAAAAAACTATCTCCTCTTTCGATACATAATAAAAACATTAAACATTTTTTTCCTAATTGTAATATATTTCAACATGATGGCGTCAAAATTTTCTTTAATTTTTCGCGTGTTTTTTTTGTACCAGACATGTACTACTTACTAGAACAAGACATGCCATAACAAACTAAAAAAAGAAGTATATTATACTCAGGCGAATGTTTTTCTTAAGGGTCCATATCTTTTAACAGATAAAAATATTCTGGCTAGACTGATTTTGTCCTATTTTTTTAACTGCTAAAAAAAGAGTTTAGAATAGTCAGCAAACAATTGGAATGGTAATGGTGATGTTATTTTTTACATAGTTATTTGTTTTTATATCAGGAACATGATGTGATGTTAGAGGGTATTAAGATGTGCACGCGTGTCTAGTATTTTTTTTAAACCTACATATGCATGATTTTATTACATCTATTGTTCTAAAAAAGTGTCACAATTGAGTTTTCTGTACTACCAAAAAAAAATTACGGAATAGTATACGTAATCCACACATGCTCTTAATTATCCAAACCATTATAATCCTTTTTACAAAAATGACATGATGTTTTAGACTCCGTGTATAAGATTATGCGATATTATAGGGAACAGCGATAAAAAAAATTTTTTTTAACCGAAATCTGGACTTTTTCTAATTTGTTTCGTTTTTGGTGTTTATTTGTTTGTTCCGAATACGTAATTTAAGCTTTTTTTTTTTTGCTATCTCCTATTGTAGTTCGGTAGTTTTTTATATTTTATATCCACTGACAGAAACTTAAACTAGATAATTCTATCGATACAAGCTTTTTTTTTGTTTTATTTTTTGACAAGTAAGGTGACGTCGTCTCAAACATGACCAATGGAAGCAAAAGAGTAAAAAAATGAAAGATATAACTTGTGTACGTACGAAAGTAAAAAGATATAGCATGTCATTCTAGTTTTCTTTCTTTTTTTGCTCTAGTAGCAATACAAATGTATTTTTACATGATAAAAAAGGCTACTTGATCGAATATAGAAAAAAATACAAGTCGGAAATAGATGAAGAAGCAAATCTTTGATTGGACATGTACCGTAAATTGAAAGAACGTCCCTAAACAAGACAGTTTACACTTGAAGAAATTGATGCCTCTCATTCACTATGTTTCTCACTACCGAGCCTCTTTTTTTTTTTTTTTATTATTTTTTTTTTCTAATTTTTTTTTTTAGTTAAACTCTCCTTCGCATGTTTTAAATTTTTCTTTTTCTCTCCCTCTCCCTTTTTACACATTTTTTATATACACACTCTGATTTTTTTTTTTTTTTACTTTTTTAAAAAAAATAAACACGCGCGGATACCAAAACCTTTTACAAATATAACACAATAATTAAAAATATATATGGCTGTGCTGTCATTTTGTTACGCACCACCTTTATCGGGTCAGTACACTCAGTACGTCACGGAAGATGAAGAAACAGTATTATCCAACCTTCAAGAAACATGTCAAAATATCATGACTTCCACTGGCTGCCAAATATCAGTTTTAACTACAAAATCAAAAAATCCTCAATTATCACTTCATACTGATTATAACCTTTCCTTAACTGGACCAGCTCAAGCTTTGATGGACGCTCGCGGTGATTTGCTTCGAAACTGTCCACTAGAGGTTTGATTTTTTTTTTTTAATATTATTAGAACAATAACGCTGATTTTTTTTTCTCTTTTTTTTTTCACTCTCTTCTCTATCTTTATATACTTTTATATATACTTTTCTCTTTTCTATATAAATTATTCGCTCTATACTTATGATTATTCTATTTATTAACAACTCATTGGTATTAACAATTAAAAAAAATTACAACAATCTAGATCAAATTGACACTTCAGATTCCACCAACCATTAACTTATCAATCATGTCTGATCAATTCGAAAAGTTAGAAAAAGAATTAAAAACAAAGATAGCTGTAGTTCCAGAGAAGGCCAATTACTCTTCGCTTATTTCTGATAATACGGCAACAATTGAGATCGTGGGTAATCCTATACAAGTTGAACAGTGCCGCGTGCGTGTTCTCGTGCTCCTTGACGAAATGGTAAATATAAAAAAAAAAAAAACCTCGCTAATTCGAGTACCGACAAAAAAAAATTCCCGTTTGTATGTTATAACACACTATTCTTTTTAGAAATCATTCAAAACTGAAATAGTTCGATTACCTTTAAAGTTACAATACTTAATTTGTGGTAGGAAGAGAGCGGGACTTTTACCAATTATTGAAGAAACTTCAACAAATATTTACTTTCCTTCCCCTTTTGCTGATACAAATAATACTGATAAATCTGATTTAAATGAAGAAGATGAATTACAACCTGCAATTTATATCTCTGGTGAACCTTCTAATGTTTCACGTGTTAAAGATATGTTGAATAAGTTGGCTGTTCAAAAAGTAAGTAATATAATGTTATATATAAAAGAATTTTGTCTCACATATTTTTTTTTTTTTTTGACAGGCAAAGTCAATGTACCACAAAGATACTGCACTTTATGCGAGAAAAATAGATTGGCTCTTATTACATCGTCGCGACGAATTACGTAAAATTATGCATGACAATGGTGAGTACTTAAAAAAAAAAAAATTATTGTAAATTAACTCATTTATTTGGAATAGGCGCTTTTATTCAGTTTCCTCCTATCGGATCTGGTGATAATCGAGTTACTGTTTATGCCGAAAATAGAGTCAATGCAGAACGTACATTAAGAGCTCTCAACTTCCAAGCATGTAATATTTATGAAGCATGTTTCTACTTTAATAACAGAGATGGAGCAATCTATGACTCTACTAGTACACACACCTTTTTTGACTCTACTGCTAACCTTGCTAGCCTTGTATCTCAACTCTCACAAGTCTCTGGCTCTGAAGTCATTTATAAAAGTGATCCAGGTTGTATTGAAGTACTGGGCGCTGAACGTGCTATTCGTAATGTCTACCAACGTTTGCAAGAAATGCAATTCTTGCAAGTCTTTCATCAGTATACAATTTTCCGTGTTGAGTCATCAAATGAACAAAGAGATTTTATTTCTGGAAAAAAGAATGGAAAAATCAACAAGATTATGAAAACGTCCGGAGCCAAGATTAGGTTTATGCCATTTATTAACGATTATAATTTTATTATTGAAGTTGAAAGTACAAGCTTTACCAAGGCTTTAGACGGCCTTACTTTATTACAAGAAGAACTACCTGCTGAAATTTCCTTTTATGTGCCAGAATCTTATCATAAACGTATTATCGGCGTTGGTGGAAAAAACATTCAGAGAATTATGAAAAAGTATGGTGTCTATGTAAAATTTTCAAATACGGAAGAGTTTGCTTCACTTGGTGGCTATTATAATAATGAAGATAACGTCGTTGCTCGTACTCCCATGAAAAACCAAATCAATCTAGATAATTTACGTCATGCTGTCATGGAGCTAATTCATCCTAAAGATCGTGATTATGTCGTAGAAACCATTCGTATTCCTTTTGGATACCACCGTGATATGATCCACGAGTATCAAGATACTTTTATCGCTGAAGAACTTATCAAAAAGACTAATACGCATGTACTTTGGCCTGATGCTGAACTTGCTAATAGTAATGTTGAATTATTGGGTCCTGAAGCTCATATGGCCCTTGCCTTTAAAATGATGGAAAGTATCGTACCCGAAGCTTATGATTTGCATCTTCCTCTCGGCGATGAATTGACTGCTGCTATTCATTCTGATCAATTCAAGCAAGAAGTAGTCGAATTTATCGCGCAAGAACATGGTATTAATGTGGAAGCTGTATCTTTTATTCAAGATGATTCGAATCAAAAAGATGGTTTGATTCGTCTATGTATGACAAAAGATAAGGTACATTCTCGCTTACACAGTGCTTTAAAGGTCGTGATTGATTATTTGACTACACACAATGTCGAATTGTATGACAACACAACAGCAGATGAATTATTCGATCGAGTCAACAAGAACCAATCCTTGTCTATTGGCAACAATAGTCAACACAATTTATTAGACGCAACCTTATTAAAACAGCAAACACAATCATTAATTAGTAACCCATCTTCAGTATCAATGATGCGATCCTCCAGCGACGCAATTTATAACGGCAATAATATCAACTCTAATAATAACCCTAGTCCAACTCAGGCATATCAATTCTTTAATTTCCACAATAACGATACTAATATTAAACCTCTTAATAATCCCCATCTTAACCTTACTAATACACATAATACACCTAATAATAATCCTCTTGACAGTAACAAAAGTTGGAACCCTCCCTATATGCAACTTCATCAACAGACACCTATACCATCTGTTTCAACTTCGGGGCAGTCTAATGGCAGTAGTAAAAATGGTGATCATCTTCGTGCAATTTTTGATGCCCCCATGGAGTTAACCGATCAAGAACGGGTTGTTCTCTCGAATTACAGGTATCAAAGAATGAGTATTCCTCCCGCTACCAATTTTGGTTTCTCGCAAGCAGTTCCTACTGCTCCTACCGGTGACATTTGGTCTACTCCGTCTCAAATTCCGGGCAATAACAGAAGGCCTGCGGCCTTTACTTCAAGTATGACGAGTCCTCCTGCCAATGGACGTAGAAGTGTTGCAAATTATTCTTCTAATACGTCAAATGATGGCATGCAAATGAGAGTAAGTTTTTTTTTTTTTTTTTTTTTTTTTTTATAGTTTTTCTATCGATTTATTAAATGTGTCACGAATAGATGTTTAATGAGGCAAGTAATTCTGGATTTTACCCTGGTATGATGCAAACTGGAAGTGAATTCAATCCTTACAATGATACAACACCTTCACTCAAATCAAGTCAATCGATGCCTGAACCTATGCTTGAATCTCACTTCAATACAGGTCAAGGCAACTTTCAAGCGTCTCCAAATTCCTTTCACCATAATAACCAACAAAACCAATTCAATCAATTAAATCTCGGTAATTTCAGTAGACAATCTAACCCTGGTGGTGGTTTTGTTAATAATAATCTTAATTCTCCTCCTGAACATAATCAACCACACCAATTTTATCCTATTGAGGATGAAATGAATGGTAAAGCGAATGATATTTTTGTTTCTTTTATAAAATACTAACTTTTTTTTTTTTATAGTTGTACATAGTATTTTGGAAAATCTCCCCACTGTATCAGGCTCGTCAGGTTACGATCCTCGCCGTCAACCTACGTCCGATCAAGATAACAAAGGTTCAAGACCTCCCCCAGGAATAGATATTTGAAAATATATATATATAAATACATATACATAAATTTGTAAAGAGTAAAACCAGAACCAAAAAAAAACCCCCCTAAATAAATATATATAAAAAAAAGACAATATTGCAAAATATAGTCTATTTACTCTTTTCTTCCTGCCCCTTTCGTTTTAAGTTTTATTATAACAGGAATATAATTTAATAGGATAAATAAATACTTAGGAAGCAACACCAAATGTATCTACTAGCATTGAATTGATTGTGTTCACCCACTCTTGCGCGTGTTTACGATCTTCAAACGTATACGATTTTTCAGGCGTATGAATACAAAATATAGATTTTCCTTTTAGTTCTGGTAACAGTTTTGAAGTCCAAGGTATTTCACACCGTAGGTTACCGTCGAATTTATCCTTGCCACTACCTTCGTCTAAATACAATAATCTAGGTCTATTAGTCAATATCAAGTTTCGTTTTTTCGAAATAAATGCTCTACGCCGTGTCACTCTACCAGACTTGATAACTGATTCATTTGGATACAAGTGAGGAATCCTTTTTTTTAAGGGTTTTAAATAAGCTTTTTATTATTAATCTATTAAAGAGAAAGAAAAAAATTATTTACCATGTTGGATGAGGTCCTATTCTTTCTGGGATACTTTGAACAGAAGAAGCTACACTGCTTAATTGACTCATGCCCTTCATACTTTCTTCTTGCTGTAAAACCGAAGCACGGTTTAAAAAAGAGCTCGTAGGGTTCAATTCTGGCGAATCTGCAGCTAATTCTACATGTTTAACGGGATCTAAAGGAGATACATTGGCGGATAATGGTGATATAGTTTCATGGATGACAGGAGTACGATCTCTGAACGGATCCTTTTGGGTATTGTCACGGTTATTATGAAACCAAATATCCTCATCATCCTCATCATCTTCAACGCCATCAAAATCAAATTTAGGTTGAATAACTGGATGTTTTCTTGCTTCTTCCTCTAACCTCTCCTTTAATGGTGGTGCAGTTAGATTAAATATATTCTCCCAATCTACACCTTCAAAAAACGGATGGTCTTTAATTGCTTGAATGCCACCTAATGCTTGTGATCCAAATCGTTGCTCAGGGTCCGAGGTTAATAACTTTTGAATAATATCTTTGGCTGCGGATGGAAATTCATTTGGCATAACGTATTCCAAATTCTTAATCTTTTGAAAAATCAAGTAGTCTGTAGGTGCCTTAAATGGTGATTTACCAGATAACATTTGATAGATGACACAACCAAATGCCCACATGTCTGCCTCCTTCGAAACAGGGTCACTTCGGAGTAATTCGGGCGAAACGTATTCAGCTGTACCTACAAAGGATCGAGTGCCTGTGGTATCTTCTCCTTCTTGTTGGTTATTCTCATCAATAATTTTAGCTGATCCAAAATCCGTTACTTTGATATGCATATCATCATCTAGTAAAATACTGTATTTTTTTTCAAGTCAGTTTTTTTTTAAAAGCTTCTTTAAAATATATGTAATTTTTACTTTTCTGGTTTGATATCTCTATGAATGACGCCTCGTTCATGAATATGTTCAATTGCTAATAAAATTTCTGCAGCATAAAATTTAGTGGTATCTAAATCAAACGGTGCAAGCTATAAAACATATATAAATTTCAAAAACAAAAAAAGGAGACTTTTTAGCACTTACTCTTCTAACATACGTATATAATTCTCCACTTCTTGCTAAATCTAATACGAAGTCTAATGCATAAAACATGTTAAAAAGTTTTTGTCTCGCTTTTTTTTTTTTTTTTTTTTTTTTTTTTTTTTTTTTTTTTTTTTTTTTTAAAAAAAAAAAGTGTTCGCTCATTTACATAAACTACGATTGTCTTTATAAGTCCAATACAATTTAACAATGCCAGGATGATTCATTCGACTAAGTGCATCACGTTCAATCATGACATATTTAACCTTGTTGTTTTTGACAATATGTGCTTTATCTAATCGTTTGACTGCATATTGCTTTCCTGTTCTTTTATCTTTACCAATCAATACCTATAATAGATATATGTATATATTAGCTAAAGTTAGTTTATAATAAAGAAAAAAAAGAGTATAGCTTTACAGTTGAATATGAACCTTCGCCTAAAATATCCCCATAGTCGAAATCGCTAACGATACGTCGATGATGATACAGTGGATGAGATGGATCATCTACTTCTGTACTTAATGTAGGCTCAGAACCGCCTGCAGTATGAGTTAAAGAAGCTGTCGACTTTGAATTATGCGAAAGTCTTGGTGAAGAAGGTGCTTCATCCATAGTGTTGTTTATTGTAAAAAAGAAAAAAAAAGGAACGAATTTCCCAAATAGGAGTCCCTTTTTTTTTCGAGCTTAATTTCAATAGCGCTAATATATAAAGCTTATTGTAATCTAAAATGATAGACTGTAGCATTTATTTATTCCTTCTTATGTAATAATAGCAATAATGATACTCGTAATACTATGATGTAGATATGGAAACAAAATGTTCGTTCGATACTATACTACGCAATGAAATATTAGAGTTTAAAAAGGAATACAACAAGTTATTTTTTAAGGCTGAAGGCTGTCATATCGTATACATTATGCCAACAATAAAATAGATGCGATTGCAATACGATAGCTAAAAAAGCAAGAAGTACAACATATAGTGGTACATATATATTAATTCGTAACATGGGTTAATATCATACCATGTAGCAATTAAGACGAGGTATCCGCGAGGAATTGCAAGTTGGTTTCTACTATTGTATAGTCTCTTTATTACCCCTATTCTTAAACTCACAAAGAAAAGGAAAACTATATATAGATATATACATTGTTCTTTTCCTGCAACATTTCTCTTTTACCGCTAACATGTTACGGTAGCGACTCTATTTAAGGGTGGCTGAAATGCTAAAGAAATCCACCCTTACATCGAATAGTAGATGGGATAATTATATCCAGCAATTACAATACCGCACAAGTTTTTTTTTTGTGCTTATTCCAAGTGTCAATATAATATAGTTTTCAGATACATCCATAAATAAACAACGACTTGTAAGTAGTGTAATTAGAAGTAAATATTTTGCGTATACTTACCAAAATACATATTTGACAAGTAAAAAACAATACTGCCAGTTATTAAGATTTTGGAACGTTTTGGTTCACACAAACAAGGATTGAAGGGCCAAGCATAAAAAAAAGCTCGCTGAGATATCGCAGTTTAAAAAATCGCTCACATAAGAAATCACTGCTAATTTTACCACCTGTAATAAATAATGGTCTTTAATTTATTAAAAAACAGAAAACGCGTTTCGGACCCAAGTTGTATAATACAAAATAGTTGTTTCGAATACATCTTTGATAAAAAAAATTAAAAACGTACTTTTTTTTGTTTTTTTTTCGATTTTCATTTTTGGGGGTCAACCCCTTTTGTTTTTTGGCCAAAAATCACAGTTTTTGCGACTACTCCGGATTCAATCTGCCTTTCTTTGTGGAAAAAACAAGGATAGTAAAGTACTCATTTAGACGCATTTAATCCATTTTAAATAAAAATTTTTATTCAAAAATTGAAAGAGTAATCACTGTTTAAAATATCTTTTTTTTTTTTGGAAAAAATAACACGCGTTTTTTGTGTAACAATTTTTCTTGATTTTTCTTTTACGTGATTACATAAAATATATTTTTCTATTACTATTTTTGGTTATAGCAAGGATTATAGATCTTTAAAAATCCTTTATTGTTTATTTATAAATAAAAGTGTTGCGGCTAAAACTGAGCGAGAAAACACGCTTTAAAGAAAACGTCATTTTAAGTTCCGCTTAACTCAAATTTTAGTAAAAAAAAAAAAACGACTTTAAACATTGATTACTCGCTCAGTGTTTTTAGTAAGAATATACTTTTAGATGGATTAGATGCGTCTAAAAGAGTACTTTATTAGCATTAAATTTTTCACAAATAAAAGCAAAGTAGATCCGGAGTAATTGCAAAAAATCTGAGAAAAAAAATCGAAAAACAAAAGGGGTTGCCCCCCCCCCCAAAATGATCAAAAATGGCTAAAAATGAACAGCCGAAAAAAAGTAGAAAAAATCGAGAAAAATATAAAACAACAGGCGGTTTTCAATATTTGATGTTAAAGACAATGTCTTGATGACTAACTTTCACTAAGTAACTTGGGCAAAAGGACCATTTACTGACTTTTAATTATACACGGAAAACACCTTATTCTAAACACTAATAAAATTACTTTTTTAGAAGGGATGCCTGAATGTTCGTATAAAAACGAATGTTTTAAAAAGGATAACGGATGAACAGTGATGGGTTATAATAATTTAAATAGTTCCTGTACCCACCCAAGCTATTTTACAGAAAAATATACTGTATATATTATTCTACGAAAGCTCAAACATTAAATTCTATTAAAAACTTTATTGTTATCAATTAAAATAATAAAGAGCTATGTATTAAAACGACACATAATTAATTATTTTATATGATTTATTTCGTTATACTCTCTCTATCATTTCGATTTTTATTCTTTTTGCTTATGAATAATATTGGTAAATAATACACTCTTGAAGACTAGAAGCTTTCATATAATTTCTTCGTAAATTAAATAAACACATCTCGAAAATGGTTGAGGACTTCCTTTTTATATATTTAGTAGTTCTGTTAAATTGTATTCTACCCTGAAATCGAATAGTGGTAATAGTGGGATTAAAGCGGGCGGCAGAAAAAGGTGTCCTGGAGAAATCAACCCTTAAATAGAACCTACCCTTAAATCGAATACCTTTAAATAGAGCCGCTACTGTACAGCTCGTTTTTTCCCGGGTTATACTGTTCATCTATTCTTGAGGTTCAATACAATTGTAAGTATACATGGATAGTGAGAGAGAGAAAGAGTGAGAGAGAGAAATACAGAATAATAATCTTCTGCACCTATCAGTAAGAAGATGTTATATAATTTTAAAAGCATTATTTAAAACATTTATTTGAAAAAAAAAGTGTAGTTTTATTTATTTAATTAAAGCGTGTTTCTCTTGGTTCTCAAAGCAGACCTTTTTATACATGTATAAAAAAGAACACTTTGATACTAACAGGATCAGCCACGTGAAGGCGGAAACACATCTGATCCCATCCCAGATGCTACTGCGCTGTACATGAACAGTGTACCCTAATTTGAGCTGAGGATTGGCTATAAATATCGCAGAAAACTAGAACTACCAGATAGAAGCATACAGCGCAAAAGTATGTTACACGTAAGCACATGACAGCACTTCTTCTGGTTGGCTCACCGTCAATTACCATGACGGTTCTGGGATGGTACACACTTCCTCAAGTTAGCAAGAGATACACGATTCGGATGAACCTAAACGACTCCCGATGACTGACGCCTTATTATGCTTGTTATGTAGGTGTACTGATGACCCCTTTGTACAGATGCGGTAAATTGAACTACCATGGCTTCACGAAAAGACACCTATATGCAGACAATCTTTCCAACCTTTATCCCACCTTCAGATCTGGAACTACCCGTTTCCACTTACGATTTCTTGATATGGTTTTAGAACAATAATCACCCAATCCTCACCAAGGATCAGGGAACACTGTCTCCAAGATTTACTACTAACCCAAGTTCTTTCTTACTGATACAGTGTCGACTATAAGAGGGAGTCCAAAGAATACTAGCGTTTTTTTTTTTTTTTTTTTTTTTTTTTTTTTTTTTTTTTTTTTTTTTTTTTTTTTTACTCTCATTCAAAAATTTCTCTCTATCGGTCTAAGTGACCAGCACCAAAATTTTCTTCGTGACCAGCACATCAAAACTGTCTATGGCCAGCACCATCAAAACTGTCCAAGCGACCAGCACCATCAAAAATTTTATGTGACCAGCACAATATATACAGAAGACAATGTATATACAAGAGATGTCAGAGTTGTCAGAGATACAAGAGATACAATATATACAATATATGCAAGAGATGCAAGAGATGCAAGAGATGTCAGATATGTAAGAGATGTCAGATATGCCAGAGATACGATATATACGATATATACAATAGATACAATAGATATAAGAGGTATGAGAGATACAAGAGATACAAGAGATACAAAAGTTACAAGAGATATAAGAGATATAAGAGGTATGAGAGATACAAGAGATACAAGAGATACAAGAGATACAAGAGATACAAGAGATACAAGAGATACAAGAGATACAAGAGATACAAGAGATACAAGAGATACAAGAGATACAAGAGATACAAGAGATACAAGAGATACAAGAGATACAATAGATATAAGAGATACTATAGATACATGTGATAGAAGAGATATAATAGATACAGGAAATACAAGAAATACAGAAGAGACAAGGGAGAGAGTTTTTTTTTTTTTTTTTTTTTTTTTTGCTGATATTCTTTAGAATCCTCAAACAGTAGACACTTTCACAGTAATAGGAACTTGAGAAGGAAGTAAACCAAGGATCAAGTTAACCCGTCACCAAGGATCAGATCAAGTGATTATAGTTAAAAAAACCAGAGGTCAAGAAATCAGGGAAACAGACAGAACCATCACATCCAGTGAAACCAAGGTTAAAAAGAAAATCCACACCTAGGACTTTTCGATTCACCACAGCAGTAAGATCACCACATCAGTACGCCAGAGCCACCAGTACATCCACATAAGCATAACAAGGCGTCGGTCATCAGGTGTCGTTTAGGCCCACCCGAATTGCGTATCTCCTGCTAACTTGAGGAAGTGTGTACCATCCCCGAACCACCGCGGTGATCAACCGTGAGCACGACCAGAAGAAGCGTTGTCGTGTACCCCGCGCATACTTATGACGGCGTACATCCTACCAGACAGCCTAGAAGACGCGGTATAGAGAGCATCAATCCATCACGCCCATTTCGGATACAGCAGTAGGGCCTGGGATAAAAAAAGAAAAATGTGAGTAAGTTGAAATAAAACTAGTATGTACATACCTTAGTTCAGAGGTGATAAAGAAGTAAAGAAAGAGTGGGGAAAAAAGAAACAAGATCACGTCACATAGAAAAGTGAGGAAGGGTAATTCATGTACTCATAAAAAGCACAGCCTTCTTTTTTTTGGACAGTATGACGCAAAAAAATTTGGCGTATTAGAAACTATAATAAATTAAAAAGATGGTGATCCTTTACAATGAAAGAACTACTCGTTTTAACATATATCTTTGCACTTATTTTGATTAAGAAAGAGAGCATCGATTAAATGTACAGGAAGGGCGAGTTTAACCTTGGTTTTGGTTGATGAAAAAAAAACTACATCATTATTTACTTTTTGTTCGAACCTATAGAATACTGATATACATGTTGGACTAGTAAAAAAAGAGTAATTGTTAAAAAAAAAAAAAGTTACACTTGAAGAGGGCGTTTTCTTTCTTTTGACTTCCATGGTAAAGACTAATTAATTACTAAACTAAAAACAAAGCTATAAAGAGAGGTTTTTTTTATTTACTTTTTCAGATAGTTTCTGAAACTCTTTCTTCTGACTATGGTTTTCTTTGTTATCAATGCGATAGTTCATTAGACGCTTTTGATTTAACGCTATTTTTCTTTCAAGCCAAATATTATCTTTCCTGGCAGCCGATATGTACATATGATAGTTTTGGATAAGTTAAGATGTTATTCGAAAGTAGCAGTCTTATATATACAACTACGGAAAGAAACCAGTTAAACGCTTCTTCTTTTTTTCTTAAGAAAAATAAAGTCTTGCATATATTGACAACAGTAATTATGTAGTGTGTGCATGAAAAAAAAAAAAGTGCGACGCTGAAGAGCATCCTTATGTGGCTTTTCACATCACGGGTCTTTTGTCCTGGAGTTTTACAAATAAATAAATAATATAAGGTTCAAGCTCTTTTGACAAAATGGCCTGTGCTGCGAAATCGATATGGTTGCACTATTTTTTTTTTTTTTTTTTTTTTTTTTGCAAAGAACAGTCAAAAGGACGCGTTTCATCCCCTATTCTTTCTTTGAATATAAGTACAACAAGGTAAAAAAAAAAGATACCTTTTTTTTTCTTCTTTATTATTTTCACTTTTTTTTTTATATATATTATCATTACCGCTGTCACTTTTTATTTTCACTTTAAAACCTTACAGCAAATTTTATTTAAAGCACCAACTTATTTAAAGCACCTGCTTTTTTTCTTATTTTTTTATAAAAAGTTAATTAATATGGATTCTAAAGCAACTCTAGGAGGTTGTCTTGGTTATATGTACAGCTGTTTCGAAAGCTTGAAGAACTCATTCAAGGATTATCATGCTTATGCCAGTGGCTATGACTCTCATCAATATGCAACCTACGCAAAAGACGCTGAATTTAAACTTCATTACAGTCCACCAATCAAAATTAGGACTATCCAAGAACTTGTAAACGAGCCTGTACCACCAAAGGAGGGTATGAAGACATTAGCCAATAATATTATTGATAGTATAACACATACTTTCGCCTGTGGCGTTTTCGCCCTCACAAGTCTTATTTGCTCAGAAAAAAAGGATATCGAAAGTTACCTTTGTCTCGAAAAGACCAATACCTTTAATGCGTATTATATTGATGAAGATGGCACTGATAGCGGTGAAGAAGTCTTGCCCACAGATACATGTATTGACGAAGATGGATATTACTGTATTGATGAATATGACATTGATGAATATGATATGTATATTGATGAATATAATATGAATATGGATGAATATAATATGAATATGGATGAATATGATATGGACATCGATGAATATGATACAGATATTGAAGAATATGATAAATGTGACACTGATATCTTGTCCCCAGCTGCGTGTATTGATGAAGACGATACCCAATATCCTCCCGCAAGAACTTTTGACAGTTCTTGGGGTTTTATTGATCATGATGACCTATCAGTTGAGTTCAAGGATACAAATCTTACTCCGAAGCATCCAAAAAAGGTCGTCGACATATCACTCCAAATTTTGTCTCAAGCAAAAAAAGGACTACTTCAAAAGATTTTGTTCCAAGCCAAAGCAAAATCTTTCTCGCCAAAAGAAACTCCTCACCAGATTTGTTTCTTCAACATAAAAATCTTCTACAGATTTGTTCTAAAAGTCCTTCCAAGATTTGTCTCAAAAAATTCTCCAAGATTTGCGTCTTTTCATTCTTCATATTCTACATTTCACGCAACAAATTCATCCCCTTGTATATTTTTTTATCCTCCTATTATCATATTATTCCCTAATAAATAAAAAACACTTTTATTCTTAACCCTTCTCAAACTTGAGTCTAAATAGTTTTTCAAAGTTGCTAGTAACGTTACTTTGACGAGAAATATAATGTTCTAACAGATAACGCACAGTATTCATCGAATTTAGGTATACAAACAGCATATCTTACTTTATAGTGTAATTAGACCATGTGAGGCGAATACATTTCTCTTTTTTGGTTCTCTGATAAAAGCAATCTGACTCTTTCTTAATAAAAAACGCTTTTTTTTTAAAAAAAATAATTATAATAATAAACTCTTAATAATACATGATGTAGATATTTATTTGGATTACACGAGCAGATGGTATGCTAGTATTTTTTCAGATGCAAGAATAAGTTTACTAATGAATCATACGTTTTGTATTTTTTTTTTTTGACTATTTAAACCTTTTTTTTTTTTTTTTTTTTTTTTATCTTTCTCTATCATAACTATTATATTATATTTTATTACTCTTTTACCAACGATCTTATGTTCTTATATTTTATTTCAAAACAGCAGCTGTTAATAAAACAGTTTTGTGAATTTTATACAGCTTTAAACAAGTTGTTCTAAATGAAGATAGAGTTAACTAGACATAAGAGGTAATGATCAACAACGACAAACCCTTGTTTAATTTCAGTCATATAAACAACGGAGATGGTTTCCATCTAGTAACTAGCGTTAGAAGCTTGATAATCTTTTTAACTTGTGCAAAGTAAACAAATCATGCAAAAAAAAGGGAAAGTAATACATATTGAGGCATACTTTTCCTTTTTTTTTATTTACTCTCTTCAGCTTTATCCGCCTACTTCTATTTCTTGGTACGTCTTTCAATAGCATTATTAAATTTTATATTTGGATATAAGAAGAGGTGATACTACTAGAGTAAGTATATATAAAGAGGAACAAGTGAAAGTGTTGGCGGTTAAAAAAAATTATGCAGATTTGTTTACTTCATATCTACACTTCTGGCTACCAATTTCCGATCATTTGTGTGTAAACAAAAACGACCTCGAGGAAAAGCATGCTTTTTATTAGATACGTTTTTTTTTATCATACAAGTATTATCTACATCCCAAGTAATACTTTTCGCTTTTTTGTAAAGGAGAATATATGAAAAATATAATCTGTATGTATACCAATTTAATCATACCAATTTTCCTTGATGCATCTTTTTATTTTATGAAAAAAAAGAGTCTTTTGTTTACATGAACATTTATGGAAGTAACTAACTAAATGATCACATGAAGAAAAAATTGAGAAAAAAAAAAGAACGTACTTTTCTATATAAAAGAGATCTTTATTCTCAAAATAATAATAATAATAATAATAATAATCTACTACTGTTTAAAAATAATCTAGTTGCTCTTGGTTTACTTTGCTTACATCCTCTCTTGAAAAATACACGGAATTTTAGGTATCTACTATTTTTTTCTTATAAAACAAAACAAAACACTATTCCCTTCTATAAATATGGCCAATGGGGCTCACAATTGAAAAAAAAAAAGGTTATTCGTAACTCGCTCTGCGACTATCTTCGAATATGCTTCAACGCCATGGCGCTGTCACAATTGACATCAGGCTATGCATTTTCTTGAAGCGATAAACTTCTTTTCAGGCACTGTTATAAAATATTTGTTGGATGTAACATGTTTATTGAACCCTTTTAAACAAAAATTATGCATAGTTTCACATTACAGTTAAGAACAGTCATCAGTCTTACATGACCATGTTTAAGGTACATCCTGAAAGGTCCTTTTTTAAAACAAAACTAAGGTTTGAAAGGTTTAAACCTGGTGACACGTCAACTCTTTTTACAAATAAAAGTTATCACTGTAACAGGAAATCACTGCTAAAAAAAAGCTCACCGAGATATCGCAGCTTAAAAATCGCTCACATAAGAAAACATAGCTGATTTCAGCAGTTATAATAAATAATGATTAAAAAACAGAAAACGCGTTTCGGACCCGAGTTGTATAATACACAATGGCCTTTTTTTTAGAAGTGATACCTAAAAATTCATGTAAAAACGAGTGGATTAAAAGGATGACAGACGAACAATGATGGATTATAACACTTTAAATAGTTCTTGAGCTCGTCAGAGTTATTGTACAAAAAAATATGTCGTATACTTTATTTTATTTTTATTTTTACAAGAGCTCAAGCATTAGAATCATTTTAAGTTCCATTAAAAAATTTATTATTATCAATTAAAAAAGTATCTGTTATCTATGAAGGCTTTAAGAGATGGTTAATGGGTATGCGTAATTGAGCGTTCGGCTGCCATGCCTAGAAGTCAGGATGACAGAAGATACTGGCTGCCAGTCACGGAGTTAATGATGAGATTGAAGGTATATATTAACGAAAAACATTGTTTATGAATTAAATGAGATTTGAATTAATTTATTTTCCGTTTGATTATAGGAGTCATTGGAGAATAAAAACAAGGTTAACAATGGCTTGATTGATGAAAATATTGGCCGGAAGAGTGTTCCCTGAGAACAAATGATAACAAATCAAACTCGTTGATACAACTTCAGGAATAGTAGATTCTGGGAAGAATATTATTATAGTAATTCAAACTATAAGGTTAATCGCGTACCTGTTATTTTATATCCTATCTTAGCAAACCCACTACTTGAAAATAAAGTCTTTGGTGCCTTTTTTTTTAAAAAGGGATTATTATTTTAAGCTTATTGAAATAGAGTTAGTGCGTTATTTTAACAATTGGATTTGTTCGTATCGGTTGATGAGTTTAACGTACGTATGCAGTATATCTTTTACTGGGAGGGTAATCTCGCATTATGCAAAGAAAATAAACATTTTCCTTATGCTACTAAAATAACATTATACACGCCCTTTATTATTATCAGTGTTATTGTTCCTGTTATATTTTTAATCGAACGCAAACTTGTAATGTTTATTTCTTCTTACTATTTATTACATCATCTAATCGTTTATATTTTGAAACAATATTTTCTCTCTAAACGATATAAAGACAAATTAGGGAACTTGTTTACCTTTTTATAAACCTTTTACGTGGAATTCTTTCTAATGAAAAAGCTTTCCCCAACCATATCTTTCTATCTAGTTGTATAACAAAGCGTAAGCAAATTAGTCCAAGTACTACCAAGATAAAAAATAAAGCTAAGCCGTGTCTGAGTAACCGGCTTACAGACTTCAATGTTTGTCACTTTGTTGAACGGAAAAAAGAAAGACTAACGATCAGACCTTTTCTTTTTTTCCCAGGCATAGTCTATGTAATATAGTATAGTACTACAATATAAAAATTATGTAATAGTCCACCATATCAAAAGACTATCATTACACTCTCAGGCATAAGCACAATATTTCCCCCTTTTTTTTTTCAGCAAAAACAAACGATCAATACAAGTTACACATATTGACAAAATGATATTTTGCACTCAGACATCACGCCTTTTTCTCTGCTGTGCAACAGTCAAGAAACCTTCTTTTTTTTTGGAAGTAGTTTTTGGACTTAATTTACTCACATCCGCGGTACCCTTGGATGGGTATGTGAGACCATAGTGACGCTAAGTTCTAGTTCCTGTCTAAGGAGTGGTTCGGTGTAACGACAAGAAGAGAGATGGCAATGCATATAAAACATCCATCATAGCGTAGACCGAGATACATGATGTATATGTACATGATAAGCACGCACATGTAGTAGATACACATATTAAAAATACAATGATGTACAACTAGTTTTTTTTTCTTTCTTTTTTGATGTTGTTGTGTTACAGATTTTAGAGCTAAAAAGAATTATAATTCTATCTGTGAAGACCTTTTCGTATATATGTATATGTAAACGATATTTTTTTTTAAAAAAATACGTGATGGGAGAAAATTCCTTTTTGTTTTATAAATCAATTGAAAAAGGCCCCCCCCCTTTTTTCTTTTGACAGCGGTGTTGTCCATGTGAGAAAAAAAAAAGGACATGTTACTACTAAAGTATAGTATGGTCTCAGGCAATGCAGCCAGGATCAGGTATCTATAAAATCTACCCCACAAAAAAAAGTAGGGATATATAGTTCATTACATGTGTTTTTGCAAGTGGAAACCCACGGTAAACCAATAATTAATCAGATACCAGAATTTTGTTATTTTACATGGCACAAGGATCCCAAGTTTTTTTTTTTTTTTTTTGTAGAAAAAAGAATAAAGATCTACAAATAAAATATATTGTATTAAAAAAGAAAAATACTATTGATATTGTTATTGTTACTTTGAAATATATTTTATTGTCATGACAAATATTTTCTTTATTCAGTGAACAATAGATAATATAGATTGAACTAATTTTTGTTTAACAAACAAAGGGTTTCTTATTAATCACAAAAAAACCTAATTGGGGCTTTTACGTATTTTTTTTTTTCAAAAACCGCCCCAAAAGTATAAGAGATGTATAACCAAAGCATTTTATTGGTTTCGTCAAATAATTACCTGTTATATAAGACAAGAATGGTTATATGTGTATATAAATAAAAAATAGTAAACTAAAAGAAAAAAAAAGTTGAAACAGTAAACATGTTTATTGTAAAATGTAAATAATAATAGTCAAATAAGGGATAAGTATTATGATGGAATAAAAATGTACAAACATAAAAATATTATGTAAAACTTATTACGAAAAAAAGTAATAAATTGGGTTAGGATAAAAAAACAATAATATACTGTGTGTACATTAAAGGTGGCTGCAAATATATGTAAAAATTAAGGCTTTG
This sequence comes from Thamnidium elegans, assembly GCA_025201345.1. Lineage (NCBI taxonomy): Eukaryota > Fungi > Mucoromycota > Mucoromycetes > Mucorales > Mucoraceae > Thamnidium > Thamnidium elegans. The sequence goes on along the minus strand of JAIXMG010000012.1, from coordinate 40,013 downwards.
TTGTGGATTTGATGACACCATAAGGTCGCTTGGTAGGCTTCGCAGATAACTTTGGACTATTTTCTTCGGATGATGAAGAAGAAGAGACCGAGAATGACGAGTTTGTTACCCAAGAAGAACAATTCTTTTCATATGAATAATAAGGCTTGCTGGGGGATATCATGAGATCACTCAGGGTAATGCAACTAGATTTTCTTTCACAAAGATCCGAAAGGTATTTCAACACCTTCTTTGTGACACTTTGACAACCAATTAAATTCAAGTAAGTTAAACAATGACTATGAATTGAAAGTAAATGTACCGCTTTATCATTTAAACAAGACCAGTGAGATAAATTTAAATGTTGCAAGTTTTTTAAATTTAAAGCTATTAATTCTACAGTATTATTTGATACCGAATCTCTACCTCTTTGTTGATCAATTAAGAATTGTTGATGTTGTAATGAACCATCTGTAAGAGTTGGTTGAATGTTGAATTGATGTAGTAAATCAATTAATTCATTTAATGGATTATTTTCATTAGTTGTAGTAGATTGAATTAATTCTTGCAAGTCTTGTTCTTCACTTAATCGATTAAATTGTCTAGTAGTAAATGATAATTGATTTCTTAATTCATGCAGTGATTTTGGCTTTTTCATTGATACATTTAATCTTGTAATATTGGGGCAACGATGGATTATATATTCTAAATCTGTATGCCGAATAGTTTTTGTACGTGCAATATCTAACCATTCAAGCCTGGGCCCACATATATTAGCTATCGCCTGAAGCGTAGATCCAGTCACACGACTACAATCACTCATGTTAATACGTCGGATGGTACTTCCGGATGTTGTCACGAGTCCAATAATACCAATATCTGTTATACGAGTACATCCACCTAAATGTAAACTATCTAAACTATGACAACTTTCTTTCAAGTAGGATAAACCAATATCGGTGATTTGTCGGCAATTTTGTAATACCAGTACCTTTAAATTGTTCTTTTTGGTTGAATTTCCGCCTAACCACCGAAGTCCCTCGTTCGTTATTAATCGGCAATGAGATAGATTCAAATTAGTCAGATGAGGACAAGAACGTACAATATGCCGAATAGTGCAATCAGTAACATGAGGTGCAATTAAACTAAGATCAAGGGATTTTACAGCATGTCCATACCGTGACAAGTGTAAAGGAAATCCAGGGTAAATATGTGATTTTTGATGGTGGTGATGATGATTGATCTTGTTATTTTTATCCATCACTGCAAATGAAGGTAAACAACTAAGAATAGGTTTAATAGGTATAGCGGACCTCCATAAAATAGGCGTTAATAGTTCATTCCAATGTTTTGTTACTGTAGAACAATGATATAAATCTGATTGTTCCATAGATTCAAATATCATCAAAAGTAATTCATTTGGAATTTTTATAAAATTACTAGCTTTGTTGTTGTTGTTGTTAATTTGGCGATAAATTAATTGTGGTTTTTTTACTGTTGTTGTTGATTTTGATGCAGCTTTACTAACTGTATTACGACGACGTCTTTGTAAGTCTTGCACTGTTGTACCTTTATTTCTTTTTGCAACCAATATAACCGCATTTACTGTAGATATAATGTGAATGTAAATATGTATTAAACAATCAATCCAACTAAATAAGTATCTAATCAATTTATTCATTTTTAGGTATAAAAAAAAAAGAAAAAAAAAGAAAAAAAAGAAAAAGTATATGTATATAAAAGAGAAAGAAAAGCGTAATAAATAAAATTATCAAGATGAGGGGGTAAAAAATGGTTGATGAATGTTTCACTAAAATAGTGGTTTACCCCAAAAGTTTTTTTTCCCTCAATTTTTGACATGCAGGTCATTGTTACGGAAGCGTGAATTCCGAGTTGTTACAATCAATGTAACACACACTACTACCAACAGTACCAATCATCCCATATATACTTTGTACGCATAAAAAAAAAAAAAAAAATAGATATACATATAAGTATTTATATGGATATATATAATAAAAAAAAAAAAAAAAAAAGAAGGTTGTATACGTAATACATTTATCGTTTATTTATACCACATATAAAACACTCTCACACTTTGAAACAGTATATATATATAAAAATTAAAAAGAGCTGTTTCGAAAATATATAATAAATAACCAGCCTCATCAATACGGGGTTGTTTATTTTTTTTATTATTTTGTTTAAACTCAAACCAACATGTCCATTCCACATCATCTTTCAACACAATTACTAGAGTTAAAAAGTGATGAAGAAATAAAAGTGATTATAAAAGATCAAGAGGAATGGTAAGACTTTTCCCTTTTTTTTTTTTTTTTTATTATTATTATTGATATTATGAAGAAAAATAAAACAAATAAATAAAAGCTTAGAAATATATAAAGATACACAACATAAACTAGACGCCTTTAACAAGTTTAGTAAGGCACGATATCAACAAGTTCATAAACACTTTGAAATCCATACAAAGTTATTAAAGCAAGTAAAAGGGGATTTAGATACAGTCTTTATAAAACTAAGAAAGATTAAAAACCAACTAGCATTAAAATATCCAAATGAATTCGAAACAGTTTTACAAAAGTTTCCTCCACCTCAAGTTGAAGATGATTAAATAAAGAAATATATTTTATTATTATAATTGTAAAACAGAAGAATGTTTTATTTTGATCCATTCTTTTAACCCAATAAGTAGATCAATTTTATTCTTTGATCCTGCTACAAACGCACTTTTAAAATCTGCTATAGATTTAGACGATTTTAGACCAGTTGTTTGAGTAACAAGTGATTGTTCCCAAACAATAGAACTTTCAATCAAATTTACAATAGAATCAATACGAGCATTTAGTATATCTGGCGTCATCAATTGTTCATTAATATCCTTGATAGTTTCATAATATATTCCAAGTAAATAAGGTGTAGATCTAATCTTGTCCCATAAATACGAATTTATTGGTTGTCCTTCTGACATCTCCAATGGTTTACCTGTAAGGAATCTTGTCTGGTCTGCTTCTACTCCATTACCAAACGTATAGTCAAAATCAACTGGCAATACAACATATCTATTTTTAACCGTATCACGATGAATAATATAATTATTTCCAGCTACAGACATATATATATATATATATATATCAGTATTATATTTTATATCAAAACTTTTATATATACATATATATATATTTACCGTATTGATGTGCATCCCAATTTCCTGTTATCCACTCCACTGCTAATTGCCGAATATAACTAGTGATATCTAAATGTTCTTCCCAAATCTTAACAGCTCGAGCATCATCAGGTATCGCACTAGCATTATACTCTCGAATAAATCTAGTAAACTTGATTAAATCATTAATAGCTGATGGATGTCCTTTTGGTGATTCCTTTTTCACTTCATAAGTTTCGCTTTCATATAAATCTGGATCTTCACCAAGGTAATTTAAATTGGCTGTTGTTGAACCTTCTGCTGCATCTGCCTTAATAATTGCTCCAATATGTTGTTTGCGGTCTCCACCATACATTGTCTCACGAATAAATCTAAATATATAAGATCAGCATTGTACTTTTTTGTTAAGTGTATCTATATAAAATTTACGTTGAGGAGGCAGGGTCGTCAACCGTCAAGAATAATCCAATTGGTTTGTCATTAATATAAAGTCTAGTAACCATTTCTTATTAATATACTCGTACAACTTTCTTTTTTTTTTAAAAAAAAAAAAGTGATTTACCTAACGTAACCTCCTCGTGCAGCTACTATACCAGTAGATTTTAGTACATCGTTATACAACTTTTCTCGAACCATGGTAGGGTCAGTTGACTCGGACCTCAACTTTAAATGCCATCGTCTGTATAGCCCATCAGGATACGCTTTACGGGGAATCTTTACCTTGTAAGGAACCTTGGACCATTGTCGACTAGAATGTCCACTTACTTTAAATGAAACATTTTTAAACTCTTGAATAGAGTTATAGCTATTTTTTACTTGAGTAGTCTGACAATGATATAAACTTTTTTTTTTTTTTTTTTTTTATAACTTACTTTATGTAGGTCAAGTCAGCTAACAAACTAATTTTTTTGTCCATCTTTTTTTGATGCATTGCTAAAACTTGCTCAGGCGAAGCAGAGATATGAATGGTAGCAACCGTACCATCTTCATACAAGTTACTAGCTGCAGGATCACTCATACCTCCCAACGGAGAATAACGCTCTTTATCAAAGGAATATAATTGTGGTAACGGGTTCGTCTCGTCAAGCTTACGCCATGGCTGACCATAGACATCATTAAACGACTGTTCTTCTGAGAGATACTCTGCAGATCTTTCAAAAATCTCAGTTTCAGTTGGGTTGCCGCCTTTTGTAATTGTGTACTGGTACCCAGTTTGGCTTTTGGGAGCTGAGCCAGTATAGAGCATAGGCACTGTATTGCTTTGCTGTAAGGGGTAATGAGTTCCATCTACGAGCACTGACATTCCTTGACCGGGTGTCAAAAGACTAATGGTAACAACATGATATGTGATTAAATCATTGGCTAGAGCATAACTAATACAGCATACTAAAAAGCACACTAATAACTTGTACATCTTTGAGTGTCCTTCAAGAATGTAAAAAAAAGTATATGTGTGTATATTTTTTTTTTTTTAAAAAAAAAGAGAGATATCAAAGTACAAATATCTTTTTATTAAATAGTAAAAAATAAAAAAGGTGGATTATATGTTGGTATGCAGGAAAAAAATAAGTATTGTTAGTAAATGAATAATAATAAAAAAAAAATCTATGGGGGAGGATTCCTTTTTTTTTTTTTTTTTTTTTTAGGAGAATTTGATATTTGAACCAATGGAGAATTAATCATCACTATTACCACCTTTCTTATCATAATTCGTACACTTGATTTGTGTACGTAAACGAGTTTTAATATCCATTGCCGTCAAATAATCGCCATAGACACATCCACTATCCAAGCCAAACGTATTTGCTTGAATATTTAAACCTCTACCAGCATCATGGCCGTAATAAACATTCATCTTTTCTGAAGCTGTAGTCATTTTGGTGTTCCAGAGTGTTGCCCAAGAGGTTCCTACTCCGCTTTCAGGGCTAGGTTTTCCACCACTATCAATATCACGCATATTCATAACCAAATAAGGAACTTGATCTTGTAATGACTCTATCTTGGGATCCAAACCACCATGTGCAACCACTGTATTATTTAAACTAGGTAAATGAAGCATCACTGGACAACTTGCAAGGTAATCGAAATCAGATTGAGTTAATTGTCTACATTTAAAAAAAAAAAAAAAAAAAAAAAGTTTAGTTGGAAATAAAAAATAAAAAAATTAGTTCTCTTTACGTTGAAATGGCTACGTGATAATTCTTGAATTTTATTGGATCTGGCACACCACCCTCAGGCATATTGGCACTGGGAGGAGACATTGCCTTAAGTCCTTTTTCAAGTTCATATGCTTTTAATCGAACAACTTTATCGTCATGGTTACCACGCACGCATAACATACCCAATTCTTGCGCACGTCGAATCACGCCGACACTTCCAGGCCCCTTTGTCGTAATATCGCCCGCAAGAATCATTTGATCCTTACTTGAATCGTACTTGATTGTAGTAAGCAATTGATTAAACTCGGTTAAACAACCATGTATGTCTCCCACCACAAAGATTCTTTCTTTTTGTTGGATATCTGCATCATCTACCGTAACAAGTTTCGTCATGTGAGCATAAGGTGAAATAGGATACTGTCCACTACTGCTTTTAATTTTGTTGTTCTGGGAAACAACGACAGCTACTACAATTACGATTACAATCACAATTACAGCTGTCACAGCAATAGCTATATTTCGCCATAACTTTTTTTGTCGGCTGGTTCTGGGATTTGTTGGAATGGCATCGACATATTCGAAACTACTCACGTCGTCTCTACCAAAATGCGCCATAATATATAAATAAATAAAAAAAGAAAAAGGAAAAAGGAAAAAAAACGATACGGTAAATTTTTGAATTTACTTTTTGTAAAAGGACTGTCTTTTAAATAAGAAACCGTTTTACCGAGGTTCATAACCAATAAAGCTCTTTTTGTACAAGTTTATTATAAGAAACTATTAGGTGAGGGTTTCATTAAAAACATGGAAGTGATAGAATTAAAAAAAAAAAAGGTACAATTTAAGATTAGGTCCCATGTCTTTCTTTTTTAGGATGGTAAAAGGGAGGTACAAACCTTTATTGATATTTTGCTGGTTACTACAATAGGAATTGTACTTTTTATGGTACTTTTATTTGGTACCTTAAACAAGTGATTATTGAAATTTGTTAATCTTGCAAAAAAAAAAACTTCCGAAACAACCCTCTCCCTCGTTTACAATTCCGCATAGTTATTTACGATTTTTCAAGTACGAAAACAAACAAACAATGACGTTTTCCACAAACTATCAAGATGCAATTTCTTACTACAGAAAAAAATACACTTTCAGGTCCGTCCCTTTTATACGTTCTAGCGTAATATGCCTCCACAATTTTATAAGCACTGTTCAGGGCCCATCAAATCACGTCATATCATACCATTACTGCATTTATTCAGTTCATACTAATAGTAGAGTGGACGCATTTTTTGACCTATTAGTAAGTATGAAACCCAACGCGTAGGAAGAATAGTGCTTATCAAGTACTGTATAAAATTTTACTACGGAGAAAAAAAACAAGAGAGAGTCTTTTTATTTTTAGAAACTGCATTTATCTGTCCAAAAGAAAGCCGATTAGTTTTTAAAATCCGATAACTGTAAAAAAAAAAGAAAAAAAAAAGAAAAAGACATTAGTAACCTGAAACCTTTTTTCTTGTTAGAAGTGCTTTACAGAAAAACCGTTTCTAGAAAATTAGTTTCAGGCAGGTCAAAATATGCAAACTAGAAAGCCCGGCACTTTCTGTCATTTAACCATTGCTGTGGAAACATCACTGACAGCGCCAACTCAATTAAGCCCCCCTTCTTTATCTTAAAATTTTACTACTCATATTTAAACTCGCCTAAATATCAGCTAAATGTGGGATCGAAAGGGGGGGAAAAACAAATAATCATTCTATCGGATTTATATCATCAGTATAATCCTTGTTTATACTTGAACAGTTTAATGACACCCTGCTGCTTTAAATTTTTTTAGACATGTAACTCGAAAATATCTTAATAGCAATAGCATACAGTTTTACTATTACACAAGACTCTATTACACAAAAGTGATCGAGTCTTATGCCTTTTCTCTCCCTTAAAATTAACAAACCCCATTTTCAAAAAAAAAAAAAGTACAAGTAAATAATAATAATAATAAAAAAAAAAGTTTAATGTATTAGTAGATTGTAAAATGTAAATTAAAATGATATTATTGTTGAGGCTTGGCCTTGGGAGAGATATATAATGAAGTAGCTTCAGTAAAGATAGTTTCACCGTCTAAACTCTGAATAGAAGCAGAAACATAAGCTTTACGGTCCTCGAGTTTATCCAACTTGGCCTTCATGACAACCCATTGATCTGACATGATGGGTCTCTTGTAATTGATGTTGAGATTAGCAGTGAAACCAAATTTGTTGGGTAAAGCGGGGAAAGCAACATAAGCCAAGACTTCATCAAGGATAGTAGCAGCTAAACCACCATGAATGATACCGTCATGACCACAGATATTTTTACCGAGATGAAGAACACTGGTAAGTTCGGTATATGTCTTGTTATAAAAAAGAACGGGGTTAACAATAAGCATGCCAGGACCTCTTAGAGCCTTTATTAAAAAAAAAAACAAAGAAATTAATACAGTTGAACACTTTATATATTGTATATATGTCATGTACTTACAGAAAAGGTTAAAGAATGCTTTTTGGTACTGGCAGAGGAGTGACTATGGGCCTCATATTCAATAATCTCAGGGTCAGCACGGCACTTCTTTACGATATCCAAATTATCTCTAGCGGATTCAGCCTCTCTAATGGGATCTTGTTCAATATATTCAGTAGCAACCATTGTAGTATTAAATCTGTAAAAGGGCTTCTTTGAAAAGACGTTTCTTAATGCCAATCCTGATAACATTTTTTATATGAAAGCTAAAAAATTTTTTTTTGAGCTTCCGGTTTTTCTGATATTGTCATCTTTAAAAGTGAAAAGAATCGCCGCTTACTATTACCCGCCCCATTTATTGGGAAATGATTGGTTTATTCGGTGAATAGTGTAAGAAAAAGGAAAACTAACTTTATTTCTATTTCTTTTTAATCTGCTTTTGGAAGTGTGCGTGTATCCCAATAGATAACTAATTGGAAAACCAAGATGCCGTTTAATACACTGGCTAATAAATTACCGCCAAGCATGACAGGGTCGTCTAATTCAGTCCAGGTCGTAAATGCTCGTGCGGTTGTACCCGCAAAATAATTTAAAACTGCAAATACCGATAGTTGTCCTGTAGAACGATTGATATAATTTATTCTGATTTGTGGTATTTTACTTGCTAATCCAATTGGTATCTGTGCCGCATATAACAATGCCATCATCCAGCTAGGTATCATAAACAAAAAGAAAATTCCGCTTGCGAATCCCAGTATGATAATTCCAATCATTTTCTTGTTATTGCTTTCATAATTTACTATCAATAAGCAAATAAGAATATTCTGTACCGTCATAAATAAAACCTCTCCATAGGTACTAAATGGATTGTTCTGTCTCGTATTATACATCAACACAATCTCATATGCTGTTGTTTCTAATAGAAATGAAGTTAGTGATAACCCTTTAGCTGATCCGTGACGTATTATTGTGATAATTTGTGGAATCTTGACGATAGCTCCTCCAACTACAATGCCAAGTCCTAATCCCTTTGAAATCGCTAACTTTACACAGGGCACATCTGTCAAATGAAACTCTTCTAATAAACTAACGTAACAGGTCTCTCCCAACAACTTGATTAACGGTTGACTAATAACATTGGGTAATCTATATTCACTTTCGATTGTTGTCACTTGGATGGGTAATGCACTTGAAAATGTAATAAATAAAACCAAGAATAGGAATACATATTTATTCATTTTTCATACGAAAAAAAAGAAGGGGGTTACTTGAGCAAAAAAATGTATACAAAACTCTTTCAAAGCCAGTTTTTTTTTTTTTTCTTGCCTTTATTTTATGTAACCATATTGCAAGTCAAGTAGAATACTATCGACTTAAAAAAAAAAAAAAAACTCTAGCGAGACCTATTGGAAAACAATATCAAAAAAGCTTCATTTTATCAGTACTACTTTATGTAATACTTTTAAGTAACCGAGACTATATTTTTTTGAATTAACCCTTGATAAACTACAATGCAAAGCACCTTCAAAAAAAAAAACCAGAATTAATCTTTACATTGGTGTATCGAAGAATAGTTCTTCTCTCTGAACAAAGGACTTGGCGAAAGCCCTCTTTTGGTTCACCAAGTCATTTACACGTCTGACCAAAGATATACTCTTAATCCAGTAAGAACACGTACACAAATAAGCTTAAATTCCCGCTCAAAACAGTAAAAACCCCAAACTTGGTAACTTGCCTTTTTTTTTCTTACTTTCTCCCACATATAAAAAAAAAAAACTCCATGGAGAAGGAATCAATGCAAACAGCTAAAGTAGCACTTATACTATGCTCTTGTTTCTTTGCGTACGGTGTAAGTGTCTCAATACAAACTAAAGAAATAACAAAAAACTAAAATTATATTACCTTGTGTAGACATATTGGTCCGACTGGGCCTTTGACTACTATTTACTGTGGGCCAATCCAGTAAGCTTACCAGAAACTGTTGCTCGAGCCACCGTAAGTTACAAACAACAAAGATAATAATAACAAGTTAAATTAACCGAGCATATAGTCTTATTACGCAAACCAAGCAAATATTCCTTCTATATTAAAGTATGTGCCCATTGCTAATTTATGCATTGCGACTATTGGCTTCATTACTGGACTATTTTCTATGACTGACGGTAATTTATTATTCGATGGAGCTTCTTTAGGTATGTAATACAATAAAAAAAAATTGTGGATTGTATTGATTGAATTTATGTAGTGCTTATGTTTTTTGGGTTATCAACCTATTTTAATTCTGTAAGACCAGGTAAGATGTATTAGAAAACAAAAGGGTCGTGTGAACTATAAATGACTGATATACGTTTTAGCTATTACCATTGTAAGCGAATCAGCTGATGTAAATGAAATAACAATAGCGTTAAAGAATATTGCAGCAGCACATTTTATCATTGTATTAGCAATTACAGGTAACAAGAAATAGGAAATGCGGCTTAGTCATTACTTGTGAAAAAAGGTTTAATAAGTTATTTTAGGTATAATTGGATTACAAGTAACACACTACTTTATTATGAAGAAATCATCTAAAGAAGAAGAAGACGAGGATTATAAAAAGGAGTAAAAAAAATCGTTTCTCTTGTTTATTTTTCCACGTAATTGATTTCCGGGCAAAATAAAAATTCTTTCTTTCTTTCTTTTTCTTCTTTATTATTAATATTACTATTTGATATGACTTATGAATCTATTTGTGAAGAGTTGGATACTTTGGCTTTAGACTACCTTACTGTACTTAATGAATATACCCATGCATGGAAGAACACTGGTAACGAATTTCAACAGGTAAGTTTATATACACACAACAAAAAGGGCAATGATAACTTATACGAAAAAAAAAGGGGTTCCTTGATTTAGCACATGCAAAATATACGATGGGAGCAAGAACCATTTCACACTATTCTTATGATGAGCGCATGAAAGCTCTCTTACAAGTGTAAAAAAAAAAAAAAAAAAAGAACCCCATATTTTATACTCAAAAACTAATGAGCAACATAATAGAGAGATTGAGGATTCAAATAGTATTCAGATAAAACACGTTTTACCACCTATAAAAGTAGAGGAAAAAAAGGAGCAAGGTTTACGAAAGAGACATGAACCTGAAAAGAAGAAAAATTCAGAATGGGTACAAACAGAGGATAATAGTTTCTCTGATAAAGATGAAATAGAATTGGATGAGAAAAAGAACAAGAAAAAGATTAAAAAGAGTAGAGATCCATTACATTGGTTTGGTCTGTTTGTATCCCCTTCTTTACGTACTTCACAGGATCATTTTAAAACTGGTAAAAACGAGTGTTTTATATACATTTTTTTTTATTTTTTATTTATATATTTACTGATTTTATATATGTGTTTTTTTTAAAAAAAATAGCAACTGAACAACTCATTCATCAAGTGAATAGAACGAATGAATTAAAGAGAATAGAAAAAAGATATCATGAATTACAAGAAGAAAAACTTGTGTTAAAGTTAAAGAAAACTATTATAGTTGCATAATAAAAAAAACTGGTATATATATATATATATTTTGGAGGAGGAGGAGGAGGAGGAGGAGGAGGAGGAGGAGGAGGAGCCTTAGTGACTATTTTGTTCATTGTGGCGAAGGTTTTCAAAGGTTTGAGAGTCAACAAGCTTTAGCTTTACTTCAGTAACTGTATTGGACTCTATTTCACTACGAGCAACTTCTTGTACATCGGGGACTTCATCACCTAATACACCCCAATTACCAGCACCAGCACCCATCTTTTTAATACCGAAACGACTTTCGGATTGACCGTTTCTAAATTATTATAAGTTTGTATATACTACAAACACTTTTTAAGTGTATTTACCTTGATACGTGCTTTTCATGGCGATTGATTCCTTCTTTACTACGTGTCATTGATTTAATTATAATTATTTTTTATATAGAGAGAGAGAAAAAAAAAAAAAGAGGAAAGACGGGGGGTATTTATATTGTTTTAAAACATGGGAAAATAAATAATTATAATCGCATGACTGAACAAACATCATGCGCTGATTTGACGTGAACGGAATTGCCGGAAAAGAAAAAAATTGTTGCGCCATTCAATTTTGCATTATTATTATAATATATAATATTTATAAAGCCGCCTACACTAGACTTTTATATTTTTATTTCTAGTTACTTTTTTGTAATAGGGCAATACGGAATTAATACGGTATCGGGACCAAGTGGATGTAAGAAGGAATCAAAGCTAACATACTACAGTAATAAAGTTAATATTTTTTTTTTAAAGAAACAATATAAAATATTACCAGTGTGAATATCATGACGGCAACGCCAAAAGTGATAAGAGTACAATTTAAAATGATATCCAATCGTTTTTTGGAGACCTTGAGATGAAACATACCGGGGAAAATAAAACATAAAGGTACACAAGCAATAGAACCAACCAGCGACACGAATTTGTCAAGGTTTTCACCGCCAATACCAAAAGCAATTGCTGCACAAATGACGCACAGAATAATTCTATATATATTCTTGCTCCATTTAATCATCATATTATGTCTACCCGAACTAAATTTAAAAAATATACTATTTTCAATAATCTTTAACGCCGGGAAAAGCATCAGTGGTGCAGTTAAACAAATAGCAAGTGAATAAAGTATTTTAACTGTGATCGTAACTGGATTATCTAATGGGAAATTATAAATCACTGCTGATTGAATCGTGTCTCCATAAGCCAAGTATGAAATTGTACCAATTAGTATGTATATAACACATACTATAATCATTCCCAATGTAAGAACAAATGGAAATCTTTCAGGGCGTTGCATAGATTCAACAATTGGAATAACTATATTATTCTTAATTAAAAATAAAAAAATACGTACATATATATATATATTTTACTTACTAAGTCCAATACCCTCAAATGAAAAAGTTGCTGTACCTATCATCAAGGCAAAATTGGTAGGATTAACTGCTTGTACATTAGGACCCACCCCATGTAAGGTTAACTGTTCTGCAGTAAAATAAAGTGTGACAATTAAGCCAAACAAAATAAACACATCTGCAATAATTGCTGTAAATGACAATTTGGCGATATGTCGCACCAACGCAAGCGGAATTAAAATAATCAAAGGCATCCACATATAATATTTTTGCTCGATACCAGCAGTACAATTTGAAAGTACATCAACTACACTCACGAGATTACCTGATACAAAAATAAAATAGGAGCATACAAACCCAATTTGTGAAATAACGATAAAAAATAATACGATGAATCGAAGGATACGTCCGTAAAGTATACCACCGATATCACCATACGATCCACCAATCACTAGTTGGGTATTCACTAGTCTTAAAAATGCGAATAAACAAATTGATGCAATAATACTCATCAGGATAGGTGAAAGACCAATTCCACCGTGTTGAAACCTATATATTATAGTTTAGCATGTATGTATATGCGGACACCACAAAGAACTTACGCTTTTGGTAAAAATAATACTCCTGAGCCTATAAACGCTTTTAGAAACATAAACATAGCTTTTCCAACAGATGCTTTAGGAGTTCCTCCTTCATCAAAACTCTTTTCACTTCCATCTTCTTCCATACTAATATTACCAGATGATGCCGCTCGCTTCTCGTTCTCTTCCATTGATAATTTTCTACTATTTTTTCGCTTCTTGTCGTTATTACTAAAGCGTTCTCCTGCAAAATGAGAATACAGTGAAAACGAAGAAACTGATCTAGCAAATGATTTACGGGATTGTATAGAGGGTCTACGTAAAGAATAACCTTCACTGTGTGATACACCAGTTTTGGTCATGCCTGGTCGAACAATTGAGTTTTCAAAGTGAGCGTGAACTCCTTGTTGCTTTCCTCTAGGTAGGTCAAACGATTGTGATCGAACGGTGGGTAAATTTGGTGGGGCATCTTGAAATGTGATGGCTGGTATGGCGGTTGTAGGTGATATAAACTCTTCTTCTTTCACTTCCCATTGATCTTGGTCCTTTGACATATTATATATATATTTATTTAAATGCTATCTAGCGTTATTTGTTAATCAATGATTATTTTTTTAAAAGTACAAGAAAATAATATATATAATACAAGAAGAAGAAGAAGAAAAGAGACTAGGATAATTCTTGCATTTATTACTTTTTTTTTTTTTTTTTTTTTTTTTTTTTTTTTAAAACGAATGATGATTACAGCAAAAAAGAAGCTATTTAAGTTTACACTAATACAAACTCCTCGGGATCAATTTGACTATAAAATATATAATTGTATTATAACTAGCCATTGCATATAATATATATGCACTTTCTCTTTACTAAAACAAACATTTTAAACAGCCAAAAAAAAAAAATTCATATTTAATTCTTTTTTTTTATTTTTTTATTTTTTTTTTGATGAATGTATTACTAGAACCGAAATTATCGGCAATTTATTATGTCAAGTTATTTTTCTAATAGAAATAATCTTTTTTCTTTTCTTTTAAAAAGTAGATATATAACGTGTCTAGGCTTTTGTTTTGTGTATTAAAAAGAATATTACAGAAATTAGAATTTTTTTTTAGAGTCCAACAACTTGGATTTAACAAATCATTAAAAAAAAACCGTAGTTCCCATCTTTTAAAATAACAATAAATAAATAATAATAAAAAATATATATATTTTCCAAAGAGAACCGAGTCCATGTATACTAATTGTAATTCAATCTGTTTCTTTTATTGTTTTCATCGACTTCTTATAACGTTTTCTTACTATAAACAGTCTAGATCTCCTTTTTTTTTTTAAAAAAAAAAAGAAAAGTCGAGCTAGATTAAAAACTTCATAGTTACATCAAAAATATCGTCTCAGTAGCAGAATGTAGTATCTCGTTATCTAACCTTTTATTCTAAAAAAATAAAGTTAAAAAAGAACTTTTTTCTATGATGGATTACGGAAATAATTCTTGGAATTACGGGTAATTTACACGCATGCCCTTTACTGTATTGACATCATACATTGATAGTTATATATATATATATATATATATTTTTTTTTTTCAGGTACCATCTTCCTGTTACTGAACATCATTATACGAACTGTATGAAATCATAATAATGGGAGTATTAAATATTTTTTTTTATATTAACCTGACGAACCTCCTGATCAATAAACTATGCAGCACTGAATCATTTTACCCATCAAAAAAGAGACGAACCCTTTTTTTTTATTTTTTTTTATTTTAGATCCGGGGAATACGGATTACACAAGATAAAAAAAAAAGTTGTCAATGACGCCCATAGTTACTGAAAAGAAATATGCACAAGTCGGAACTTTTTTTATTTCTATGCAAACTACTATTTGATGAACAAGTTTTCGTAAGCACACATTATAAGTAGCTAAAAAAAAGAGGGTTCCTTACCCAACATGGTACTTTTTGTATATCCTGCAGAAAGGACCTTTTTTTCTTTCATTCTTTAATATTCTTATATCAGAATAGATCTTATCATGACAAAACAAGAAAAAGGTACTAGAATATTCTCTCATTTACTCTTAACTATAAAGTTTTATATATATTGATACTATCAAGACGTTTTTGGGATCACGGATTTAAGCTAATTATAAAGTATATATACAAACAAATAATAATAAAAAAAAGTTAAGCTAGATCTCATTGTAGCCGATTTAAAGCTTGAATGACCTATTATATTTAACGATTAACTGGTATAAAAAAAAAAAAAAAATATGGTTTTTTTTTATCCCCGCGTTTTAAAATTAAAATGTTCAAGTAACATCAAGATATCCGGAAACACCATTTTTTCAAGGTTGGAAGCCCATAGAAAATCCATATGTTCCCATCCATAAACATTCTTGACATACGCTAAATGAGACAACTCATTCTTTAACACTTCAAAATCCACAAGCGTATCGTCTGACCCATAAAACACAGCGATCGGTGTCGTTATTTGTTTAATAGGGAATTTAGGCGGTAAATGATCAACCGTCTTGGTAAAAAAACTTGATCTCTCATCGTACATTTGAAACCTGCCTGATCCAATAATTTGAAACCAATGCTACAAAAAAAAAAAAAAAAAAATTTGAGTAAAAATAAAGGGGAACTTGATGTATATATATATTACCACAATTGATTTGACACTTGTTAAACTAAATAAATGTTGATATCCAACAATCTTTTGTTCAATATCAATGTTTTGGCAGTGCCATCCGAATAAAAACTCAACTGCTGCATCAATAATCTTGACATATAGTGCTGGACTTAATACACTTTGCCAAAACAAGACTGGTTTTAAAAAGATCTTGTGACCCAATAAGCTGTAAATGATAGTAGGTGCTACCTTTATAAATCTATCAAATGCTGGATGCGAAAACCCTTTGGGTGTAGCAGCTGGGGCCAACGCAATAAACAAATTAACCTTTTTGTTTAGTTCCAAGTCCATTGAAAGCCCTGCAAATGCTTGTGTTGTGCCTTGAGAAAATCCAATATAGGCTAAACTGGGCGCATCTGTCACTTTTAATATATACTATAAATATATGAGTACACACACACATATAATCTTTTTTCTTTTTTTTTTATATATCATTTTTAAACTTTACATCAATTGTATCTGGCATATCAATCATTGCAAACTCATTAATTGAAAATTGCCAAAAATCAGCATCCTTTGGATCTTTCGTTAAATGCGATTGACTATACTTATTACCACGAGCGTTTCCCATCCACACATCGTACCCTTGATCCGATAAATACAATGCCAAATTACGTTTGTGCTTAATATTCGATATCCAAACCTCTGAAGTTAAAGTCAAGCCATGATAGAGTAACACGACAGGTTTTCCATTATAATTGGTAGGCTTTTTAAAGTCATTGATTTGATTTACAATGGTAGTACCTGATTCAATAATACCATCTGTTTTTGCATTCTTACGTCCTTGTGGTATACGATGAATACATAATACATAGTGGTCTCTAGTCTCTGTAAAATGCTCTTCATAATCATACTTCCTATTCTCGTTTTTTTTTTTTAATTTTTTTTTTTTTACACGTAGTAAAAAAAAACAACATATGCGTTACCAGTATTTCATCATATCCTTAAATGTTGCTGCATGCTGTAAAGGGTTCGCTGTGTAGGACGTCCACGGAAATAAACTAGGATGAAACAAGATTAGAAAACAAATGAGACATTCAACCATTATAAAAATTACAATTGTATAATAGAATCAACTAAACTGATGATACACTTTGGTGTTAAAATAACAATAAACCGAGCAACTGACTCAGTCCAGAATATAACAATAGTAAGCAAGAAATTATAAACCGAAGTCAGTGGACGAATAAACATTATATGAGCACACAGAAAAAAAAAAAAGAATAAAAAAGAAAGGTATGAACAATGCTTTTTTTTATTTATTTATTGATTTTTTTAAATGTCTTTTTTAGCTTCGGAAGTACTCAAAGTTCTCTCTAACTTGTTATGTTGTTCAGCCAATCTACCATATTCCTTTGCTTGTTGATCACTTTGCTTCTTTAAAGTATCGAAATCAAGCTTTTGACGCTTCAATTCCTTGATTTGAACGTTCAATGCATCAACCTTGTGCTTATAGTCGTCTTCCATATCAATTAAACGTTGTTGACCTTTAGTAACATCAGCAGTCTTTTATATGTATATCAATTAGAACACGTTAAACCATAATTTTTTTTAATAATTATACCTCAATTTGTGCCTTCTTTAATTCTTCTTCACGTTGCACCAAAGTCAATACAAGTGCACTAGTTCTCTCCAAGATCCTAAATAATTAACACGTGAATACCCTTGGACAGGTTGAATATATATACACATAAAACTTACAAAGACAAGAAGAGAGTAAAGCCAGTAAGATAGAGGTTTCTTTGAGAATAAAATTTCTTAGCCTTGATACTAGTCTCATAACTATAGTCATGATGATGTTGTTGATCTCCTTCTACTTCAGATTCAATACGTTGAAGACGATTGATGGTATCTACACGCGTTTTTTTTTTTTAAAAAAAAAGTTTAGCACATGTGCCCTTATTTTCTTCCCTCCCTTTTTTTTCCTTTACCAATAAATAAAACGAGAATAAATCTAATAAACAACATTTAGTTTTTTAACCCCTTTTATAAAACCGAAAAATATATACTTTACCCGAATATGATCTTGAAGAAATACATTGCTTTTGCCATCTAAAAAAAGAAAAAGGAAAAGTATACACTTGTTTAATTCCTGCAAACCAATATACAATCTCGGTAATACTTTACTGCTGGGGATTCCAAAGTAAACTTGAGCATAGCGTGACGCCAACGAGAGGGTAAAGGAAGCTATAATAATGAAAAATAAAAAAGTTTATACCAAACTAAAACCATCCCAAGAAACACTTGTTACTTACAACCAGAATGCCAAAGGCGATCATCTAAAGAAAAAGAAAAAGCTATTAGTTACAACCACTACTAAAGAGAATTTCTTTTCAAAAACTACCTCAGTGACGAGAATACCAAAGGTAAGTGAGTAATAAATAGCCATTATTTTAGTTATAAAGGGTATAAAGAAAAGAAAAGAAGAAAAAAAAAAGAAACAACCAATTTTTCTTACTTCGCCAAGAAAAGCCTAGCGATTTTAACAACCGAACAGGCCTCTACAACGTGTTCTCTTTTAAATACGCCACACCATTAACTTTTTTTTTTTTTTTTTTTTTTTTTTTTTTTTTTTTTTTTTTTTTTTTTAAAGAATAAACATCCTATACTTCTTTGCTTTATCATTGTGCTTTATTTATTCCCCATGTATCTTTTGGAATTAATCCTATTTCGATTGACACAAATAAACAATAAAACTGATCATGTAAACCACACCCTTTATTTTTTCTTCAGATAATTTATTACGTCTCAGGGACAGTTTTTAGGTAAAAAAAAAAGAGAAATAAATAGAGTTCTGACTAAAGAGGGGTGGGTGTGATTGTGTGTGTGTGTTTTTTTTGAGGGTTGACGATGTTAATACGAAATTATAGTTAGTTAGATATTTTAATTGGGGTTCAGTTATGGTTGGAGATACAAAGTTTGTTCAGAGTCGAATTGATTGTGTATTTTAGTTGCGATAATTGTGTTATGATGGAAAGGTAAGTCGTAGAAGATATTGGGGTCCAGATAAAAAAATATTTAATAGATGAACACATCGGTTACGGAGTGTAAAAACATTTAGTCTTTGTTACTTTGATTTATAACGACAGTGAAGTATGAGTAGTCATCCATTTACAGGTTTAGTTTATTAGGTAGGTGAGTCGTTAAGCATTCCTCAGCAGATTTCAACTTTCATGACCACCGTCCTGCCTTCTACTCCACCGCAGTACACCGAATATTCATCAAAGTATAGTATTGATCTCAGTCCGTTATTGTTTCAAGAGAAAAAGTAGAATTTAAACAATGTTTATTTCCCATATGTTATAAAATATAAAAACTTCTTTCAGGATTTAATCGTGGCTATTCACAGCCGTCTTATTACTAGACCTGGAAGGGACAAGAGGGAAAAAAACGAAAGAATAGCAAGAAGAAAAGAGCAACTGTGGCGTGATAATTACTGCTAAAAAAAAGCTCACCGAAATTTCGCAGTTTAAAAATCGCTCATGTAAGAAAACACTGCTGATTCCAGCACTTATAATAAATAATGGTCTTTAATTTATTAACTAAAAAGCAGAAAACGCGTTTCGGACCCAAGTTGTATAATACAAAATAGTTGTTTCGAATACATCTTTGATAAAAAAAATTAAAAACGTACTTTTTTGTTTCTTTTTTCGATTTTCATTTTTGGGGGTCAACCCTTTTTGTTTTTTGGCCAAAAATCACGTTTTTTTTTGCGATTACTCCGGATCCATTTTGCCTTTTTTGCGGAAAAAAAAGGATAGTAAAGTACTTGTGTAGACGCATCTAATCAATTTTAAATTAAATTTTTAACTTAAAAATTGAAAGAGTAATCATTATTTAAAAATATTTTTTTTTTTGGAAAAAATAACACGCATTTTCTGTGTAACAATTTTTCTCGATTTTTTCATTTACGTGATTACATAAAATGTATTTTTTTTATTACTGTTTTTGGTTATAGCAACAATTACAGTCAATTGGTCACTTTTCTGAATGCCAATTGGTCACCCCTTAAAACGTTTTACAGACAGGCTATACCATACTTAGTGGTGAACAAACAGCAATCAAATTGGTTCTCTATTTAAACATTTATCAAATTGCTTCACAGAATGTTGAATGCAGTTTTGAAGATGCTGAAGGGGAACTTTTTCACAAGACTCGACTGTTCTACTAGTCAGGGTTTTTGTGTCCTTAAGTGAATGGCGTTTAACTTTGGACTTAACAATAGACCACCCCAACAGCGCGTTTTCGACCACAGTAGGGCTATTTCTCGCAGTAGGATGCCTTGAAATTGTTTTGATAGAAAGGTTGCATTCATTTTTCATAAATTCTGCGACCCTGGATTTTTTTTATCTCAAGATTTTCAAAGCTTTGTGTCAAATCTTTGATGGTGTCTATCTCCATGTCCATTTTTTCAACCGCTGGTTCTCATTACCTTTTTCCTACGTACTAAATATGATAACCATAACAAGGGAACAAGCTATATGCATGTTATATTGTGTACCTTTTAACGACGAAAATGTCAAAAAATTTGTACCAACTATTGATGCACTGAAGAGTTTGGAGATCTGCTACAAGGAGGATCCCATGGAGCCAATGCT
Source organism: Thamnidium elegans (assembly GCA_025201345.1). Classification (NCBI taxonomy): domain Eukaryota; kingdom Fungi; phylum Mucoromycota; class Mucoromycetes; order Mucorales; family Mucoraceae; genus Thamnidium; species Thamnidium elegans. The sequence continues at coordinate 19,435 of JAIXMG010000012.1, read as the reverse complement.
AATTTTTTTAAAAAGTCTTGAAGCTCACACTGTCAAATATCGTAAATATCCTACCATCCAAAGCTTAGAAGAAAAGTAACAAGGTTTAACTTTTCTAGTCGAAGTCTTGACATTTAAGTCTTTCATTAGACTGATTTTATATTTTTTGGAAATAAATAGAATTATTTTGAACGTTGCAGAGGCCTGTTCCTGCACTCAAATGCCTTCATTGTTTGCTGTTCATCCAGCAGTTTTTGGCGTCCATATATTGTTACTTTATTGTTGAAGGGCAATGTATCTACGATTATCTTTTGTAAGCTCTCATTGTCACTAATTCTAAATGTTAGAACATTATTTATACTTCGTTGTTTTATTTTATATTATATTTTACCTAACAAGCTGCTCCAAATCCTCACGATTAGTAGAAAGACCTGCATGATCAAGAACCACCGGACACACCTTATTGTTATCTTTTATGTGACGAAGCATACCTAATAAGCAGTTATAATTATAAATATTTTCTTGAACTAGTTATTTTTACCTTGAGTATTACCATTCTCGAGTACTTTTTTTTGGCTCTTGTCTCTTGAATGTAATGTGTCACTTGCATTACAGGAGTACGAAACGAACACACAATCAACAAGCGATCTGTTTCTCAAACAATTACACATCAGCTGCAATAGTTTTATTCGAGTATCTTCTGTCTCTTTGCCCTTTGATTTTCTAGCGTAACCAATCACACTATAACCTTCCTTCTTTAAACTTTTTACATACTCTTGGTACTCTTCAAAATAAGAAACCACATTTTTTAAGGTATTCGCTGTAGTAAAACCCAATAATTAAAATGCTTGCTTTCTACAAATTGAAGTCAAACTTACCTAAATATTCATCCTTCAAGACATACAGATTTCTTGCTTGTACTTTTTCTCCCGTACTGTCAGTACGGCGAGAAATAGCGCTAAATCTTAAGCACTGGTGCTTGTACAAGTATTGGAATGCTTGGGGAAGCACTAACGCTAATTTTAAGCAGGTGAAAAAAAAAAAAAAAAATCACTGGAAGCTTTTTTTGACAAAAAAATAGAATAAAATAAAAAAGAAGCGCTAGCATTGATTTTTTTTTTTTTTTTTTTATGTACCATTTGACATATTGTTATTTTATCTTCCGCTTAATAAAAGACTATAGATTAAGCTTTTTTTTTTTCAAGCTTCACTCTATTCAACCACTTTGCTTTTTTAAATGAATATTACGACCATTAATTACAATAATAAAAAAAAAAGACCCTACTGCTAATTCTATAAAACATGGTAAAAATTAAAGATGTAATTCTAATTTATTGTACATATACTGAATTTTTTATAATGGGCCTATCTCGTGATAAATTGCAAATCATTATCGAGAAAATAAATAGAATAACAAACAGTTTTTAATATTTAATGTTAAATACTTGGACAAAAGAATGGTTTCCTGGCTTTTAATTATACAAGGAAAACACCTCATTTCAATCACTGTACTATTTTAATTGGCAACAATAGTTTTTTAAAAATAATTAAAACGGTTCTAATGTTTAGCTCTTGTAGAAAAAGATACACAACACATAATTTTCGTATTAACTTGGGTAAGTTAGAGAAATACTTAATGTATTATAGTCTATCATCGTTCATCCATTACTTTATTTCAAACACTTGTTTTTATATGAACATCCAGGCATTACACTTAAAAAAGGTAATTTTTACAGAGATAGGTGTTGAAAGTGCACATAACTAATTACTAAAGAAAATATGCCTGCTCATGGTAAAGGTTAAAGACAAAATATGATTAAAAGAAAATAATTTGGGTATAAACGCTAAGTTTATACCTTATTTATCGCAGAAATATTAGACTGTTATTAAGAGTACATATAGTCTGAAAAAATACGGTAACTGTTTTTTTTCATACTGACAAGTAGTTAGCCTTGATTTATACTGTGGTAAGTGTATTTAAAATATTTGTATTAGAAGTTATATTATATTGTCACTTGAAATAAATGCTAAAAAAAAAACCCCCTGTACAGCATTTTTATTGCTGGATGTATAATTAACCCGTTGACTGTTCGATATAAGAGTGAAGCAGCTACCCTCTTTGATATTGTATTTACAAGCACTTTCTTAATAGTAATGTTCTTTATTATTATTATTATCTATCCTTTTCACGGTACTACAAAGTATGAAAAAAGAAAGGTTTATTGGGGGTGTATAATTATCAAATGCTAGTTTAGATTTTGTAATCACAGGGGGAAATAGTCTCGTGCTTGAAAGATTTCTTTCCGGAACCGAAATCAGCAGCACCATCACCATTACCAATTAACTTATACTTGTAAATAACCAAACCTTCCAAACCAACAGGCCCACGAGCATGTGTCTTGTTTGTACTTACACCAACCTCAGCGCCAAAGCCATAACGGAATCCATCAGCAAAACGAGTACTTGCGTTCCAATAACAACCAGCAGCATCAACACGAGTCATGAAATACTCTGCTGTTTCTTTATTCTCTGTAACAATAGCGTCGGTATGCTTGGATCCGTGTTCGTTAATATGTACAATAGCTCCTTCAACATCAGGAACTGTCTTTACGGCCATGATCAAATCCAAGAACTCAGTAGAGAAGTCTTCTTCAACTGCCTTTTCAATCTTGGTATCTTTTAATTCTTGAGAAATGGCGTCCGAGTTCAATAAGAAGGTACGAACGTTTTCTTCACACTTGAGTGTGACGCCAGCGTTTAAGAGACCAGAAGCAACCTTTACAAAGGATCCATTGCTCAACAAGGATTCATTGACTAATAAAGTCTCGGCTGAGTTACAAGCAGCGGTATAGTTTGTCTATAAAAAAAAAGAAAAAAATTAAAACGTCTATACAAAAAGAAACCCTTAGTATAAAGAAAACTTACCTTGGAATCAACCACAATCTTGACTGCCTTCTCAATATCAGCTTCCTTATCAACATAAACAGAACAAATACCATCAGCATGACCAAGAACAGGGATTCTACAACCAAAAAAAAAAAAAAAAAAAAAAAAAAAAAAAGTTAGGTAAACAAAGTACCCGATTCTCTTTTTGTATGACAAAAAAAAAACCTTACCTAGTGTTATTTTGAATATGCTTTACCAAACTATTACTACCTCTGGGTACAACCAAATCAATATAACGATCTAAATCCAACAAGGCACTAATATCTTCACGTGTTTCAACAATTTGAACGGCTTCTTTGGGAATACCATTAGATTCGGGCAAACTAGCAAGTGCATCTTGGATTACACGAGCCAAGGCAGCATTGGTGTGTGTAGCCTCCTTACCGCCCTTCAAAATAACTGCATTACCAGACTTGAGAGCCAAACAAGAGATGTTTACCACGACCTCAGGGCGAGCTTCAAAAATAGTTAAAAGAACACCGACGGGTACAGTTAAACGGTACAACTCTAATCCATCTTCCAACTTGGTTGCCATGGTTACCTTCTTGGTTGGATCAGGTAATTGAGTAATATCACTAACACCAGATAAAATATTATCAAATTTATCGCCTTGAGAAATATCTAAACGTTTAAAGAGAGAACTAGAAAGTTTACCAGCTTTGACTAAATCTTCAGCAATCTATTTAAGTATTGTTAAGTATAACAGCACAAAAAAAAACCCAACTTTTTTTTTCTTTTTTCTTTTTTTACCTTTTTGTCTTGGTCATTGGCTTTAAAAATTTCTTCTCTGCGTTCACTTAAGACTTGCTTAATTCTTAAAAGAGCTTCATTCTTTTGTTCGTTGGTGACGGACTGAAGGTTAACAGAGGCAAGACGAGCAGCACGAGCAGTTTCGAGTACAGACATATTTGGTTATAAAAAAAGAAAGAAGAGAAAAACGTTATGAGTAATAAAATTGCGGGGGAAAAAACATCTCTTTTTCACTCGGTTGCGGCGATTTAAACAGATTGGCATCTACGAAAAAAATATGTATAAAGTTATTGATGTCATTGTACACCTTCAATTAGTTTAATCATGTGATGCAGTAACCATATATACTTTACAGAAAGCACAATACACGCAGATGACTAAATATACTTTTTTTTTTATTGAAAACCTTCTTACAAATCCCAATAGTGTGATACAGGTGTAAAATATCTAAAAAAAAAGAGTATTCTTATTTTACATGTCCGTCAAAAACTTGTGAAAAAAGGGTCTGAAAGAAATGGTCTATTTTTTTACTGTAGCAGTGACGCAGTGCATCAGCAAATTCATTTATGGCTTATGTAATGCATGGAATAGATTATTTCCAGCTATTTATATAACTGTGGCCAATCTTTTTAAAATATCTAATGTAGAATAAATATGTTTATTACTATCAAGCCTTTTTTTTTTTTTTTTTTGGCCGATTATGTGGTTTAACTTTATTATCAATAAATTAGTTAAACTTTTAAGTTTTTTTTTGAAGGAAGAGCACATTCTATTTTCTCGTTTGTTCTTCGTTCTATCCTTCTTAGATACACAAAAAATCTTAACTTGTTGCCATAAGTTTTCTCTGATATAGTTCACAAGAACAAAAAAAGAAGCACATATATAGACTGATGTAATGTAATAATTAAAAATACCTTACTGGCAGCTGCGTGTCAAAACTTACGTTCTGTCTTAGCCGTAAAGAGTGAAACATTGAACTTTACTTGCAATAACAAAAAAAAAAGAGAAAAAAAGAGGAGGTATGGGGAGAAATAAAAAGTAAACGTGCTTATTTCAAAAATAGAGCAAGGTTAAATATGTCTCATCAGAAAAGATGCCCTTGGATAATAATAATAAAAAAGTGTGACCAATAAGAAATACCAAGGAAGTACTCCTAATTAAGTTCAAAGACTCCCCAGCCCTAAAAACCCATAACTATCCTAGCTATTTTGAATTTTTGAGCGAGCTTTAAAACTAGGGAGAGTACACTTAAGGGGAGAGAATACTCTCATCCTATCGACCTGTTTTTATTTATTCCTCCCATCGTATCTACATATAGAAATATAACACGTTAAAAGATTAGAGAAACGAAGAGTAAGTATGTTGATCCATAATAAGGTACATTTCCCATTTTAAATATATAGAATATTACTGCATATCATTTAACTTTTTTCTTTATAAAAAAACAACTGCATTTGATACTTTTTCTTTTCTTTTTTTTTTCTTATATTATATATAAATAAAATTAATGTTCGTATTTAGTCTACTCTGTATTTTTCTTATTCATGGTGTCATAGCCACGCATGTGGGTCATTTAGGTCGAAAATATCGTACAAACACTGGATCCCAAAGAACATTTGAGTTAAACATTAGTCTGGATTCAATTAACCCTGACTGTCACCATACGTCGTATCCTTCATTAGTCGCCAATCATGAATTTCCTTCTCTTGCTATGCATATTGTAAAAGATGATATTGTTCGTATCAAAATTAGAAATAGTGGACTCCATAACAATCAATCTACTAGTGTTCATTTCCATGGTATTAGGCAATACGGTACCAGTGTGGCCGATGGTATTGCTAATGTTACTCAGCTAGCCATTGCTCCTGGTAGATCTTACACTCAAGTATTTCAAGTAACTCAGCAAACAGGTACATATTATTACCATGCTCATGTTGGTGTGCAAGATGATACTATTCTAGGTCCCTTTATTGTATATGAAAATGAAGCTAATCTATTGGCCGCCACCGACCCCAAACCCCTTCAGACAATAACCGAAGGAGGCTACACCTATAACGAAGAACGTATTTTACAATGGTCAGAATACTGGCATCAATCAGGTTATGACCGACTAGCCTATTACTTGGGTACCGATTATAAAGGTGATACGGGTCCAGATAGTATTTTATTAAATGGCAGAACAATTTACAGCGAAAATTATACCAGTCATGATTGTGAGGGATTTAGTGTGATAGATGTGGAGCCCAATACTGTCTACCGATTTCGATTTATTTCATCGCTTTCATTTCGTATTCTTGCTATTTTAATTCAAGACCATGATATGACATTAATCGAAATTGACGGTGAGTACGTACAGCCTCATGAACTAAAGTATCTCGAGATGACTGCCGGACAACGTATGTCTGTTCTGATCAAGACTGGTGATTACCCTGATGGTACAATGTTTCCAATCGCAACTAATTTTAGATGGAGAAATCTAGTAAAAACTTATACCCCAAATGGCTACGGTTACTTGAGATACAATAATAAGAAGAAGACTGAAAACAAGAGCATGTTTAGAAAACCATATATTGAGAACTTCTTTGATAGTACAGATAACTTTTTCAACGTGTTTAATAAGTCTCCATCCAAAAAGAAGGTTATGAAAAAACCAGATATTGCTACTCTTCCAAAAGATGTATTACCAAAAGAAGATATACCAAGTTGGGTTTTGCATGATGTCAAGCCGCTCGTTAGAACCAAAAGAGATGTAGCTATTTTAGGCGGAACTGCAGCAACTACTATCAAACTTAGTATGGATCAATTAAAAGAAGCTGATAATACGACACGATTTAGAAACAATGGCAGAGTACATCAGTATTGGGGTACACCAACTGCTTCGTTACTAGATCAAGTATTGGATAAAACTTTAGGTAGTGTAGGCACCTTGGAAAACTTTGATGGATTTTCAACGGCACATCAAACGTATCCTATAAGTTACGGACAAATTGTCGATATTGTTTTCCAGAATGTAATTAATTCTGGAGGTATCTGTGTTGCCCATCCATGGCACACTCACGGACACTCACATTACTTGATCGCAGAAGGCACTGGAGACTATCAACATGCATTAGACAAAGACATACGTACTTTTGATAATCCGCTATTAAAAGATGTTAGTGTATCTTACCCAGCGACCGTTCCAGGCACGACAGGATGTGGTTGGACAAAAGTTCGAATATTAACTGTAAGTTGTATATATATATATATATTGATACAATTTTTACAAACATATATTTATTCTTTTTTTTAATAATAGGATAACCCAGGTATTTGGGCAGTTCATTGCCATATTACTCTTCATATGTTGCAAGGAAAAATTGTTATTCTAGAAGTTGCTCCAGAGTTAATCAAAAATTTTTACTTTTAATAACGTTAAAGAATAATTTCATGCATTTTTCACAAATAATTAGTTACACACGTATAAAAATAAAAGTTGTAGTTAAACACAAGTTTGGAACATTGCATATTTTATTAAAGGTCAGTTAACTCTCGAAATACACTGCAATAATAAAAGCCATTTAGTTTCTACTTTACAAGGCATTTTTTTTATATATTTCCTTTATTAAGCTTTTCACGGATATAAAAATCTGCTATCCTTAAACTACACTCTGTTTTTTTTTGAAGATGTATGACTAAGCATCTGTCAAAAACAAGATTTTACAAAATTAAACTCTTAAAAAAAACGAAGACTTATAGGGCACCTATTGGAAAGAATTGTACGATGCTACATATGTATATATCTGCAGTACCATATGAGTACTGTTACTAATTGCATACATATTATTTTGTACTAGCTGAACGTGACTCATTCATTATACACAAAGATAAGTCTCGTAAGATGACGAAAAAAAAAAATATCTCGGTTACATTAATTATTATAACGCTTGAGAAATAGATAAACGGTTTATCTCGTAAAATAAAGAAAATATAATATCTATTTAATCTAGATATCATAGTATTTTAATAAGACGTATAAGGTTACTTTGTATACAGTTTCCCTTTAATACAATGCAAGGGGGAGAAGAAACAAATAGACAATCCCAAAGCTTTAATATCGTTTCTCTCATATAAACTATGCAATGATCTAAACTTAGAAACCTATGTTTGTACCGTGCCACAATAACAAAATTGCAGAAAAATTCCACTCTCGATAAGATAGACAAGACACAATCTTGGTACCACATCACACCAAGGGGAAAAACACAAAACTTTCTGTGATCGAAATAACTCGCATAATGCATTTACTTTTTCAAGGTATCTCCTCTATGCCATAAAACTTGACAACCGTTTAACCTATTCCTTCCCTCTCCAGAAAGAAATTACATGTCTACTTTAATAATAAAAAAGACTTTATTATAATATAAAAGTGAGAGAGTGAGAGTTAATAATGTGTCACAAAAAGATAGGATAAAGTATCTATATATTATCAGAAAAAAGTGATAAGGAAAGCAATAAACCACTAAGCGTAAGAAAAAAAAAAAAAAAAAACGGAAAAAAGAAAGTACATATACGATTAGAGCTCATTAAAGTACACAACAACATATACGATATGCGTAGACAGCCCCGATTCTTGAAATTTACATGTGTATATAAAAGGGAGGTTTTTTTATCTTTTTTTTTTTTTATCTTCTACATTTTTAACTTTTTCTTTACAAAACACCCTCTCAAAAGAAAAATAAAATGAAAACTTCCTTGTTTCTATTAGCTACTGCAGCCTTACAAGCACTTGCTGCCCCTACTTCAGACATTAAACTATCTATCAAAACCTCTCTCAAGTCGGATTCTTTAACCAATGTCTATATTGATTACGGATCACAATTCTTTGAAGGCACTATTTGGTTTGGTTCCTGCGAAGATGGTACTTCTATGCACTCAATTGGCCAAGTCAGCAACCGGTCTCAAAAGTTAGCTTGGTATGTACCATATGATGCCGAAACGGGTTGTTTACTTGCGAAAGATGCATCTGGTCAATTGGTTGCTCAAAGTGAACAGTACGTGGTTTTGAAGTCCTTTTCTAAGAGAGGTCATCCTGAATTTAGTGATATGTACTTTGATGCTGTAGATTATCATAACAATAAAAAGGTGCTTAAGCGTGCTGCAGCCTCTAGCAAGAACAAAAGTAAGTTTTTTTTTCTCTCTCCCGCATATATATGTAAACAAGAGCTAACAGTTATATTTTTTCCCTCTTAGAAATTGGTATTATCGGTGCTGGTATGTCCGGTTTATTTAGTGGCTTCTTGTTAGATCAAGCTGGTTTTCATAACTATGAAATTTTGGAAGCAAACGATAGGCTTGGCGGGTAAGAGAAGAAAAAAAAAAGTTGTCAAAAAAAAAAAAAATTAAACTAATTTTATCTTACATAGTCGAGTTCATACTACTTACTTTGGTAATTCAGGTACAGCCTACCAAGAGATGGGCCCAATGCGATTCCCTATAGAATTTGACTACAAAGAAAAAACCCTTCCTATTACTGATCATCAGATCGTATTCCAATTGGTCGATGAGCTTAATTCAATTAACAAGAAACCACTTCATGTCGAATTTATAAAGTGGTACCAAAGTGGTGATAAGTAAGTTTACACAAATATAAAAATAACATAAAAACTAATTTTTTTTTATAGTAACTTGTACTACAAGAACGGGTATCGTCTCGCTAACGGAAAAATCCCAACTGTCGGTCAAGTCCGTGCAAACGCAAACTTGGTGCCTACTGACGGTCTTTCTGCGCTCTCCAGCCAAGTAGAGGCTGCCACTTCTCAATTCAATACGGACGAATGGTTTAAACTCATGGGCTCCGATCTTTACGCCGCTCACGCAAAGGCCATTGAAGAAGGTTACGATGATTGGTCTGAATGGGCTTGGTTACATAACAAGATGGGTTTAAGTTTAAACGCCACCAATTATGCCACTGGTCTTTCATCCGGTAACATCTGGAGCAATATGTATGAGACTTTTACATTTGGCCGCTCCACCAATTGGAGAACTGTTCAAGGTGGATTGAATCGTATTGCCAACGCCTTTGAACCTATTGTCGGAAAAAAAGTTACGTTTGGTGTCAAGGTCAGCAAACTCGAATTTAAAAAGAACAAGGTCTCTGTCCAATGGAAGAAATCTCCCTATGATACCAAATACGAGAGCAAGAAATTCGATAATGTGATTGTCTCTGCTCCATTTAGTGTTGTACGTGGCTGGCACCTTCCTAAACTTGATTATATCTTAAGTGAAGCCATTCAAGGAATCAAATATCTGCCTGCTTGTAAGGTCGCGCTTGAGTTCAAGACTCGTTTCTGGGAGCACTTGGACCGTCCTATTCAAGGCGGTTGTGATACCACTGATTTGCTATCGGGAGATATTTGTTACCCTTCCAACAATATTAATTCCACTGGTAACGGTGTTGTCTTGGCAAGTTATTCCAACAGTATTAGAGCTCAAGATTTTGCTGCCATGACAGAAGAGGACCATATCGGTCGTGTCTTGGAAGATTTTACTGAACTTCACGGTGACTTGGTCAAGAAACATTATACTGGTAAATACAATAGACGGTGTTGGTCCTTGGATCATTTTCAAGCTGGTGCTTGGGCTGAAGCTCAACCTGGTCAACATAAATTGTATATGCCTTCTTACTTTAAGATGAATCAAGGCCTTGTATTTGTCGGTGAACATACAGATATCAAACATGCTTGGATCTCTGCTGCTCTTGAGTCTGCTATTCGTGGTGTAGTCATGATTTTGGTCGAACACGGACACGTGGACGAAGCCAAGACTATCGTAAAGAAATATAATGCTAAATGGATGAAGATCTAAGAAAAAAGAAGGGCGTTGTAATTTAATTTGTATTTAATGATAATAATAATAAAGACTTTTTTTTTGGTTATACAATTTTTTTTTATATATTAAAAAAAAAAGGGACAAAAAGAGAGAGATAGAGAGATAGAAAAAGGGAGAGAAGAGAAAAAAAAAATTATGCAGCGAGAGAGGGGGGAGAAAAAAAAAGGGAAAAAAAGTTATTTATGAAGAACCGTTCTTCTTTTTTCCTCTTGGTGAGCCTTTGTTTCCGGCATAACCACCATATTTTGCTCTTTTCTCTGCAGGTTTAAGGATCTATGTATTTAAAAAAGGAGAATAAGTAATAGCAAAAAAAAAAAAAAAAATAACATTACCTGGAATGAACACATTAAAGAGTCATCAACACTCATCATGGCACCAGCATTGTCGAATTCACCACAGTAATTAGGAGCAGAAAAGATGGTAACAAGCTGACGCTTTGAAAAGAACTCGTAACCATCTTCAACAACTTGATGTGCTCTACAAATAAGATCGATATCATGTTTTTGTAAGAATCTTGTAACAATGTCAGGACCAAATGTAAAAGAAACACCACGATCATTTTCACTCCAACCGTTAATATCTTTATCGGGATCAGACCATAAGAGATCACAGAGAAGACCTGTATCAGGTACATCGGTAGGTCGCATGACTCTACGGATTTGTTCAAAGCTTTGAAGGTCAGGAGAAAGACCACCATGCATACAAAAGATCTTTTCATCGACCAAAGCAGCAATAGGTAAACAATTGAAACAATCTGTGAAAGTCTTCCATAATTTGATATTATATCTTCTCTTACACTCATCATAGAAACCGTAGATACGGTTAATACTGGCACACTCATGGTTACCACGAAGAATAAAGAAATTCTCGGGGTACTTGATCTTGTAAGCTAATAATAAACAAATCGTTTCTAATGATTGCTTTCCTCTATCAACGTAATCACCCATGAATAAATAATTTGACTCGGGAGGGAATCCACCATATTCAAATAATCTTAAAAGATCATAGTATTGACCATGAATATCACCTACATTTTAAACTGTCATTCAATAAAACCCCTCTTTTTTTTATTAGTATATATTCCTTACTTACCACAAATCTTGATAGGTGCTTCCAAATCTAAAAGGATAGGTTGGCTCATAAAGATGTCACGAGCGTTTAAACAAAGGAATCTAATCTCATTTTCACCCAATTGAACTTGTTTACCAGGTCTATTTCCTCTAACTAGAGATACAGTTTTTTTTTTTAATCCTTTTATTCAGTTGTCCCCTCCTTTTTTTTTCTTACCTTCTAACAAACGTTCAATAATTGAATCCACATTAACATCGGTAATATCAGCCATATTTCTACAAGTGAACAGAAAAAGAGAAAAAGAAGGTCAATATCCGTCTATTTTATTCGGTCTCCCCTTGTGTGTATGTGGTAACGCGTTCATATGTTCGCAAAAAGAAAGAGTTGTCTAATTTGGGTTTGAGTTGATTGAAACCATCTTGTAGTACCATCCAAGCTAGTGATCAACAAAGTTGCTGTGTTTCCATTTATATTTTAATCCCTCGAGAAAGTTTTTTTTTTTTAAAAAATAAAAAGGGCAAAAAAAAAAATAAAAAATAAAAGAGTTGTCAAAAAAAAAAGACACTCATCCAGTAGTTGTTGAATCTAAGCTTTTTTCATCTCTCTCTCTTTTTTAAAAAAAGTAATTTTTTTTTTTTTGGTTTTCAAAAATAAAACCCCATTACTTTTTTTTCATATATTTTTTTTTACACAAGGGGTTGCGTAGTTAGGAAAAAAAAAAGGGAAAAACACTTACAAATTTGTTTCTGTATAAGGGTTTTTTTTTTTGTTCTATTCGGTTTGTAATAAAATAAATAACAGTTTAGATGGCAATTATATGTTAACTTTTAAATTCTTAAATATAAAAAAAATAAAATATAAAAAAAAATAGAAGCAAAAAGACTTATTGGAAAAAAGATATATAAAGGAAAAAATAGAAAAAAGCTACAAGAGCAAAAAAAAAAAAAAAAAAAAAAAAAATCGTGGTCATATTAATGCAGTCACGGCCTCTCTCTCTTATTTTTTTGTAAGCACCAAAAAAAGAATAAACCTTTTATTTCTTTTATGGATAGATTAACACAGTTACAAGATGCTATTGACGCAGCAAGTACCTCAAAAAACTATAAAGCAAACTTTATTGTTGTACTTATACAAGTTTTAATTAGATGGCAAGAATGTTTACAAATAGTATATACTATGTACACGAGAAATCAGGCATGGCAGAATTAAATAAAGACATACCTGTGGCTCAACCTAAAAGTAACTATAAAAAAAAAAGTTGTCTAGACTCTACTTACATATATATTAATTATTTACATAGTACAAGCGGACGAACCCCAAGTATTTCAAGGTATAAAAATGGACACAATGGAAGGGTTGCACTGAAAATAATATCTTTTATGTAATGAATATAGAGAATATGCGTGAATTGGCTACAGATTTAGTTAAAAAGGCTAAAGAAATTGATGCATTAATAGAAGTATTACCTGGCATAGATCAAACCGAGGATGAGCAGGTAACTTACATATTTAAGGGTTAAAACAAAATACATGTTTTTCTTATTTGTGATTGCAAAAAAAAAAAAAAAAAAAAAAAAAAAAAAAAAAAAAAAAAAAAAAAAAAAAAAAAAAAAAAAAAAAAAGATTGATATTTTAAGGTCACTAGAAGAAGAGAATCGAATTGCAAATCAAGAATATGAAGATGCCGTTAAAGAAATGGGTGAGTTTTTTTTACAGTTTAAATGTTATATAACGATTGGTAACTAACCCTTTTATAATAGAATCCGTAAAAGAACAGATTAATCAATCTTTAAGAGCTCTTGCAGAACAATCCCTATAAATATTTTTTTTTTACCACTCCGTATCCAAATCAAGCAATTTGAAAAAAAAAAGACTTATAAATACCAGTTTTTTTTTTTACTTTTTCTTTTTTTTTCTTTCTTTTTTTATTTAATATACGTATTTATATATATTTACAAATGTCTGATAAAGAATTGCATATTCCAAACCTTCATCCTTCGCATAGAGCGACTACAAGTAATAGTCAGGATGAATATGAAGATACTACTGAACTCAGTAGCTCTTTTAAGAGTCGTATTGGATCTTTTGTTGGATCTTATTCCAGAGCTTCATTAATGCACATGGCTGAAAACGTTGTTGTATCAGAAGGTGGAATGGTAATATTATACATAATTTATTTTTGTTTATATGATCTCTAATTATATTACTTTAGACTGATGATGAAGATGATAATGCTTCTGTCTATTCAAGTTATTTACCAAGGTAAGCTAATAAATACTAAAATATGAGATGTTGGAACAATAAAACTGTACTACTACAAAAAAAAAAAATCTTTTTGTCATGTACTACTCTTACCAAATATACTAAAACTCATAAAAAAGGTACACACAATCCATTTCAAGACGTAACTCGGAAGGTACAATTCATGAAAGAACACCGCTATTCCCATCACTTCAAAAAGTGAGTACATGTGGTAGTGTGATGACAGTAGCAGATAATTATCCACATGAAACACACGCTAAATCATCATTTACGCAAAGTATATTTAACTCCATTAATATATTGATTGGTGTTGGTATTTTGGCATTACCATTAGGGTTCAAAGTAAGATTTTAGATTTTATATTTTCATCTAAACTCACTATAAGATTATTATTATTAGTGCGCTGGTTGGGCAATTGGCTTGTTTGTTTTTGTGTTTTGTTTTGGTCTTACAAATTACACTGCTAAATTATTAGCTAAATGTTTAAATGCTGATCCAGAATCAAGAACCTATGGTGATATGGGTTCTTTTGCATTTGGTATCCGTGGTAGAGTATTTATCTCTGTTCTCTTTTTGACAGAGTTAATCACTTGCAGGTAAAATAAAATAAGGAAGGTTTTTTTTTTATAGTAGGAGATCTAAACTTTATTTTAGTGTTGCACTGGTTGTCTTATTAAGCGATGGAATTGATTCTTTATTTCCTGGTCATGATCCCATTTTGATTCGTGTAATTTCCTTTTTTATTTTGACGCCAACATTATTTATCCCCGTTCGTCACTTATCCTATACAAGTTTATTAGGTATACTTAGTGTATTTAGTTTATTATTTGTAATTATTTATGATGGTTTATCTAAACCTACTGCCCCTGGAAGTTTACATGAAATGGCTGTAAGTTGCTTTTATACCTTACCATATATAGTAATTACTTTAATTTTTTTTTGCTCACGTTCTAAATTTCTTACAGGATACCTCTATTCTTCCTCAAGATTGGATGACCGTTCCAATGAGTTTTGGTTTAATCATGGCTGGCTTTGCAGGACACGCTGTATTCCCTACAATTTACCGGGACATGAAATCTCCTAAACGATATAATGAGATGGTAAACTATACTTATTTAGTTACTGTTCTTGTTTATATGACTATTGCTGCGTGTGGTTATGCTATGTTTGGATCAAATACAATGCAAGAGGTAAATATATAATAAATAATCATTAGTGTGAGAAAGAGTTGTATTTAGGGGTGGGAAATAAGCGTGTCGTACATGAGATGTATACAAAACTTTATACTACTGCATATTATATCAATCTACATCTATTAATCATTTTACTACTAGATTACACAAAATATTGTATTAGTTCCTGAATACAATCAAATGTTAAATCGTCTTGCTGTTTGGTTAATTGCTTTAAATCCCATCGCAAAGTACGGTTTAACCTTAAATCCAGTCGTACTCAGTTGGCAAATCGGGTTATCTAATAATCAGACTATTGAAGATTGGTTTTCAAGATCGAGTTATAGAAAACCAATGGTAATGACTCTTGGTGTTATCTTTACCTCCGCTTTTATCGTCTTACTTGCTTATTTGGTACCCAATTTCGATCAATTAATGTCTTTACTTGGTGCCTTGTTTTCTTTTGTCATTTCAGGTATCTTCCCAATGATGTGTCATCTCAAATTGTTTGGTCATACTTTATCAAGATTTGAGATCATTTCTACCTATATTTTAATTACAATCGCTGCTTTTATGGCTATTTCTGGTACACTTCGCAGTATCATTTAAAAACATCTCCTTTTTTTTAAAAAAAAAAAATCATACGTTACTTTTTTTTTTTTTTTTTTTTATTGTATCGATACCGCTTAATAATTTAGTATTACCCCCCATTCATATTATCACTACCCTCACTCCCACCCTTTTCCCCACATATACACTCTTTATATATATATATTTACAATCCCTTTTTCCCCCCTTTTTTCATTATAAAAAAAGTTCTTGGAGTGCCTACTCTATCCAATCAAAACATTTTTGGTTTATTCAAAGTTTTCCATGTCATAAATGAAATGCAAACAATATAGTCTGTACTTATAAATGACTTTGTCTTTAAAAATATGTAATTAGTTTTTTTAAAAGATATATATATATATTTTTAAAGAATGTTTACTTTAAGAGACTGCCCAAATGGGCAGGGAGGGGTAATCTCTACTAGTTAATTAATTCATCCAATTATTCAATTCATCAAAAGGGTTATTACTGGTATTATCATGATTTGAATCATGAATATGTGTTGTATTATCAAACAATGATGTCGATGGCGTTTGCTCATTCTCTACTAACTGTTGTTGTGTTTGTACGCTCTGAAGCTTATCATATAACGCCTGTTGAAACCTATCACGAAACATGGGCGATATAGTCATTAATAAATTCTCCATACTTTCAAAAGGTGCTTCAATATGAGCTTGAACTATTTGGGCTGTTGAAAGCGCGGGATCTACATTACAAAGTGGTGAACACGATGTAACCTAATTCAAGTTGAGAACCAAAATATATTTTTATAGTCTCTCTCTCTCTCTCTCTCTCTCTCTTTAAATATACCTTATATCCTTGATCAGTTACTTCTAGTACAATCATAACTCCTTCTAATAGTGTAAGATCTAATCGTCCCATTCCATTCTGTTCATCTTTTACAAATACTGTAGCTGATCCAGGAACGATACCATAATCAAATTCACGTGTAATGGCATCTAATTCAGCACTAAGTGATCCATGTCTCATTGTATAAAAGTAGATTCACAGAAATGTAATAAAAAAAAAGCATGAGGAATATCGTTTAACCAGTTCTTTTTTTTTTCCTTGCTTTTTTGTGACTATCACTTTTTGTTTGTTTCTAGAAAAAAAAAAGCTTAAATTCATGACTCATTTACATAAAAATACACACGCTTTGTATTCTATTCCAGATATAGTGCTTTTTCATAACATCCGTGCACGTACCTATTTTCTTTTGTTTAAATCAGTTGACGTCCCTTTCAACTAGTTTTGGTCGACTCTTTTTTCTCGAGAAAATTTGTCCCGCAACTGGGAACTGATAAAAAAAATAAGGCTTTTTTTTTATTGGTTGTATTCCTATCTTTATCAAGGTTACACCAGACCAAATAAACTCTTTTTTTTTTTTTTTTTTTTGTCAAAGAAAAAAAAAACTTTTTGGATTGTACGGGAAACATCGTAAACCTATCATGATAAGAAGAATCAATTTTATTGAAAAAGATGTAACCGATTTTATTCTATTTTTGATAAAAAACGTTACTAGGTAATATTCGTTACCAAAGCTACCACTCTTCATCTTTTTACTGCTTTTAATTCTTTTTCTAGAAGAAAATCAAAAAATTATTATTTATTGAAGAATATGAAATTCCTTTCTATTGTGCTATAGACGTTGCAGGCATTTCTAGGTCTTCATCTGCACGAACCGAAATCTACTGAGGACCATAACAGCACGCAATAACTATCCCCGTCTTTATTGGCAACTCAACAGGTAACAAACAAATACCATCGAAACATTTAAAACGATTGTAGTACACATGACTGCAATTAAATCAAGTACTGGGTTTTGAATAAATATTTGGACGGTAAAATTTTCAGTGAGACAATTTTGAATTAAGTTGAGACAAAATAAAAAATTGGCCAAGACAATTTTGTTATGGTTGAAAATATATCAAAAGAACAAGCATTATGTATTTCTTTTTGCCTCGAATACACTAAAACTAACGTAGATATTTGTCTACAAAAAATGGGAAGTATTAAAGATGACGACATTTGTTTCGAAAAAGATTCATATAAACCTCTACTAGTATCGTCAAATCCAGAACTCCAATATTCCATTTTTATCTTGACCGTAATGACTATTGAAAACACAGCAAGTATACGCATCCAGAGTTATACAAGGAATACATATACTTTGCCTCTTCCTTACGTTTGTTTTATTATACGGTACAGGATGTAGCCTATAACATAAAAACTAAACGTGTAATGAATTCAGTGAAACACGAATAAAGGTATCATTTGGGCCGTCCGAGCCATCAATATATGCAATAACGATACAACTAAAAACAAGAGCAGATGATACTGATATAAATGCACAGAATCTAATCCAGGATCGAGACTGTTCATATGTAAACAAACATAGTATGACGGCTGCGATAAAACAATAGATAATATCAACTGCGGAATTACTCAGTTAAGCAGTTCGTAATTTTGGAAATTTGAAAGCATTTTTCTTTTTAAAAAGAAAAAATAAAATAGAGAAGTTATTAAATAAAATATAAAGAGGAAGTGAGTTTGACAAACGAAAAAAAAAAAAAAAAAAAAAAAAAAAAAAAAAAAAAAAAAAAAAAAAAAAAAAAAAAGAATAGGTTAACGCTTCTAATATTTGAATTGTATATAGCACAAATAAACCAGCATGTAAAATAATTGATTCAGCGTATGGAACGAGTTGCCTTAAAGACAAATACAATTATATTCTAGCTCGTAATTATTTTATTGATTAAAAAAGGTATTTCGGTTGGATAGGTTAAAGTATATATAGTATAAGAGTATATGAGTATCATTCGAGTTATTCGATCGTTTAGTTGGATCCATGATTGGCTTCTAAATCATCAGACTTTGTATTACCATTTACTTTTTTTATCTTCAATTCATCTCCAATCCAAACAGGGCCAAAATGAGCGGCAATAATGATGGCAATATACATAGGTACGTCAGTAAGAAAGAAAACAACAGCAGGGTGTGCACCATTACTATTCGAAGAACCATACAAAATAACTGTAGTAGTAATAGCTTGAATTAAAACAAGAAATATATAGATTACAACACTAGTTGCATTGTCCTCATTAAAGAGCTGATTGTTTCTGAAATAAAGTAATATAATAACTGCAATAAATCCCCAACTTGAAAGCATTGTTATTGCTACAACATTATAGATATGCTCCATATATGAACTATCATAATAGTTCCACTCGATAGTGTTTGTCATAAGTGTGGCTGCAAACGAGACACCTATAGTAACAAACATCCAGATATAACCGATATAGACCAGAACTTTATCTTCTCTATTAGCTTGAACTATATTGCAGTAAAAGGCGTAGAGCATTGTATGGAATGCAAAGGCGTATTGAATACCATGAAACACAAATAACGCATTAAGTTTAATATAAGTATTGGTATCGTACGCAAAAACAATAGCCACCGAACAAAGTGAGAATAGCGCTGAAATAAAGGCGCTTCTGTTAATGGTTCCTCTTTTATATACGCTGTTTATAAAAATATAACATATTACTATAATAAAAGTGAAGGATGATGTGAGTAATGTAGCAGTGGACCACCCTGTTATTTCGTTAGCTCCTAAAGTGAGAATCATTTTTTAAAAAAAAAAGGAAAAAAAAAAGGGAAAATAAGCATTGGCTTTTTATAATAGAAGGAAAATGCCCTTTGTGCTTAGCAATTTATTCTTACTGAAACAGAAGATATGTCAAGCGTGTAACATCAACTAAGCTTGAAATCAGGTGT